>CM029278.1:32157780-32469314 GCA_016920895.1 Vaccinium myrtillus | reverse complement strand
GAACCGTACGTATGTCCCGCGTTGAAGTGAAAATAATTTACCTTTTGGGGGGTGCACTTCTATTCTATATTAACTTGGTGAAAATATATAAGGCCACTTGTATATGGGACAAGGGCGTCTGCCACTTATACATGTCTTACAATTTGTATCGTTTCTTTAAAAAAATTATATGTATCCCACACCGTATCCTTTTTTAATATAAATCCTACGATTTTTTTTGATCGGCTATAAATCCTACGATACGACGGTGTATTCTACGATTTAGATGGGTTTCGCAATTTAGCACGTATCATATGATTACTTATTGGGAAAGATTTGGACATTATTATAAAAGAAGTGAAACCACAATACATTTTGAGCGATATTCAAACCATTTGAAAAATATCCAAACTCAATGTAAGGGTTGAATAGAAGAACCATTGTAATTGTTCCCTTTTACAGTGATTAATAAATTCTTTGCTTATAAAAATGGGGTTGAATAGAAGAAACTAGAAAGAATCAAACCTTGATTTTGTTTTGGGTGAATCTTATAAGGTACTTTCTTTTCTTTCCATGAGTAAGACGGCAGGAAACCTCAATGTGATAGATCTCAATTGAGAGACTTGAAATTTTACATCTTCAATTTTTTTTTTAATATGTGCATATTTAATTTGTTGGTGTTATTAGGTATAGCTATTAGGTCTTATTACTTCTTAATTATATATTAACTATGATTAACGTATTTTAAGATAAGCGATACGTATTTCGATATGATTTATAAAAAAATCGATATACAATAGGTATTCGGATTTGAAATTTTGGACACAAATAGCAGATTTATTTATCATCTACCGTGGGTGTTAGGAGTTCAATGGGTACACATAATTGCCTATCCCAAAAATGGGTAGACATACTTGCTCCATCATAAAATTATCAAGTCTCGCGTGCTTTAGACTGGGCTTTCAGACCTCCAAATTGAGTAGGCCTAGTACTCCCTCCGTCCCAAATTACTGTGCAACTTTCACTTTTTGATTTTTTTCAAACAATTGTCTATATTTAACAACCTATAATATTTTTTATAATTTTGAAAAATGTGTTTAATAAAGTTAAAGGAGATCTATCAAACAAGATCAATTTTGCATGTAAAAATCATTAAAAAAGATATAGACAACTTTTTTAAATGTCATAAATAGTAACATGGTGCAACAATTTGGGATGGAGGGAGCATGCATGCAGTCCTCATCCGAGCCGTCCGTGCTCGGCGATCAACGGCCCAGATCAGCTCGGCAATCAACGGTGGGGATCTATTTTAGTCAAAACAAATCTGGGTCGTTGATCGCCGAGCACAGACGGCTCGAATGGGACAGCATGATCCCCCAATTCACTTATTAGTCCATGTATACATAGGTATATACATTATAATTTTAAGAGTTTAACTTTGTAAATTCCTTAATTAGCTAAAAAGAGGGAGAGTGGAACGAACAATTGAATTTTCATTGATTCCTCTTTTAATATTACTTTACTAACTTTTATATTAGAATTATTTTATTTGTTATAGAAACCAGTTTACCCATTAAAACGAATCCGGGGGAGGCGTTGTGCGGTAGGTGTTGTGCGTCATGTTGTGCAGAAAAACTACGTCGTTTTGCTCATTTTCTTAGTATATCCAAGGGCCATGTTTGGAGATCAATCTAAATAAATACTTCTCTAATCGTTAAAAATAATATTCTTACAATTAAAGCAGTAACCTCATTAGTTAGAGACAAAGGGAAATGGGGGGTGTTATGCATCCCTCGGCCATCTAACCGTGTTTTGGGCGACTCGGAAATTAAATTAAAATTGCCGAATGCATCTGGACTGTCAAAAACACAATCAGACGGCTGAGGGGTGCACAGCACCACCTCGGATCCAAGAAAAAGATGTGTAAGAGTTCATTTTAGTTAAATTACACCAAAAAAAATACCATTTTAATAAATTTTTAAATTCATTTTAAGCCTCTAAAATATCAGGACGAGGTCTAGACTTCACAAAATATTAAAGGGTGCGCCTACCTCGAATGGTTTCAAAATCAGTCCAAATTTGTTTGTGCTCATAAGTGACGTGGTAGTACTAAGAAATTTCAACTCCCATAATTGTTTACCCTATTAGATTTGGAAATGTCAATATCACATTCTGGCAATTGTTAGTAATATTATTTATTCTATACATTAAATTAATTATGTGGACATATATATTCCTCTCGAAATTTACGAACACAGTAGCACAATATTTGGCCCAGGAAGTACACATGATGCACGCTTTTATGGAAGTAAGTGAAAAATAATGCACTTCATAAGACTTCTGAAGCTGTCGTTATTATGTAGTGGTATTTTAGTTGACCACTCTCCAATTATTGGGATCACACCAAATAATACACATGTTTCGATGTTTGATTTGACATAAGGACGAATTAAAAGGAAAAAAAAAGAATATAAAGCCTATAAATCAAGACAATAAATTAAAGCATTTTAATTTATTGGCAGCAATGGTGGATTGTTGCAGGAGCGATATTTTCTTGGAGTCGGCTTCATTGTTGGTTTGGGTTTGCGGCGGTGGCATGCCACTCTCTAATCGATGACGGTGGTGGATTGCGGCGGTAGCATGGCGTGATTTTTCTACCTAATTGATGGCGGCAATGAGGCCGTATTTAGACGGATGGCTGTTCATTTTAGATGTTTGGATGTCTTGATTGGTACGGTAACATGGGTATTTTTCTTCTTCTTCTTTTTTTTTTTTCCTTTTCTTGTTCAACCTTTGGTTGGATTCCCCTCTCTCCTCTCGATATACCCTTTGTTTGAGATTTCTTATATGCCAAATAAATTTGCTGATAAAAAAAAATTAAAGTATTTAAAATAATAATAATAATAATAAAATAAAACAAACCAATACTACACTTATTTAAAATAATGAATGTTTAGTTGAAAGGACTAATGGAGAAATATGGGGACTGGTGAAGAACAAGGCAAAGCAGTAAGGAAGGCCCTTGGTAGAAATTCGTCACTCCAATTAACAAGAGTCAAATGTGACTTCTCTGGAGAAAGAGTGTTTTTCTCTCTAGAATCGCTCTTGAATCTCTCTAATCGTTCTCCTTCAAATGAGGAGAGAGTGTCCTATTTATAGTCCACTCGACCTCTCCTCTGGGTCGAGTGGGCTAGTAAAGTCCAAACACTTGTCGCACAAATAGAGCCCGAATATTCCTTCCTTACTGTCAGGCCGTGACACCCCCGGGAGGATCCCGCGGGTGTTACTCCGCGATAACCCTTGTTTCCAGCCACCAAACCACAAAATCTCCAGTAATCCCGAGTGCACGGCATGGTCAAGGTTTGTCTCGGTCTTGCCGTTGCCGATATTGAGCATGGTCGAGGCTCTACCTCGCCATCACCGCGTGAGCAGCTTGGTCACAACCTCCTTGGTCGCGCCAATACCGTGACCAAGCCCCTAAATGGCCTCCCCTCAGACCTTGCCAAGTCGGCCGAAGGCAAAAACACATCGTCCGGGCCGGATCATCATTGGAGGACCGATGTCTCTCCTCGTCGTGCCCCAAAACCTTGGAGAATCATAATCAAGTCATTCATCATCAACTCTCATCCGAGGTTCGAATTGTATAGGTCGTGCTACCATTGGGTCGCCTCTTGATCGAGGCACCCGTGTCTGTCACTCGAAAATTTGGCTAAGTATGGAAAAGTAACTTTTTTCGAAAAGTTTCGATTTGGCCGATAAAAAGTTCTGGTATTTGTTCCTTGAATTTTTCTAAGCTCATTGGTATAATTGGATGATCTTGTTGAGTAGCGGAAGGTTGTCTTTCGGCCATTTTCTTCAGAGAAAAATGTGTCGTTTTTTGCCTTTGAACTAAAAGTGGGGGGATGAGATTTTGATGGGATTGGAATTTCAAAATTCTGCTAATACCGTTGTTCCTGAGAGGGGCATACGTTCTTATTTTCATAAATAAAGTAAAGAAAACTCAAAATTATAATCTTTACTTAACTTTGATTTATGAAAATAAGTGTTGGGTCCTGGGTCACTGGGTCAACACCCCCACGGTCACCCCAGGCCAGCAGGTCAACACCCCCCGCAAGGTCATCCCCCCAAACTCTATCCCTGCGGGTAATAGGCCCAGCAGGCTATTTTGTTAACTTTACTTTGTTCATCTCTTCCACGCGTCGTTCCGAAACTCGTGTCACGTGTCCGTAGTAATTTTAACAAGAGTGTGTGTTTTGAAAAAATAATGGATAGAGTTTGTACAATTATCATTTTGGCATTTTAAAAAATTAATGGGTAAAAGTTGATGTGTGTCAAGTGTAGTCATGATGATATTTCTTTAATAAGTTGGATTTACGGAGCATCGCACTTAAAAAAAGAACGGAGGTAGTAGTATTTTTATTTTATTTCCTAATTTAATACTCCAAGCTATCTATTAGCTTTAAGTTTTAGCATTAATGGCAGAAATTAAAGGTGGAATTGGGAATGAAAAGTATTAGACTTAAATGTGGACTTGGGAATGGAAATATGGTTGTATCAAACTTAGAATGTAAACTTATGGATGATGATGTCATGAATGAGAACATAAGTGTGGGTGATTTTAGGACTATGATTTAATTAATTCACTTTCTAATAAATATTGCTTAGTCCATGATTTTTATTATGTATTTTGATTACGCCCTTTGACATCACATATATTCCTCCTAACTTCTTATGTAGGCTATTAAAATTCAAAACACTCATGATGGTGTTACCCTATCTTGTAATGCTCATTTTCCTTTGAATTCCAATCATTGATTACATGTATATATCATCTTATTTTGTGTATGCTAGCTCCGATACAATTGGGTGAAAATTGGATTGTCTTCCCATCGTGTATGGAGTTGATGTGTTATATATATAGGATTAACTTCCAATAAGGGTCCCTTATTGAAAAATAAAATGCGGACCTAGCCTTTTTTGTGTTTCCGGACCAAATTTAAACGATCCAAACCGTTCAATGTTTTTAAAATGCATTTTTAAGGGCCTCCGCGAAGATTCGTCCAAAAAAAATACCCGGAAGGGCTTCATCCGATCGGTTTTTGTTAAAAACGCTATATATAACGTTTTTAACAAAAACCGATCGGATAAAGCCCTTCCGGGTATTTTTTTTTGGACGAATCTTCGCGGGGGGCCTTAAAAATGCATTTTAAAAACATTGAACGGTTCGGATCGTCGAAATTTGGCTCGGAAAGCTGAGGTCCGCATTTTAACTTAGATTAGGGTCCCTTATTGGAAGCTAACCCATATATATATATATATAGTCTGGGATCCTTGATCAGGGACTCATAGTTCCGGATCAAATTTTCACGATCCGAACCGTTCAATGTGTTTAAAAGGTGTTTTTAAGGGTCCACGCGGGAAATCATCAAAAAAATATAGCGAGCGGCTGAGGTATCGCAGCCCTCCACCAGTCACCAGTTCTCGCTCTGCCCATCATCACCTGTCAGAGACGGCCAGCCACCAGACGGCGATTGGCCGTCAGTGTGAACGACAACGTAACGATGGCAGGGGGAACGGCGGTACAAGGACCCCTGGGAATATCGTTCAAAGAGGGATCGTTCATCAAGCCCGGAGTACGAGCGATCGGCTTATAAGGAAAGCGGCCGAGAGCGTCGGCGCGAAAAGAGCCGACATCGAGAACAAAGCCCGGAACACCCTCTAAAGAAGACCAGAGATCTGTCTCCAGGGAGAAAACACACTCGGCCTCACCTGGAACAATCCCTAAGAAAAAGCCGAAAAAACGAAATGGAAGACGTGATGTACACAACGCCGAGCAAGGTCGCCACCGACGACACCTCTACAGTAAAAACCGAAAGGACAAGAGAGGATGAGATCTTGGATCAGTTGGCCTCTTCTCCATTCTGTGACGAGATCTTTGCCTCTCCGGCGCCAAAGAACTTCAGTCCCCCTAAGTTCGTGAAGTTTGACCCTAAGACCGAGGCCTACGCTCATCTCGTCCACTTCCAGCAAATGATGGCAATTTACTGCCCGAGCGACGTTTTGCTATGTAAAATGTTTCCCACTAGTTTGGGTCCTCACGGTCTTATGTGGTTCAACCAGTTGGAGCGTGGCTCCATCACGAGTTGGAAGGGGTTCTCTCAAAAATTCCTCCAACGGTTTGTCACAACTCAGAGGCAAGAGAAAACGATTGATTGTTTGCTGGCATTGAAGAAGTCCAGCATAGAATCCCTGCGGCAGTATGCCAGTCGGTATTGGGATGTGTTTAATGAAATCAAAAATTGCAGCCAGTACCATGATGTGGCCGTTCAACAGTTTAAACTTGGACTTGATTCAGCGAGTTCGGCATTTGCCGACCTTATACTTAACGAGCCGGCCAACATGGACGAATTTATGCTCCGCATCAACCAGCATAGCAAGTCGGACGAATCAATAAGTGAAAGGGAGAAAGCCGACCGTTCTTTTTAGTTAAATTACACAAAAAAAAAATACCATTTTAATAAATTTTTAAATCCGTTTTAAGCCTCTAAAATATCAGGACGAGTGTGGGGGCCGAATATATACAATTTGGCCGAACATACTTAGATGTCGTATGAAGTAAATGCACGGATAGCTGTATTTCATCATAGCCGAACTTACATATTACCGTAGGTAATATGGGACCCCGTTAGGGCCGTAGGGCATGATTGTATGGTTCTGGATCAAGTGATGGGCCTAACAGGTCAAGCGATTTACGGGCAGGCGGTTGAGGCCCCACCCATGAGTTTGTCCGATCGGATCAGTAAGGCGGTTACGAGGAGCACGTGTCGAGGGATAGCTGACACGGTGGAAGAAGCTTCTAGAATCATCTGGGTGGCCACGTGGTGTCCTACTATAGGCTGTGTCACGTGACCGCCAATGCGACGAGTGACGTCACATGACTTGAAGAGCAAGTACATAGATACCTATAAATACCAAGGGATAAACCCTAGAGGTACACACACAATATTAAAGGGTGCTTCTACCTCGAATGGTTTCAAAAACAGTCCAAGTTGTTTGTGCTCACAAGTGACGTGGTAGTACTAAGAAATTTCAACTCCCATAATTGTTTACCCTATTAGATTTGGAAATGTCAATATCACATTCTGGCAATTGTTTAGTAATATTATTTATTCTATACATTAAATTAATTATGTGGACATATTATATTGAGAAATTTCAACTCCCATAATTGTTTACCCTATTAGATTTGGAAATGTAATCACATTCTGGCAATTGTTAGTAATATTATTTATTCTATACATTAAATTAATTATGTGGACATACTATATTGTTCTCGAAATTTACGAACACAGTAGCACAATATTTGGCCCAGGAAGTACACATGATGCACGCTTTTATGGAAGTAAGTGAAAAATAATGCACTTCATAAGACTTCTGAAGCTGTCGTTATTATGTAGTAGTATTTTAGTTGACCACTCTCCAATTATTGGGATCACACCAAATAATACACATGTTTCGATGTTTGATTTGACATATTAGGACGAAATTAAAAGGAACAAAAAAAGAATATAAAGCCAGGAATAAATCAAGTAATAAAATAATGCACTTCATAAGACTTCTGAAGCTGTCGTTATTATGTAGTGGTATTTTAGTTGACCACTCTCCAATTATTGGGATCACACCAAATAATACACTAGTACTACCTAGTTGACACGTCGGAGGAATTTTTTAATAACTACACATACTTCGTTTCGATGTTTGATTTGACATAAGGACGAATTAAAAGAAAAAAAAAATAGAATATAAAGCCTATAAATCAAGACAATAAATTAAAGCATTTTAATTTATTGGCAGCAATGGTGGATTGTTGCAGGAGCGATATTTTCTTGGAGTCGGCTTCATTGTTGGTTTGGGTTTGCGGCGGTGGCATGCCTCTCTCTAATCGATGACGGTGGTGGACTGCGGCGGTGACATAGCGTGATTTTTCTACCTAATTGATGGCGGCAATGAGGCCGTATTTAGACGGATGGCTGTTCATTTTAGATGTTTGGATGTCTTGATCGGTACGGTAACATGGGTATTTTTCTTCTTTTCTTTTTTTTTTTCTTTTTCTTGTTCAACATTTGGTTGGATTCCCCTCTCCCCTCTCGATATACCCTTTGTTTGAGATTTCTTATATGCCAAATAAATTTGCTTGATAAAAAAAAATTAAAGTATTTTCTTTTGTTGGGTTGAAAACTGTGGTCTAGACGAGGTGAGGGCATAACGTCTCTCCACTCAATTTTCTAAGAGTTGAATAGAGGGACAGAGGGGGGTGTTCGCAGCATGCTGTGTGGCGGCTTTAGGCGCCGTGCAGGTATCGTTCCAACGATCGAAAATGTCCACCGCGTAGAGCTTGTCGAGTACTACAACTCCACCAAAAATCAACTCGATCGAATATCGTTAAGTCCCTTATCGGAACTAAAATAGCTTGAAAAAAATGGGTTCAATGATTTTCATTCAGTGTTTCAAGTTCTATATGTTCTGATTTTTTTCAAGTTATATGCGTTCGGATAATGCACTTAACGATATCCGATCGAATTGATTTTTGGTGGAGTTGTAGTACTCGACGAGCTCTACGCGGTGAACATTTCCGATCGTCAGAACGATGCCGGCACGGCGCCTAACGCCGCCACACAACACGCTGAGCAGCACCCCCCTCTGTCCTAAATGGAGGTCCTATCCGGTAATACCTCATATATTCATTCTAGCCAAACAAATAGATTATGTTCTCATCCTAACTCCTAAGATTTAAAAAATAATAATAATAAAACAAAACAAACCAATACTACACTTATTTAAAATAATGAATGTTTAGTTGAAAGGACTAATGGAGAAATATGGGGACTGGTGAAGAACAAGGCAAAACAGTAAGGAAGGCCCTTGGTAGAAATTCGTCACTCCAATTAACAAGAGTCAAATGTGACTTCTTTGGAGAAAGAGTGTTTTTCTCTCTAGAATCGCTCTTGAATCTCTCTAATCGTCCTCCTTCAAATGAGGAGAGAGTGTCCTATTTATAGTCCACTCGACCTCTCCTCTGGGTCGAGTGGGCTAGTAAAGTCCAAACACGTGTCGCACAAATAGGGCCCGAATATTCATTCTGTACTGTCAAGCCGCGACACCCCCGGGAGGATCCAGCGGGTGTTACTCCGCGAGTGCCCCCACGGGTGTTACTCCGCGATAACCCTTGTTTCCAGCCACCAAACCACAAAATCTCCAGTAATCCCGAGTGCACGGCATGGTCAAGGTTTGTCTCGGTCTCGCCGTTGCCGATATTGAGCATGGTCGAGGCTCTACCTCGCCATCACCGCGTGAGCAGCTTGGTCACAACCTCCTTGGTCGCGCCAATACCGTGACCAAGCCCCTAAATGGCCTCCCCTCAGACTTTGCCAAGTCGGCCGAAGGCAGACACATCGTCCGGGCCGAATCATCATTGGAGGACCGATGTCTCTCCTCGTCGTGCCCCAAAATCTTGGAGAATCATAATCAATTCCTTCATCATCAACTCTCATCCGAGGTTCGAATTGTATAGGTCGTGCTACCATTGGGTTGCCTCTTGATCGAGGCACCCGTGTTTGTCACTCGAAAATTTGGCTAAGTATGGAAAAGTAACTTTTTTCGAAAAGTTTCGATTTGGCCGATAAAAAGCTCTGGTATTTGTTCCTTGAATTTTTCTAAGCTCATTGGTATAATTGGATGATCTTGTTGAGTAGCGGAAGGTTGTCTTTCGGCCTTTTTCTTCAGAGAAAAATGTGTCGTTTTTTGCCTTTGAACTAAAAGTGGGGGGATGAGATTTTGATGGGATTGGAATTTCAAAATTCTGCTAATACCGTTGTTCCCGAGAGGGGCGTACGTTCTTATTTTCATAAATAAATTAAAGTAAAGAAAACTCAAAATTATAATTTTTACTTAACTTTGATTTATGAAAATAAGTGTTGGGTCCTGGGTCACTGGGCCACCGGGTCAACACCCCCACGGTCACCCCCAGGCCAGCAAGTCAACACCCCCCGCAAGGTCATCCCCCCAGCGGGTGCTCCCCCCTATGGGTTAGGTCCCTTGCGGGTAATAGGCCCAGCAGGCTATTTTGTTAACTTTACTTTGTTCATCTCTTCCACGCGTCATTCCAAAACTCGTGTCACGTGTCTGTGGTAATTTTATCCTCTTACACCCCTTAACAAGAGTGTGTTTTGAAAAAATAATGGATAGAGTTTGTACAATTATCATTTTGCCATTTTAAAAAGTTAATGGGTAAAAGTTGATGTGTGTCAAGTGTAGTCATGATGATATTTCTTTAATAAGTTGAATTTACGAAGTATCGCACTTAAAAAAAGAACGGAGGGAGTAGTATTTTTATTTTATTTCCTAATTTAATACTCCAAGCTATCTATTAGCTTGGAGTTTTAGCATTAATGGCAGAAATTAAAGGTGGGATTGGGAATGAAAAGTATTAGACTTAAATGTGGACTTGGGAATGGAAATATGGTTGTATCAAACTTAGAATGTGATTGATCAAAAAAAAAACTTAGAATGTAAACTTATGGATGATGATGTCATGAATGAGAACATAAGTGTGAGTGATTTTAGGACTATGATTTAATTAATTCACTTTCTAATAAATATTGCTTAGTCCATGATTTTTATTATGTATTTTGATTACGCCCTTTGACATCACATATATTCCTCCTAACTTCTTATGTAGGCTATTAAAATTCAAAACACTCATGATGGTGTTACCCTATCTTGTAATGCTCATTTTCCTTTGAATTCCAATCATTGATTACATGTATATATCATCTTATTTTGTATATATCATCTTATTTTTGTATGCTTGCACCGATACCATTGGGTGAAAATTGGATTGTCTTCCCATCGTGTATGGAGTTGATGTGTTTATATATATATATAGAGTCCCGATCTAATCCGGGATTCCCGGATCCGGGACTCCACCTTCCCGATATTTTTTTGAAAATCCGAGCCGTCCAATGTGTTCAAAAGATGTTTTCAAGGGTCCATGCGGGAAATCTTCAAAACCAAAAATACCAATGTTTTTAAAATTTTTAAAATTGTTTTCAAAATTGTTTTATCGGTTTTGCGAAAATCGTTTGGATCAAGTCCTTCCGGTATTTTTTTTGAAGATTTCCGCGTGAACCCTTAAAAATGCATTTGAAAACATTGGCGGTTCGGATTTTCAAAAACAATTTTTAAAAGCATCAAAACACCAAAAACCTCCCATAAGGGATCCTTGATTGGATAATTGCCGTATATGTATATATACTTCCGGACCTCCTTGATTCGAGCATTTTTTTTCCGATCCGTCATGATTTAGAAGGTGTTTTTAAGGGTCCATCCGAAATCTTCAAAAAACAATGTGTTGATCCAAGAAAAACTTTTATTTTTTTGCAGCGCTTAGATCAAGCCATTCCGGTATTTGTTTTTGAAGATTTTCGCGTGGACCTTTGAAAACACCTTTCGAACACATTGGACGGATTGGATTTTCCAAAAATAATTTGCAACACAAAAAAATCAATTTTTTCTTATTCCGGGAAGGTTTGGACTAGAAAATTTAGCTATATATATATATATATATAGGGTCTCCTTCGGGACTTGTTAAACTCCGGACCGGACCTCCCCTCCGGCCATTTTGATCAAATGGTGGGATCGAACGTTGGATGTGTTTAAAATGTGTTTTCAAGGGCCTCCATGCAAAATCGGCTAAAAAAAAATCGGGAAGGGCTTCATCAATGCGAGGTTTTCATACAAAAGGATATATATTTCATGAAAAAGTTTCGGATGAAGCCCTTCCGGTTTTTTTTGAAGATTTTCGCGTGGGCCTTTGAAAACACATTTTAAACACATCTGGATGGTTCGGATTTTCCAAAATAATTTGCAACACAAAAAAATCACGTATTTTTTCTTAAGTCGGGAGGGTTTGGACTAGAAAATCCGTATATATATATATATATATGGAGCACTTCTAGTGAGGACTCGGACTTCACAAAAAACCTCCATGATCCAAGCATTTTTTGGGATCCGATCCGATCCCTTCAATGTTTTAAAAGTGTTTTCCCGCCTTTTGTGAGGGAGCCTTAAAAAGGAAACTTTTGTAAATATATATATATGAAAGCACTTCTAGTCAGGACTCCGGATTTTTGAAGACCTCCATGATCCGAAAAGCATTTTTTTTGGATCGCCCTTCCAATGTTTCAAAAGGTTTTTCAAGATTTCCAAAAAAATCTTGAAAAAAAATTCGAACAGGAGGTTTGGATTGAGTTTTACCCGGATTTTCCAAAATATTTGCAAAACAAAAAATTCTTGGATTTTTTCCTTATTTTTGGAGGTTTTTTGAAGAAGTTTTTACCCATATATATATATACCTTGAACACATTGATCCACGGATTTTCCAAAAATTATTTGCAAAACAAAAAAATCATTTTTTCCTTATTTTCGGGAGGTTTGGACGAGAAGTTTTATATATATATAACAGCTTCGACAAATATGTCTTCCTTCACATATATATTCTCACTGTTCTCCTACTTCTATTTCTCTCACAATCTTGTTGTTAGAGTTCTTCTAGATACTATCAACTCATTGGGTCAATGTGACTGGTATCTCACACAATTAAACAAAATGCACGTTAGCTAACAACACTTGAGGTGTACCATGGTCTATTGTATTTGATTAAATTGAGTAATTTTCAATATACAATCACCAACTTGCCACTCACTAAAATTTTGGCTCCGCTACTTTAGAGAAATAACGGGTAGTTAATTGCCTCAAAAATACATCTTTGTAATTAGTTTAATTCCCGTGTATTTTTCAGTACCTTGATAAATTCCACATCAGAAAGTATACGAGAATACAAGGGTATCGATTTTCACTCCCCATTTTTATAAAGACACTCCTATATTGTCCTTTTTGTGTGTATTTGTATATTCTTTCACATTTAGAAGGACAACATTGTAGTACATTTACATTACAAGGAGACCAAAAAAGAGTGTATTTATAAAACAAGGGATTGTGAAAATCAATTACTTACAATAAACATAATCAATTGTTAGGTGTGTGCAATATGCAATTCTAAAATTTTGTATAAATATTCATACCATTTCAACATAAATTCATAAAATTCATCTTGAATTCATGGTTTTTGTATAGAAGTTTACTACATTTTCACATCATAATATCAAACCTTCAATTCATGACATTTAGATGGTAGGAATTTTTTCCTTGATATTTTGAATGTCTATGCAATTATTATGAGGTCTTACAAATATATCATAGTCTTTATGCAAATATATTGTGAGTTTAAATAAATCAAAGGTCTTACAAATATATCATAGTTTTTATGCAAATATATTGCGAGTTTAAATAAATCAAAATGGAACATATAGTGGGCCGGTTAAGTGGATCACAGCACCTGGCCTATATCGGCAAACCCAGTCTAGATGGGCCCAATCGTCATTGACATCCCATGATCTAGAACGCCAAGATAGGCCAGGCCCATGATTCATCACGGTCTGGCCGAGGCATTGGGCGGGGTCACGTTGAAAAGGCAAGGCCGGGAGACAACAGTATAAGATTATTTGCCTCATCCGTATTCTCCGCCGATGCAATAGCATGACCGTACAGCATACTGCAGTATGGGTTTCAGGAATTAAAACGGACCGGCAATGTGGCATCTTTACGATCTGTCGGCGTGGCTCAGTAGCAAGACTGACCAACACACAGCTTCTACGAATCATCGTGCACGGCGTTTTGCTAGAAAGTGGTGGTTGAGGGCTGATTGTCGGACATCTGTGACGCCACCTCAGCACAATGATGCATGTGAAGCCCTAGCCCCCAAATCAAGGCACTCCTATAAATACTGCAATGGTAAAATTTAACAAGCATGCATTAATTTCTTCCTCTACAAAACTCTGTTTTTCTTTCTTATCCATGGACTAACTTGGTCATCGAAGTATCATGTCATCAACGGTCAGCAAAGCACTAATGTGATTCTCTCTCTTGCAGAGTTAGGAGGGAGAATGGGTAGCACTACGAGATCCGATTCGAGAAGTTCAACCCAAGAGAGTCCAAATTCAACACCACCCCACAAAACACACTATACACATCTATATGATGTGTTCATTCTCATTCTTTATTAACTTATTAAAAGAAGACGACAAGAATGAAGCATCAAATCAATAATGCAAGATTTATGTTTTCTTAAAATTTGTGAGGCCAACTCTTAGATTCCGTAGCTTATCTTACGTACACGCAAACATAGCAACATCTTAGTATTAATCCATTCAGAAAATTATTGGTACTAGTTTTGCTTGCAAATTCATCCATCTCTCATGTTAATCCACTAGATGTACGTTTCATGCACGAACTATTTATAGTGATGATCATTCCAACGTAAAACGAAAAATCAGCAAAATTAATGGAGCTCCTTTAAGATTTCAGATTTTTTTTTTTTTTTTTTGAACATTAGGTATGTAACATCTACCAAGAGATTTACTACTAGACCCACTCTTTTTCTACTCCCTTAATTTCGAGAATTGACTTCGGTCAGTGACGCAGATGGAAACGGGGAGCGTATTAAGGGACAGCATGTGTGCTGACCTCATCCGAGCCGCTTGTGCTTGGCGATTAACGGGTCAGATCTACTCAGACCCAAACAGATCTGAGCCGTCCATTGCCGAATTGATTTGCACCGTTGATCATCAGGCACATACAGCTCAGATGGGGTCAACACGCATGATGCCCCTTAAGGGACAGCACGCACCCCTGTCGCAGAAAACTCCCTGGGTTTTGTTTTTTCATTTGAATGGGTGCTACAATGGGGGAGGTTATACTGACTAGTAGTTTTGGTTTCATTCCTGTCTTTTGATGTAATCGTTGCCGGATGGCGTTTCTACTGATATGACTTGACTTGTTTCAAAAAAAAAAAAGTGAAGTGAATCGGGATTTAGATCTCTTCGCCGTGAGTCATCGCCTAGCTACTTACTTAGGCCTAAACTCAAAATTGACTTATTGCATTTCACGAGACATGTCATTCTCTCACAATATATTGACTTAAAAACTGACTTAAGCTAGAACAACCCCTAAGCGAACATTGGGTAACATAGCAGGATAATTTAGATTTCACTATTAATTTGCTTCATTAAATTTCAAAAAAGAGAACCAACCATTAGTATTCAAGCAGGTGTAAATATAAACGGTCAGGAATAACAATCCTTTATCGAAACGCAACCTTATTCTCGAGATATTTTTTGCTTTCCCCCAATTATTTGAAGTACTGAGTGATTGTCCATCGTCCATTTCATTTCAAATGGGCAAATTTTCAGAAAATAGTGCAAGATGGTTGGTCAGATAGAAGGGATGTTTGTGTTTTGTCATAAAGCATTTTTCCAGTACTCTTTTGTCCAAACAAATTTGGCTATAATCATCTTCTCCCTTTGGCTCATTGCTTTTGAAAGGGAAACTTCCAAGTTCCATATTATTAGCTGGAAAGTTGCAACCTTACATTCTGAAAGAAAAGTAAAAGGTGGGTTTGGGTACACCTAAAAAGGCCCTAGTGAAAATGTGCATATTCTCATGTATGTTTTGTAACTTCACGGAAGGATCCTCTCATCAAAGTCCTGTAAAGTGATCGACAGCTAATGTTGTGGAAGGTAGAGTCTCCAGACTGAACTCAGGGAGGGACCGAGGGAGCTAGTGTGTCCTTTTTTCAACACAAGTAAAAGGCTGAGCCAGATACTTTTGAGACCGAGTAGCGTTACGGACACAATTTTAAGACACAATTTCGGACATAAATACATATGGCTGAAAGAGATATTTTTGGGACCATACTGAATTTTGAGAAATTGGGACCAAAAGTTATGCATTTCCATGTACAATTACTTCGTACATAACTGTATCCGCCGTTGAATTAATGTACGAAAGCCCTTGAGCATGTAACAGTTCCGAACACAGTTGTATCCATAATTTTGCTTTAAAGGTTTGTCTGTAGCGTTGATCTATCCATTTAACAGCCAAAATGATGGATAAGGGAAATCCAAAAAGCAAAATTAGGTGGCCTTTCACAAACTTTTTTATAGTCTTTTTGGTATTTACTTGAGAAGTTCAAAATGGAAACTCTTTGGGCCAAATTTTTTAAAGTCTTTTTGATATTTTTGAGGAGTCTAAGTAAAAACTCTTTGAGTCAAAAATTCCACTTGAAGACAACTTTTCCAAATTAATCAAAATGCAAAAGGTTTAGTCCAAAGGCACCATTATTGTGTTCAACAAGATATATAGAAGATAAAAACTATGCATACCATTACAGGGAAATGATTTTCACACTCTTTTTTTATAATTGCATTCTTTTTGTCTTGTAGTGCATTTGTATGCACAATTTTTTTATTAAATGACAATAAAAGGTATGTAATTATCTAAAAATATGGTATGAAAATCATTTCCCTAAAAAAAATTCAAAACATTCACTTAAAGAACACTTTTCTTGCATTTTTCGTCGCAGAAGTGCTATTATGCTCGAACAATCAATTTTCCACTTATTTGACATGCTCATTTTGAATGATTATAATTTTATAGAGAGATGTTTAATGAATACTACACACTTTTTTGGGCCCCTCATTTTAGCAAAATTTTGGAGGTTTAAGGCAAACGCCTTCCTCGTCTTTTGTCAGGGCAGATGCTAAAATATGTACTGTCTATCTCATACAGGACGGACTAGTATCGATATGTACATATCATACCGTAATTCAAACGGTACGTGTAGTTTGGTGATTCATGGGATTCGGGTGCCTGTAACGCCCTAAAGGCATTGCACCATGCAATCCCCCAAAACGACGTGGTTTTGAAGGCACGTAAGGAGAGGGTACACTACACACTTGGTCATGTGGGGCCCACTTTGGGGTCCCATATTAATTATCCAAATCGTTCAATAATCTTAAATAATTATTCAATTAGTTTTCAAAAAAAAAAGTAAAATTGAATATTTGTAAGTATTTGATCTAATTTTTTCAAATTTTCTTCAGAATTCAGGACATTATAATCTAAAAGAATCTTCAAGAAAAGTTGTATAATTTTGAGATAAATATTCGCTTGATTTAAACCGAACATATCAAAGAACTTGATGAGAAGTGCATTCATTTTTAAAATTATTTTGATTGAACACAGATAGGTATCACAACAATTCGTATTTTTAAATAATCATTGCTCTTTTAAAATAATTTTTCTGTCTATGTTCTTTTCAACAAGCCCTACTATATGTAAGATATACCAACGTCTTTTTATCGATTTGAATGTAAGACCTCACACATTGATACTTCAAAGAACCGAAAATTATTTTTGAAATATTCCCGTGGGTATGGGTATGGTATGGGATACAACAACCGAATGGGTATGGTTCGGGTATGGTTTAGGTCATTTTTGAAATTATATTTACCCCTAAAATTTATAGTAATTGTGTATGTACCTCTGGCTATATATATACCCTTATTTTATATATACATATTACATAAACCCCTTAGGTATATTTTAAAATTACACTTTACCTCTCGTATTATATGTAAGATATTCAAGGTTAGGTTTTGGTCTCACATTCGTACATTTTGAGACTCTCTCGACTGATATTTTTTATTATAATGGATATTTGTAGCCTCCTTTTGTTATTTTTTTCATGTTTTTTCAATTTTTTTGAGATAATAAAATATCATAAACTCAATTTATTCATGTTTTAGTACGGTTTGGGGCGGGGCAATCGGTTACCCAAATGGGTAGCTATTTTTTCCTTCACAAAAGATATACCGAATGGTTAGGTTATGGTTTTTATCGATTTGAATATAAGACCTCACACATTGATACTTCAGGTGTAAGGTATCCTTTACTGTCGGGAAAAATAATTGTAACATTAAAGAGGAGCTTTCACAGCTGTTTAAAAATAAAACAAAGAAGAGCTTTCACGTTAAACGAGAATATACTATTTCAGTCCCCAAAAAAAAGAATAAGTATTTAGGCAAAGTTGGTAGGAATGTTAGCTTTTATTTATTTATTGCCTTTTAGATTTAAACAAGACATCTTAATTACCGCATCTATTTTTCTATTTTTATGAGCGGTTGCCCAAATGCCCAATGGCGGCTCTATTGAAAATTGAAGGTGTTCACATCACATGACCCTCAAATTAGAAATATTAAATATTATAAAGTGAAATTATTTTTTATTTAATTTCTCTCTCTTTTTATCAGCCATTAAATATATATTTTCCACCACCCTGAAAAGAAGAATAAAATTTTTAAAAAATTAATAATCTAAAGCCATCCCATCACTCCTACAGTACCATTCAACTTCAACACCAACCAAAAACATAAGCTCAATTTGTTCCTCTTGTAAGAAACCCAATTAACCAATTATTTAAAAGGGAATGTCGACATTTTTCTCTTCTTCTTCTTCTTCTCTTTTTTTTTTTTCCTTTTTGGAATCTCTGACGGAACTGAATAGAATTTCAAAGAAATATCGTTACGTGGAGTGAAAGAAATATAGGAGTATTCAATTTTGTTAACAGTAATATGCCTACGCAACAATTTTAAAGTATGAAAACTTCTCGAGCATAGTTATTGAAGTTCTTGTGAAAATTGATAGAATTCAAGTAATTTATTAATGACTGCCCTTACAAATTTTTGTTGACCCCAACTTCTAACTGTGAGTTTTATTTATGTCAAAACTATTAAAAATACCATCTGAAATACAAGCAGTTGGTATTGAGCTGTATTTATTTTTATTTTTTTTTCCTAGAGTAATTCACATGGGATCCGGGGTGCAGTTGTTTACAAGCAGTTGGTATTGAGCTGTATTTATTTTTATTTTTTTCACATTTGACCAAACACATAGAAGTCAACAAACAAATCTGGTATTGAGCTGTATTTATTTTTGTTAGGCGAAGACGGACGCCGATTTTTTGGACAACATAGATCTTTGTCCCTTTAGGGACAGCACCATCCCCCAATTCAATTCACATGTTAGGTGTGCTGGATTTTCTTCTTTTTATTCTTTCAATAACACTGGCCGGTGTGCTCACACACTTCATTTTCAAGTTGAACCCTATTTTGTTTTATGAAGTCTGAAAGCCAAAATCATGTTGGCTTCTCAAGTAGAGTATATGATTTACAGAAGACTAAATAGATGAATAATACGTCCCAGAATCTTGTGTATGAAACCAAATTAAGATTAGAATTCTTGTGTTTTCAAGGACCATAACTAGTATTGCTTCAACTTATAGCACACATCCCCTAATTATGCATAACTTATATAATGATGTACAACTCGATATTAGATATCTATCGTAATATAAAAAGACAGACGGTACTTCAAGAATGAAGTCTGAAACCAAAAATCGTGTCAGCTTCTCGAGTAGAATATGATTTATAGAAGACTTAACTAGATGAATCTATTGTGTGTGAAACCAAATTAAGATTAGAATCCTTGTTTTTCAAAGACTGTGGTGTCCTGCTTCAAATGACCCTTTTGGATTGACTCTTTTCCAATGTGAGAGCAAGATCTCTCTCTCTCACTCTCGATATTTTTGCATAAGTAACACCCGGCGTTTGCCAAACCCGGCTGGAATGTGGCCGGAGAAGGCACTCCGACGGTCTAGTGAGAGATTAGAGAGAGAAGTATCATAGAAGTAAAAAGAAGTGGAGTGTATAGTCTTGTGTACCTCTTAGGGTTCGCTTCGCTTCTCTTATATAAGCCTCCCTGACTTGGGCTCCAAGTTAGAGCGTGGCTAGGAAGTATCATTGTATGCACATATACGAAATGCCAGCCCGACTTGGGCCGTTGTCATCTTGACGTAGATGGGATGCAGTTACATGCAGATGGCTCATCATGAGCTAGTCACGGAGGTTAGTCTCGTCCATGACATGTCAATTGAACTCCCTTCCATATTCCTCGCGAGTCATTTGTAGTTAGGGATCGTGGTTATCTCATCTCGGGAGTCATTTTGAGGGGTCGGATGATGGGTCTGCGAGTCATTTCGGGTTTACCGGGCTCGGGTCACTTGACGTCAGATGGGATTCATCATGCACATGGTTATATGAGCTATTGGGCTCATTGACACCATCTTGGTATGGTCATATTGGGTCAGGTCATATCATATAGGGCTCGGTTGACACCATCTCGGCACGGTTATATTGGGCTCATATGTACTAACCCCCTTTGTTAAGAAACGAGCCCAGCCTTCCTAACGATTGGGCCTTCTAACCGGACTGGCCTTGACCCTTATCTCTTTTATATTTCAGCCCACTACAAAGAACATAAGTAGTATTATTTCAACTTATAGCCCATAACCCCTTGAATGATTATCTCTATTTTATATTTCAAGAATTATCATCCACATATTATATGTTTGATTCTTTTTTTGAAAAATGTTTGAAGAAAATTTCATTTCATTATTCCTTTTTTTTTTTAGTGTACAATTATTTATTAGAAACATTATGACCGCGATAAACTGGATAAAAATTGTCATGGTATATTCCCAAATATTCTCTTTTATTCGTTTCTTATTCCAAGAGCCTTTTTAGGTAGTCTAGGATGCTTGGTACATCCAATCCTTATTTTCCTTGACTTTCATTGGAATTTTGAACTCAAAAAGTTGTTATTTCTAATACTTAATTATAGAACACAAAAAATTGTTATTTCTAATACTTAATTATAAAAATTCCCAAAGTTTAAAGCCCAAAATGCCCATGACCACCATACATTTAACCCCTTAATCCAATTATCTAAAACTAACATGTTAATTAATTTACAAACTTGATTAGACATTATGAATATGCGAGGAATGAAGTTATGATGATTAGCCATTGCCAAAGCTAGCTAATGTGGCATTTTATCAAACCAGCAAGTACCTTGTGAGTTTTTTTTTTTTTTTAATTATTTGTTAGCAATATTCGGGATTCCAAATTAACTTACGTGCACCTCGATTAATTTCGAAATCCTAAAGTTATTAGCCGGGAAAACTTCCAATAACACTAGATTTAAATTCTTCACTTTTTTTTTCCCAATAACACTACAATGGATATCATTGTTAGGTTCCACCAATTCGAACTCAAAACTTTCCAGCACTTAAAATATTGGTACACGACACTCGACCTCATATGGTGAGCAGTGCACAACTTGTTAACTGGTTGCTGTTAGAGCAAGCAAGATCAACAATGTTATGGGTACACCACTCATGCACACAAATGATCACCAAACTAACTCTAAAAGTGAAGAATCTAACTCTTGCCCAGAAAAGTCAATTTTGTGTGCATTAGTGGTGGACCCATAACTTTTTTCAATGATTGCTTCATTAAATTTGATTTGATCACAAAAGGAAAAATGTATACACTTCTTAATTATTCTTAGACAGTACCATGGTGACTGGTGATTGAGCAAAATTTGTTGTGTTATTTGAAATTACAAAAAAGTGAGCCAGTGGTGATGATGGCGGCGTCTATAGTGCATCTGGTAGTGGTCATTTAGCTTGCGACGGGGACGAGTTTTAGAAGGTCTAGATCAAGTCACTCCACCCTCTCTCACGAGCGTGTCTAATGAGTTCAACCTCGATGCCAATTTCTTGCGGCTTTTCTGTTTTGTTTAGTTTTTGTTGTATTTTCTTTTGTTTTTCATAATTGTAATCTCTTCTTCCTTTTCTTATCAAAAAAAAAAAATCTCTGCTTCCTCTATATCTATGAGCCATATAACTTGTATGTAGTACCTAGTTTTTATTTATACAATCTGCACTTTCTTGTTGCTCGAACACAAAAAGGTGAGCTGGAAAAATGAATTTCCCATTAATTTTACAAGGGTCTTGTTAATGTGTGTCCAATATGCACACAATAAGCATACAAATAAACAATAAAATATACATTTTAATACACATTTTACACTTTTCAATGCAATTTCACATATTTCTATATAATTTTTACACTTTTTAATGCACTTTTTCAACCTAGGCACACGATAGTATTTTTCATTTTACAAAAGAACAAGCAACAATATGACATTTTCATCAAGACGGGGACATTTTCATCATTTAGGCCCCAAAAACGTCGTTTTGGGCGTGAAGTCCCACACAAACACAACTAATCAAAACTACGTCGTTTTAGTGTCAAGATTGTAGGGCAGCCCAAATGACGTCGTTTCAGCATTACACACAAACACAACTAATCAAAACATTCGTTTTGGGGCATGAAAAGCGAAAAGAATCCCCTTTTTTCTTTCACTAATTCACGAAAACACCATATTCAAGCCAAATCAAGACATTTTAAGGCTATAACATCCAAAAGGCACAAGACACTCATATTCAAATAACCCATTACGTACAACAAATGTGCTATTTCTCCAAAAAATTGCAAGAGGTTAAGAGCTTGCAAACATCAATTGCCATTACAAAAAATCTAGAGAAACAAATATCCTAATGCAAGAGGTTCAGAGCTTGCAAACATTCAAGTTATCATTACACTTCAATTTTGCTTGGGATATCCCGGATAACGTAACATTTCAAGGAACGAATCTTCATCCAATAATGAGTTGGTCCCGCTTGAAGAATGACTTGTTAGACCAAATGGCATCTCCTAAAAAAAAATTGCAAAGAATAAGTTCAACTAAATGAGTTCAAGCAAAAAAAAACAAAAAAAATTACAATGCAAACATACCTTAAAAGTCTGGGGATCATATGATGCTTGGGAAGACAAAGGTATAGATCGACAACTCTCTTCGTAACTCATCATTTGTGGTACATATGGGATTTCAACCTCCTAAAGCAAAACTTATTCACACGTAAATGCATCATATAATACCATGTTATAACTTGAGCATGAATAAAAATAACTCACCGGTGGTTCCATAAAAAAATGAACCATGCACAATTGTTCGGCAACATGATCAATATTCTATGGAAATTGTGAAATAGTTAGAACTAAAATGCATATAATAAAAAAAGTCTAGACATTTAGAATAAAGTAATTTAGTACTATACCTCACTAAGGCGAGAAGATTGTGAAACAACTTTCTTCCTCTTTGTAGACTTATCATGCCAAGGTTTTAATCTTCTCCGACCTTTAATTTGTGGGCGATTTTTCTTCTTTAGGCCTTTGACTTGTGCAAATTTAGGATCAACCTTCTCTAATTCTTTAGTTTCAATTTCATTGGTGCCTCCCACTCCCACTTCGGCTCCAAGCAACATTTCGGCCACTTTTGCACACATGTGTTTCAAATTCTCTTCCACGTATTTTGCTTCTTGAAGTTCACATGACCGAGTTGCTAGCTTCACCATCTTGGGACAAATAATCCTAAAACATCCGCTTTTAGTAATTTAGGATCATTTTCATCCACTCTACTTTTTCCTCAATTCACAATCCTTTGCATCTAATCGCCACCGCTTTAATACATAGTTCTGGGAATTTCCATAACACCCATTCGATCAAGCCCTTTAATTGCATGGCTACATAAAATTCCAAAACTTTCAAACTTGCGACAAGTACAACAAACATCTCGGCAAATAGTGTTCGGACTCATCTATTTCAACGCTACCCTTCACCACATATTCGACATCCTTTCTATGCAAGATAATCGAGTAAACAAATTGTCCTTCCAACTCATCACATTGTTTCATACAACCAAGTGAGGTGTCAACCTCATCATGGAACAATTCAAATAGAGGAGGGGTGTACAATTCCATAACCAGGTTTTAGGACACTTTCTCAACTTAAATCCCGGCAACTTTTCTCTTGAATCATATATGGCTCTAAATTCCTTTTCATTTCTCCACAACTATTATAGCAAATTGAGTAAAGAATTGAACAATGTTGAGATCGGATTTTAAGCACTTCTTTAGTTTTGCATTTAGGCTCTCACTAAGTTGGGTGCTCCGTTTCCCAAAAGTGAACGACCATTTCATGTATACGTGCGCCCATTTCTCCTTAAGCTCCCAAGTTTTCTTCATCCACATGTTGTCTTGTAAATTGTATGTCTTAATCAAAGTATCCCAAGCTTTATATAATTCATCTTCATTCTCATACCCATAAATGCAAGTATTGAGCTCCTCGGAAAACAAAACCACTATGGTACAAGTGACCCAAATGCTTCAAAGCATTTTGATTGAGGTGAAATGTGCACAATCCATGAGAAACATCGGGCATAACAATTGAAATAGCCTTAGCCATTGCAGCATCTTGGTCTGTGAAAATGCACATGGCATGCAAGAAAGTCTTAAATAGTGAACTCAAATGATTGGTTTCATCATATAATGTTTTGATGAAAAATTGATGTTTGGAAATGGTTAAAGTGAGAAAAGACCAAATGGTCGGTACTCTTTGTTTGTTCGAAATGTTGTGTCAAAGGATATGGAATCCCCAAAAAGCGCATAATCAGTAATCATCTCGTGGTCAGCCCAAAAAATATTGGTAATCATTTGTTCAACATCCAACTGAACCGCATAGTAGAAATAGGGATTTTCAGCCGCTTGCTTTTGAAAATATCCCAACAAAGCCCCTGCCTCACCATATTCCAAACTCCTTTGTCTTCTCGAACGCAAATGATTTTTCTGATCCTCCCGTGTGTATTCTAAGCATTCCTTGCCTCGATTGGGCACTAAAAAATCGTGTGATGCCTTGCGATAACCAGCTATATCAATATTAATAGCTTGAGCCTCACTTATCATTCTTTGAGATTTCATCATATGGACACATTGAGGAAGGTGTAAAGGATGGTTGTGGTTTTCTTCAAACTTTACTACAACCCATTTTGAGGTTTCTCGGTTCAATGACACATACATCAATGCTTGACAATTAGTTCTTGTCTCTATGAGGCCGTTCTACTACTAAGCACCGCTTATCTTTTTCCCTTTTTCCTTCCTTGTTACAAACAAATTTTCGACCAATCAAAACGCCATCTTTTCTGCTATTCGTTCCATAACTTTTTCTAACGCTAAAACCGCTAATCCTTCCATATTCATTGTAAAAATCAAATGCCGCTTCCTCTGTTTCAAACTCCATTTTAAGACAAGGAACATACTTTTTGAATAATTCCACAGTTTCATCCACATTCTTCTCTAACCCATCAACCTCCATTCTATCAATAAAAAATGTATAATAATCATCAAAAGTAGCATTAACATGGTCAACAACTAATGTACGAATTCAAATTGCAGTTGTGATTCAAAGAACTCTAATAAGTTGAGTGGAACCAATAAATACTATTCAATTTAATTCTTAATCTTAAATTATTATCTAATGGCACAACAAAACAAATGACTAATATAACATTCTAGAAAGTGTATCATGAGAAACCCAACACAAATCACCCACAACAACAAAATACCCACTTAAGGCTACCTTTTTCTCAACTCCATTTGCAGATTGAAATAGAAAAAATAGAGCCACAAAGAGTTCTGTTCTTGTCTTGTTCAACATTACCAAGATATAATTCCTTGTTTTTGACTTTGTGGCAATTTTTTTTTCATTTTTTCTTCTTCCATCAGTTCTAGTTTTGAAAATCCAAGGCTACCCTTTTCTGGTGTTTAGTGGGTTTTGTGAAGGGCTTTCAACAAAATAGTGTTCATGCATTGAAGCTTTTCTTTTTTCCACGAAGAACAAAAACTTTCTTCACTCAAATAGAAAGGGATCTACAATCAAATAGAAAAGGATGAAAGGTAAGAGAAAGATTTGGCAACTAGACAATGAGCAAAGATCAATGGGGGTGGAGGAAGATGATTGGTTGCTACAAGAACTATGGGAAACATTTGAAGCCCTAGTCGATCTCTTCCATCGGTTTGGGCGCGAATAAGGCTAAAGCACTTGGGGTTCTTTTGAGGGCTTCAAAGCCACGTAGTTTTGATTAGTTGTGTTTAAATGATTTGCACGTGTCTTACGTCATTTGTGGTAGCCTTTTGTAGATTCGATTGTGACTCAGGGATCCCTGCGTCCCATTTTTTATGGTGGCCCCACTGATACTGCCACGTGTTCAAATAATTGAAGTCCCACACATCTGGCAAGCACTGTGGTGAGGGTCAACTAAGGTACGTGGGAGTTCATCATCTTTTATGTTTAAACATCGGGGGAAAAAATTTTTATAATTAGCGGGTGATATATGTGAAAAAGAGGGCGGGTTATTATAATTTGATGATATATATTTTTTAATTTAATAGTGAGGTTTTTTCAAATTGTACTAGTAGCGAGCGCAACCTATTAGTCACTCGTAACTCCATCCATGACTAATCGTCAATAATTATTATAATTAAAATGGGTCGAAGTGTTTGGATAATATTTGTGTAACAAATGGTTCAGAATAATTTTGTGATTTAAAATATATCAAAATCAACTCCCAAACGGTCAGAACCTAACCACGGGAAAAATGAGGCGGCCAAACATTCCCTGATTCGAGACGGCAAAGATGACCAAGGGCGATATGGAGAATTCGACAAATAAAGTCCAGAAAGTACGTGAGTTCCCCTGTTTTAGTTTTCCAAAACAGCTGTTAAATTAACCATAATTATAAATAATCTAAATAAACTTTTTTGTTTTTCTTTTTTCGTTCTTTGGTGGAAAAAGAGGCAACGGCTTTGTGCCTATTTAAACCGAAGCTCTGCATCGTCTTCCTTCCCCCTCTCCCCTGCTTCTCTCTCTCTCTCTCTAGATTTTTCTCTGGCCTGACCTGTTGGCTCTCGCCCCAACCCTTTCTTTCTCGCTCTTCGAGTTAGCTTTCTCTCTCCAACATTATTGAATTTTGGTACGTTCTTGTACTCAATCCCTCCAATTTTTTTTTGCCATTCGATTTTATTTGACAGGGTAGCAATTTGAACAACTTTTTCAATTCTTCTGCTGAATGGGGTCTAGAATTATGATTATGACGACGTAATTATGGTGTTAATTGGGAAAGGTTAAACCTTTTTTGGTCTTTGGTTCTGATTACGGACATTCGATTAGGAATTTTTCATTTTCCTGTTTGAGGAAAAAGTATTTGTTCCTTTTCAGATTTATTCAGATTTTACACGTTTCAAAATATTTTGGGGGATCGAACTTAGGCTGTGTTTCCACAACGGTATTATTTTCGATATTTTCGACCGTATATTTGTCCGTTTCTTCCGGCAAGTTATTCCCCTCGTAACAAAAATACCATTTAGCGGAAACAAAACTCACTTTTGATTACGGTGGAAAGACAGTATTTTTAGGGGAAACTCAGTCTTATAGGTTCTTACTCCACATATTAAAAATGGTATAAAGAGAGTTTCCTCTAATGCACTTTCTTTGTGAACTTTTTAACCCAAATTTGTTTTGATGACTCTGTGTTGATCTTTGGAGGTTGTTTTTGTGAGCAACTTTTTCCAACCTAAAAGAAACTTGTGAGTTGTAGGTGAAAACAACTGTTTTATCCAAAAGTTTTGAACCCCAAGTTGGTCTTCCACTTTTCTTGGTTCAATCTGTATTAGTGGTTGTGGGTTTTTCATTCAAGAATTCAAACAAAGCCTTATCCCAAATAATTTGGATAATCATGATTTTAAATGTTATCCTATACTTATCTTACGTATAAGGCAATCTGGACCGTTGATTGCTGAACACACGGCCCATATTGGGCACTATAAGGACCCCGGTTCTTGTAGATTTGGGATATCAACTGTAAGAATCCAAGGGCAATACTTTCTCAGCTATGAGAAAAATTAGCCTTAGAATTTATATGAATTTTCACATCAGTTTTTGTGGGTTTGAACTATCCTGGTCCCTAATGCTCACATCCTTTCATTCACTTCTGAAGTACTTTTAGCACAAGAATGGAGTACGAGGATCGGTTTGGGCAGGTTCAGAGGCCAAAATATGACTGTCTTCTGTTTGGTAAGCTTTCATTTGAGAAACCTGTTTTTTTTTTTTTTTTTTGGGTACTTAAACCTGGTTACTGCCAAAACAGCAGTATCTGCTGCTATGAAAATTTGATGCATTAACTTTTTTAATTTGCAGATTTAGATGATACTCTCTATCCACGTAGTTCCGGTTTGGCAGAATCATGTACCAAGAATATTCAAGGTGACTTTGGTGGCAATTTTTTTTTTTTCATTTTCTCCTTTTCTGTAGTGTCATTTGTTTTCCAGTTTGTTAATTTGATCTGTTAAACATGTTGTAGATTTTATGGTTGAAAAGCTTGGCATAGACAGGAGCAAAATCCAAGAGTTGAGCGATTTGCTGTACAAGAACTATGGGACAACAATGGCCGGCCTTAGGGTATGTCTTTAATTCCTTCAATCTTGTATGTGTAAATATCAAGTAGCCAACAAGCATTTGTAGTAGTTTTTGGACTCGATTTTACCGTGTCTTACTCTCTTCGCTTCGAGCCTAAACTATGTAGAACGGACACGGGACACAGACAGAGCAGTGGACATGGCAAAAATAAATATAATTACCAATGGAAATATGGTAATATGTATAAACATGAAGCTTGAATATATATAAACAAGCATCATATATACATCATATTATACTTTTGACCCCAAATATTTGAAGTAATACAAATTTACCCCCAAAAAAATTTTAAAATTTGCATATTTAACCTGTGCCGTGTCCCATACGTATTGAGTTGTGTCCTTGGCATGTTTCTGTGTCCCTGTGTCGGACACTCCAGCCTCTTGGAGTGTCGGTGCTACATAGAGCCTAACCAATCTTTGGTTAATCTTTTCCTTCTATCCTTCAACTGGCAATATATCCGAACTAGTTTTTGGTCTGCTTCCAAACTTTTGTTTCTTGAGCAGTACGTGTGAATAGAGCATGAGCTCTCGTCTTGATTGTAAGGTTGTGATTTGCTTCCTCAATTTGTATCTTGTTGGAATCCTTTATAAGAGCCATTTGGCTTCTGAAATCAAATTCCCATGTTCAAGAAAAGACTCAATTTTATGCTCAAATTTGCAGGCCATTGGGTATGACTTTGACTATGATGAGTACCACAGTTTTGTTCATGGGAGATTACCTTATGAGAATCTAAAACCAGACCCTGTCCTAAGGCATCTTTTGCTTAGTTTGCCAATTCGGAAAGTCGTAAGTCCCTTCACCACAAATATATGAATCGCGTTCTAATCTATTTATAAGTTGTAGATATTGTGTTCTAAAGCATTGTATTTGGACATTTTGCTGTAGATATTCACAAATGCAGACAAAGTCCATGCTGTTAAAGCACTTAGTAGGCTGGGGCTTGAAGACTGTTTTGAGGGGATTATTTGCTTTGAGACTCTGAACCCCATCCACAAGAGCACCACATCTGATGATGAAGATGACATTGAATTTGTTGGCCCAAGTTTATCTCCCACTACTTCTACCGGTTGCAACGAAATATTCGACATAGTTGGTCACTTTTCTCAACCTGATCCTAGGTCAGGATTACCGAAAACGCCTATTGTTTGCAAACCATCAGAAGATGCCATCGAACGAGCTCTTAAGATTGCCAACCTTAACCCCCAGAGAACAGTACGATAACTAATCTCTGATGTTTGTTAATTTCCAAATTAAATGTTTCTTAATTGTACTTATGCCCTTCCATTGTTGTTTTTTCAGCTTTTCTTCGAGGATAGTGTCCGCAACATACAGTCTGGAAAGCGCGTAGGCCTGCACACTGTGCTGGTAAGTTACGGTTTTTACAGATGAATTCAGCACTTGAAACTACTGACAGTTTTGAAGTGAAAAGTTAATTAAAACTGTTGGAAGTCTTATCAAATTCGTACTCCCTCGTCCCATTTTGTTGGTTCCTCATTGACTAATCTGATGCTACTGTTCAATTATGTGTTCAGGTTGGCACTTCACACAGAGTGAAAGGAGCAGATTATGCACTAGAAAGCATACACAACATCCGGGAAGCGTTACCGGAGCTTTGGGAGGTCGACAAGAAGTCTGAAGTCAGTTACCCTGGAAAGCTCACTGTGGAAACATCTGTGACAGCTTAGGAGACCGACCCAAGTCAAAAATTCATGTCTATGGGATCTTAATCCCATGTTTCTTTCCAATGATTGAATGATGTAGATGTTTTGCTGCAATTAATCAATCAAGAATAACCTGTCACTTGTTCAGTCTTGCACAACTGTCTAATTTGAATCAAATCCCTCTCATGTGATCTCACCTGACGAAAAATGAGACTCGTTCAAACGATTCAAACCATTCTCAGCAACAACAAAAAAAACTTGATTGATCCGTAACACAATATAGTTTCTTAAGAGCAATGGATGGTCTAATTTTTCCGGCAAAGATGTACGTAATAATAAACGGTAAAGATGCTAAGAGGAACTATATTTGTCTTTTAAGGCAAACATAGAATACGGACGGTGGATTCTCTGTCCGATTGCCTGTGTCCGGCCTCCGCCCCATCCATGTCCCATCCATCTGCACTGTCTATCCGAGCAATCAACAACTCGAATTCCGGCTCGGTCCTAAACAAATCTGAGATGTCCATGTTCATCTGTGATCCAAGCCATTGATTGCTCGAATGGACGGCCCAGATGGGTGGGATAAGGAGACTAGACGAGGCAGTCGGACAGAGGATCCGCTGCCTGGAATACGATGTCAAGATGAGGTAATGACTAATGAATGGCTCAGCGTGAAGTTTGTTTAACCAATTTGATTGAAGTAATTAGCGTGCCGATTATACTTGTGCCAAAAAAGGACAAAGGACATGGACTGTTGGACCAAACATGAGTTACCTTATGGCCAAGAACGGATTTAAGAGGGTGTTTGGCAGCCCATTGTTAGCATTTTCACATTCTACATACTTATCACCTTTTGGGTGTTGGGAGGAAAATACCCAGAACTCATTCTTTGGACGGTTCAGATTTCTCTCACTCTCTCTTCTCTTTTTTTTTTTAAAATCTGGATCGTCTAAAATATTTTTAGATGGGCCGAAATGAGCGCTCGACACTGAAAAATTACACGGAAGTTAGGGTTTTAGGGTGAAGACCTTATCATTTCACTGGTGGATAGCAATCCACCTTATCCTTTTATACTCATATGTTACATGAGGTCTTCACCCTTTTTTACACGTAGCTTTTCATTTTTAGGACAATCCTTCCAGCGCAATGTAAAAAGTCAATTGCTTTATTTAAACAATGTCATGTCCTCTTGATATGGAACTCTCTTGACATGTGTCTTAATTAGGTGCCTTGCCTTGTATCGAGGTTGGCTTTGGATCACTCAAGCATTGCAGGCTGGACCCGGATGGGGCCTTGTATGAGGGGTTCTTTGTTGTGTAGTCTTTCTGGCCGGATAATAATCTGCATGCATGTCATGTCATAATCGTCACAAATGTTTTTAATGGTTCGGATTGAAAACAAATTGTTCGCGCGAACAATTCTTCTCTTTTGTTTGAGATCAGGTCGTTAATCCAAACGGATGGCCGGAAGAATTACGCGGAAAAGAATTATTTGTGTGTAAGTCAAGAAAGAACCCTGGAATCCACCGGGATGACTCGGGGGCTGTGTACATACTTGGTCACACAAGATATGATCTGTCATCTGTACCTATTAGCAGTGCGGAGCCAATTAAGGACTATGGAGTCATGTTTTCCCATTTGTATTTTTCTCACTTGTGGATTCGGGAGGCTTGTAGGGAGTAAATTCACTATATCTCTGTAGTGAGTAATCGTGATCAGTTTCGTGAATCAATGATCATCGATTAAATGCGATTATCTTCATTACATTAAAGACAATTATCTTTTATGTAAGATAATATGGGGACCGTTGATTGCCGAACGGATAGCCGTGATTGCTCACTACAAGCCCTCCGATTCAGCTTTTATTGGATTCAAGGGGTCTGTAGTAAGTAAACTCACTATACCCCTGTAGTGAGCAACAGTCATTCGTTCGGCAATCAACAGTCCGGATTAAATGCAATTATCATACATGTAATGCACTTATCTTTTATGTAAGATAATACGGACCGTTTTTTGCCAAACGGACGGTCGTTATTGCTCACTACATGGGTATAGTGAGTATACTAAAAAATATGCTAAAGGAATTGAAAATAATGGATATTGGACTTATTATTTACTTTGTTGTTGTGGGTTTCCATCCAAACGAAAGGGCCCTTCAGAAATTAAATGCTCGTTTCACTGAGGCAAATTGTGAATTGTTGCGTTCTGTGGTAGGTTTGAATTTATCCAACTCATTTTCTAGCTTTTAGAAGAAAATGTTGACCTGTCGAGTTTTATCCAAAAGAGTTTTCTTCGGTATAGCTCATGGCATTCTCTGATCAACTTAATGCATTTATTTTTTATATATGATCTACTAATACTTTCAAAAACTAGTCAGGGTGAATTGTAAAAAAAATTACAACGAATATTTAGACGTTTGTACTTATGTTTAGAAGCTTTATGAATATCTAATGCTACAAGTTTTTGTACTTAATGGAGAATGTTTGAGTATTTTTTTCATTATATTTTACCATATAAAGGTGTCCCTCTGAATGAAATTCCTGGCTACGTCATTGCCTATTAGTCCCTTTAGATGGTGAGAAATAGGACAAGTTAATGATTTATTTTATTTTTCACCAAATTCCATTACTTTCTGTAAAATTTACTGAGAAATCAACACTCTTTCCATTCTCTTCTTTCTACCGATCCAGTGGGCTATAAAAGAATAATCCTTACTGAAGGGAGAGAAAAAATTATTGGGTGGTCTTGGTGCACCAGTGCCTCATTTTCGGCTGGGTCTAATACTTTGATAAGCCCAATGCCTAATTTTTAACGGGCCAACGTCACATGACAAGGCCCAACCCAAACAATTAGGAGTTTGGAGCAACAAGTCCTTCTATGGATACCGATGGTCTACGCACAAATCGCGGTACTCACTTTCGGGTTTTACATAATTATATTGGATTACAAAAACTTTTAGTTATTCATTTTATCTGTTTTTTTGCAAGACCACTCAACAAAATTTGTGTTTTAGAAAGTGGATCCTGCGGGCCGATATTGGTACCAATAGGCTTAGGAAAGACATAAAATAGAAACTGATAATGCCACTAACAAAATGTAATGGTTCCAAGCACATTTATTTCACTTTCCACTTTTACCCTCAGGTCTGAAGCAGAGGCAGTTCAGGTATATACTACTCTGAGACGAGATGAGGAGAGTTTTTTCAAACAGAAATCTAGAGTTCAATGGTTGAATCTGTGGGTCCAAATCAAAGAACACCGACCACCTGGACACCATCATCACCGCCCATTCCCTCTTGGCATTAGCTCATTTCATATCTCATAGTATCTCATATCTCAGCCGTCTTATTCTAAGCCCACAAGAATCATAAAAATATCTCCAAAAGATGAACTTGTCAATAAAAAATAAAAAATAAAATTGATTGGATGGTGGTTGGTTATATGAAAAGGTTGTACTATTTCATTTCTTTCAATAGACTCTAAGCTGGAAATTTATTTACTTTTATTTTATATCTTAAGTACAACTTGTTTACTTGCATTAAAATTAGGGTTGTCCAAAAAATTCAGCGAGCCGTTAATCCAATCACTGAATCGATCCATACGTTTTGGATTGGATCCGTGAATTATTGGTCCAAACACTGATTTAAAATTAGAAAACCGTGAAAGACAGTTCAGTCCACGAACTTTCATTACTAAACCATGGATTAATCGAACCGAACCGTGAGATATTTATAAATATATATACTAATATTTGGTAAATCACAATAATTATACTTTTTTATAAATTATTTTAAACTATTTTACCTTAATATGATATAGTGTAACGTATAACACCTAAGGTGGTAAAGTGTAATTTTAGCCCCTCTACCAAATCCTGAAATCTCATACCGCTGGAAGCGGCGTCTCCCATCTCTCTCGCATGCAGCTGGCCCCGTCTCTCTCTCTCTCTCTCTCTCTCTCTCTCTCTCTCTCTCTCTCTCTCCCTTTTTTTGGCTTTTTTTGTTGCATTTTGCGTTTATGAAATTCAATCTGTGGATAAAACTGGGATCGAACCGTAACTCATGTATTTGTTTGGAACCGGATCTTAAAATTTTAGGTCTGTACACAGATTTCATTTCTTAGAACCGTCGGTACTTGGATTCATAGAAATTTGAACCCATCTGGACCGTGGATAGCCCTAATTAACATAACTTGTACTACAAAATAATTAACTTATTTGAATCACAATATTATAAGTAGGCACACAAAAGCAGTTTAAAAGGATATAGAGGAATGGGAGTAAGACCCCTTCCCTCCTCTATTAATCACTTTTTCTTACAACAATGGGAGAGGAAGGAAAAATTTTGTGAGAGAATTTGAAGTGAAGGATGTTTAAAGAGAGAGAACACGTGTATGATGAGTGGTTTGGCAGAAGTCACTCTCGGGCCCATGAAGTGAATAGAGGGTGATGTGGATTGTACAATTGATTCCTCTTTATAGAGTGGTGTACACGTGTCCATGCTATAAGACAAAACGTAGTAGTAAAGTAAATGCGGGAATGTAACGTTTTGGCGTAATTTTGAAAGTGGAATCTTGGTGGGAAAGTTTTGGAAATTTGTGGTATATATTTGCTGGCAGAAAGTCCTTTGGGGAGAGGGAATATGTTTTTGCAGTGTGACAACTATTATGGTGACTTTATTTTCTGGTATCTTGTTTGTTCCCTTCTTTTTTGTCTGTCGTTGTTTTTGATAATATTGGCTAGGGGTGAGCACGGGTCAAGTTGGTCTGGTTTTCGTCGGGTTCAGGTTCGGGTCGGATCTGATTCGATCGGGTTGGAAAAAAACAACACCCTAAACCGAACCGAACTACCCTGGAAACCAATCGGATCGGGTTACGTCGGTTTCGGTTCAGGTTGGTCTTTTTCTTCGGGTTGGCCGGAATCCCAACTTTCAGATCTCAAATCAGACTTATCAGAGACTAAGAAAGAGTGAGAGATCTATCACAAATTCCATAAAATACACAAAATCATTTCATTAATACACACATGAATACACAAATTTCAGATCTCAAGTCAAAATTCATTACAAATACACAAAATCATAACCCATCATATGTTCATAGTTCACACTTCACACTCAGTCACTCACACAAATCACACACACACACACACACACGACGGAACAACGGAACAAAGAGAGAGAAGAGAGAGAGAGAGAGAGAGAGAGAACATAACTGCGCCATTCGCCGTTGGTCGTGGTCAGTTTTGTCGATTGAGAGAGAGACAACATAACCCATGACGTGTTGGCGTCAATTGAGATGCCGTCGTCGGCGTTGTAGAGAGATCTGATGAGAGACTGGGGGTTCACAGTGGATGAGTGATTTGAGATCAGAGAGAGAGAGTTTTGTTGGGAAAAGGAAAGGGTGGGTGGACTGTGGAGAGAGAGAGAGAGAGAGAGAGAGTATTGTCTGGGGAAAAGAAAAGGGTGGAGTATAATTTTAAGGGAGGGGGTCTACGCCCCCCACCCCTGACAAACCCCCTCCCCCCGGCCCCACCTCCCTTTCCCCCAATACCCTCACCCACCCCTCCCCCCTTTTCGGCCTAGACCCCTTCTTTCTTTCTTTCTTTTTTCCTTTTAACTTTCTTTATTAAATTAATTATTTAATTTGGTTAACTCAAATTATATTTGCAAGTAAATTATTTTTTTACATTGACATATAAATTTGACTTTATATTTAAAAACTTTATATTATTTTAATTACTTAATTAATTTGTTTTAACAATGAATAAGATATTAAAAAACTTCTAAAAGTGAATAATATTACAATCACGCTTAAAAGTAAATAAATATTACAATCACGTTGACAATGTTCAGCCCTAATCAATATTGCCTCCAAATTGTGGTCCCGGCACGACGCCCAGTATGTTGAACCACAATTGAACACGTACGTTATAAGTAACAGCCCATCCTGCAGCTTCAACCGACGCATTCTGCCACCACCATATTGGGATGGGTGGTACAGGGTGATGAGGGCACAAAAAAAGTTGCACGAAGTGATTGTTAATACGGGCAATAGCTATTTTTTGGCGTTGTTGGACTGAAACTGGACGGGATCTCAAGGGCAAGTGAGTAAAACAACTTCCAGCATTCGCGTCAAATGTATGTAGTACAATGTTGTACCGTGATGCGATGACTACCCGCAAACTCATACAGTCCATCCAATTTGGTCGTGGAGCCGTAGGCATCCAATAGCTCAGTGACCGTAGTACCTCATCTGCCATATTTTGTAATGGATAAACCGCATTGTAGAGATCTCTATTCTGATTAATTTCTTAGATAAGATCTTGTCGTACTTGAACCCAGCCCTCCTCAGTGCCATAGATATGTGCGGCTATCGCCCTGAATCCACAATGACCATCAGCTTTGACGTTTGTAGTGTGGGACATATACTGCTGAAATTGCAAGGTAAATACTGAATGTAGTTAACCTCCTCCCTCTCCCTCTCCACCCTCTCCCTCCCTATATTTTTTCCTTTCCCTTTCCCTCTCAATGTAGATGCTTTTGTACAAGAAGGTATACGCCGTCCACTCTGCTCAGCTTTTCCCACAGGTCGACCTCTATGTTCTGTGTTGTATGATGGGACTCGAACACTGCTGTGAGACGGATCCGCCATATCCACAAACCTGTCTATCATATGCTTTCGCATACATGGATCCATCCCCTGTAATATGTCAACCACATGAGATGTCTCATCGAGTTGTTCTCCCTCGTCATTAAACCCGGCCGCGTGCATAGAGAGCCTACTCCAATGAAAGTGGATACTGGATAGCGGAATTGACATGTCGTGGGAACGATAAGCTCTCAGATCGTGCATACATGGCAATCCGTGTGTTGTTCTGATCGAACAGCCGCAACTGCCGCTTGGGAGGGGGTAGGCGTCTGCTGCGGATTGTAGTTAAAAATCAATCAACTCCAGTGCATATAATGAAACGCGACACCTGATTTCATCAAAAATGGCGTCATGTAAATGGTTGTGGCGTGGAATGTTGAGAGATTTCTCAAACGACTTCTTAATTTTCCCAAACTGAATTGTCAACATATTATCTATGCGTTCAAAAGATGTTTGGAGCGATGACATGGTTGTACCCCCCAAATACTGCTTCAGCTTCGAATGTGCAGACTCGACCTTGTAATAGAATAATGCACTTTGTTTAAATAGTGTGATAGAATATAATGCAGAAAATTTAACTCGTAAAGTTATAAAGTGACTATACCTTTGACTTGAATTGCTTCCGAGGTGCATACATGTATCTGTCTATGATGTAATAAATCGCTCTTTGTACGGCTTTAACCATGTATCCGCAAGATAAGTTATGACACGCGGTTATTGGTTATACTCCTCGCACATGGCAGCCCACTTATGCTGGTAAGACGAAGTGCTCGATGAATGAATAAGGGACTGCCATGAATTGTAAAAGTCTTGAAACAACGGACCAAGCACAGCGCTGCAGTTCTTCATTACGCACTGATTTATGTGCCAAATGCAAAGGATGTGCGAACATAAGTGCCAAATCACGATCTATAACAAACACCAATGGCAACGATGCCCCCTTTCCAACCATCCACTTCTTTAAGGTATTCAAGACCAGGTACATGTATCTTCCCTCTCGTTATTAAGATATGCGAACATAAGCGAGTAAGTTTTATTTGTGGATGTGATACCCACAATCTCCAACAGTGGTTTCCGATACTTATTGGTTTTGTATGTGGCATCAATTACCAACACGGATGAAAAGTTGACAGATAGCTCTAGACTTGTAGGATGAACCCAAACAATATCTTTGATTTCGTTGGTGTTCTGATTTGTCCTAAAGTCGTGGAGGTACCCATTCTTAATTAATTTCTCTAACACATACTAAGTAGTAGTTAGACCGCCCCGTTTGGCTTCCTTGTTTATGGAAATAGCGTTGTAAATGCTTCTAATTCCAGCAGTGTTTGACGGGTCTTTTTTCTTCAAAATACTAAGAATTTCACGAGGTGCGGTGCTATTGGCCATCTCGACCACAAATTGTTTCTCCATTGGTTTTAGCCTTGATGGGTACTCGTGGCCCTCAATATTTTCTGCTGGCTCATGGTTATGGAAACCACAGGAAACCCTTAAACCCCACTTGGCATCGTCTGGAGGTATTGGTATACCTCGCAACTCAAATGGACACTCACATTTTTTAGTCCCAGTATTCCTATGCAAGATTAGCCTTTCAACCCCACGGTGCGGTTTGTACTTTCCTCCTCTCTCACAACCAAGAATGCATCTCGGCAGCTTGCTGCCTTTTAAATTAGATTTATTAATAACCACCACAATACCGTTTTCGAGACCAACTCTCTTCACCCAAGCTAACATATCTTCTCTACTTTCAAAAATCTATAATAAAAAAAAAAACCCGAATATTTATAAGTAAAATATTATTCAGTCTTATCATATTTATCTACTTTCAAAATGAATGACGAATATGCATAAGAACAACGGAAATAACTAACCTAATCAGTGCTAAATTCGGGTGTATAATCGCGACTGCTGAAATTGATGCTCTCCTCACTAGGAATATCATTCTCAAATGAGCAACCATCTGGATAGTAGTAGCCATCCATAATGTTCTTCGATGAATTACGAAAAAAGAAAGAAATTCTGAATGAGGAAGAAGTGAAGTAGTAGTGGGAGAATTAGGAAGAAGTGATGTAGTAGAAGAATGAAGTAGTATAAATAGATAAGAAGGCAAAAAACAAAATCTGGATGAGTGATTGTAAATGAGGATAAGCAAATAAGAAGGTAAAAAGAAAATCCGAATGAATGGTTGTAATTGAAGATAAGAAGAGTGGTTGTAAATGAAGATAAGAAGGTAAAAAGAAAATCTAAATGAGTGGTTGTAATTGAAGATAAGAAGATAAGAAATAATCTGAATATACGAATTAAATAAATAACATTAAATAATTAAGAAAACGAGGTAAATAAACAATAAAAGCGAAAAAAATATGAATAAAAGAGATAAATAAATAATTGAATAAAAGAAATAAATTAAATAAAAGAAATAAATTATATAATTAAATGAATTAATATATAAAATAGAAAAAAGATATTAAAAAGATATTAATAAATAATTGAATAAAATAAATAAATTAAATAAAAGACCTTAATTAAATAAAATAAACGAATTAAATAATTAAATTAATTAATATATAAAAGAGAAAAATATATTAATAAAGAGATAAATAAATAATTGAATAAAAGAAATAAATTAAATAAAAGAACTTAATTAAATAAAAGAAATGAATTAAATAATTGAATGAATTAATATAAAGAAATGAATTAACTAATTAAATTGATTTATATAAAGAAATTAAATAATATAAATAATATAACTAAAGTAATTATTAGAGGAAATGAGGGGTAAAACTGTAATTAGGGGGTCAGGGGTGGGGCGGGGTGTTGTCAGGGGGCGAGGCGCGTATCAATTTTCAATTTTACGTTTTCTCTGTGTTGGAAAAAGATCAGAGGACTGTAGACACCCCAATTTTTAATCCCTGTGTATCCCCAATGATGAAAGAAACACTCAACAGTACCTAAGAACAGCCCTCTTAGACTTCAGAACTTTTGGACAACAAAGCCCTAAGCCGTACGGTCTACTAACATAACCGCACGGTTTACATTTCTCCACTTTGGCCGTATGGTTAACTATGTTAAGCCGCACGGTTCACTTCTTTTAGCCGTACGACTATGTGTCAGGCAATATTCGAAAATCTGACAGCAGAAGCATCTCATCATTTTGGGCAGATATTCGTACTGATTTTTATTCCATTTCCCATCTATAAATGACCTCCTCCTCTCCCATTCTGGCGACACGCTGATAAATTCCTCGGTCATTTTCCGTTCGAAATTCCGTCCAAATTCCCTAGAAACTTTAAACCCATTCCATTTCCTTCGTTCAAATCCCCCTTGAGATCCACTAGTGCGTATCGAATCCGTTTCCAAAGAGTTCAAATCCAGAATTTCTGAAGCTTTTGGACTGTTCAAGGTTCTCGCAAAGGTACAACTGTACTTCTAAAACTAGGTTCAAAACCTTGGTTATTTGAGGGGATCCTCCCGGGTCTAGGGTGACTCCAATAGTCATTTCCAGGCTCGGGTGGTTGAAACTTTCATAAAAAATCAGATTTTGTAAACAAAAATAAGCTTTTGTTCGAAAAACAAAATTTTGAAAAATCTTTAAAACAATGAACCGCACGGCCAACTTAAGTGAACCGTACGGTTGACCTGGGTTAGCCATACGGTTAGCCTAAGCAGCACAAAAATTTCTTCTGTCTTCCCCTGTTCGTACTCTGTTTTCTGATTTTTCTGCAGTCTGTCTAATTATGTTTTCACCCTTTTACTTCCTTATTATTATCATCAAGTCCTTTTTGCTTAATTTTATTTCCGTCATGGTTTTATTGTTGCTTTTTTATTATTTATTTGTTTATTTGCCAAAGTTTTCAATAAAACGTTTTCCAAAATCCCACAAAAATTTAGTAGAGACCGGGTATTTCCCGGGCGAACGGGGTGCTTTTCAATAAAACCTTCCCCGTTCGTAACCTGGCTTCCGAATCCAAGAATCTTTTTCGCAGATCCAAATCATTTTCCAAAAGCGGCACAAGAGTCATCATTTGTTTTTCAAAGCGGTTTCTCGGGTACCCAAAATCATTTTTCTAAAATAAATCCCGGGTGGCGACTCACTTTTTTCCTTTTCACTTTTCCAAAAACAAAAAGGCATCACGGCCGCGTGGATCCCACCGTCCACAAGGACTATAGAGAGAACATTGATAATGACAAGACTTTAAACATTAGCTGTAAGTACTATTTTTGTTTGAAATGTGCAGCCTCCTTTATTAATATCTGTCTTTCACTGTCTTAACTCTTGGGACTTCACGCCAGCTACCAACTACTACTATTAAATACTCCCTCCGTCCCAATTTTATAGTCTCAATTGACACTTTTTGTTGTCCCAAAAAAATTGTCCCACTTCAAAACTAAATGGATAATTGTTAAGGAATTTCCTCTTATACCCTAATAGTTTGAAATTTAAAATAATAAAAAAGTAAGAAAGTGTAATGATTGAAGGGTAAAATAAGAAAAACATGTTTTCAAAAGTACAATGATTATGTCTCCTTATTAAGTTGGAATCCCCAAAAGGGACTATAAAATTGGGACGGAGGGAGTATTAAATATTAGGGAAATGCTAACGGGTGCTATAGTGCACCCGTTAAGAGTACAAAAAAGTACACTTATACTTTAAAGTACATCTTTAAGTGTACTTTAACATACAAGTGTATTTTTAAAGTGTACTTTTTTGTACAAACGAGACCCACAAAAGTGTACTTTTTGTACCCTTAACGGGTGCACTATGACACCCGTTAGCATGACCCTAAATATTTATATGTGGAAGAGTATTTTTGGTCGAGTCGGGTCGGTTTCGACGGTTTTGTTATCTTCAGCCCGACACCCGACCCGAAACTAGCATTTTAGTAAAATTCAACCCGCAACCCAACCAGATGAATGTTCGAAACCGACCAATACCCATTCAGGTCGGGTCGGGTCATCGAGTTCCGGGTATTGTGCTCACCCCTAATATTGGCCCACAATGTTGTGCTACTTAATAGACTATCCTGCAAATTACGGGCAATTCACTCAAATGTGTGTAGATCGTTTTTTGACATGGCAAATAGGACTATGGGAAGAGAGTCAGCAGACAGCTCCACGGAAGTTTGTTTCGCGCGTGTGAGGAAGACAGTGAGTTAATCTCAAAGCTAAGGAGCCTCAAACAAAGGGTAATAGGGTTTGCAGAACTATTCGGATAAAAGAATTCAAGTGTTTTAATAAAAATGGAAGGAGGAGGAAGCAGTCAGTTTCAGACCCCAATCAGTAGTGGATATAGGCGAAGTTGTCGTGGACGTGCATTGTTTCGGACGTACATGCGCAGGCTGTATATACAAAATATTTCCAAAGTAGTTAAAAGGAATAGAGGGGAGCAAGGAAATTAAAATTGTACTAAGAGATATACGTTTTTAATAATCAAGGTTCATCGAGGTTGCTCAATGAGATGCTGGTTGTTTTGAGGGCAAATATGTCAGATTGATTCATTTGTGCGTGGATGCCTACTTTTGTCCTCGTCACTGTTTTTAATAACGGGTAATAAACCACCACGTAACTCCTCTCTCCCCTTGGAGATCAACTACCAGTCACAGAGTCCAGAGGTCTATCCAACGTTCGTTGAGGAAAAGGCTGTGGGCCCAGGAGCACTGGATAATTTCTCTGGATTTCTCTGGATTTCTCTCCTCTTTTCTGTGACTGTGTAGGCCAACCCTGCGTAATTGTCATCATTAAGTATAAACCGTATAGTTTGGTGAACTCCCTTCAATTAATAGTACTGGGTACCCAACTACCCATTACTTGAAATTAAGATTTCCATCATCCCCTCTTTCTCCATTTCGGTAACGATCAAGTATTGAAGGAAAAAGAAAGTTTTTTTCCAAGAGAATTTTGGTGGGTTTCATTAGCGATGGCGGATTTGAGCCGAAGCACAGTCCTTGTTACCGGTGCTGGGGGTAGAACTGGTAATTACTCTCACTTTACTCTTCTTTGTTTGTTCAATAATCTCTCTCTGTGTTAGTCATATGAGTTTGTGTGGATGTATAAAGGTGTATTTTTGCATATTTTGCGTGTTTCTTGATAAGGGTTTGGAAAATTTTAGGTGAGTTTGTTGGGTATTGTTTGTGATTATATGCATTTGGAGGTAAATCTATTTCTGGGTACAACTGATGTTATTTGTGGATGAAACATAGGTTGAAGTTCCATTTTGTAGAACAACAATGCTAGGGACAAAACAATTGGCCACAACACCAATCGCAACAGCTTACGTGGCACTGCATGATTAATTGATTGTGAAGTAGTTTATAGCCTACGTGGCACTACCATGACTGGTGGTACTGCCGCGTAGGCTGTAAACTACTTTACAATCACCAATCATGTAGTGTCACAACAGGCTGTTGTGGTTGGTGTTGTGGCCCAGTGTGTCCCTAGCGTTATTATTTGTAGAATTCATTATCTTGTTTAATTGAACTTAAGATTCAAAAAGTTCTTTCTTACCCAAATCATTATGATGACTATGAATTCCAACAACTTCATGAATAAAATCATGAAGAAAATGTAATCAATTAACCAACCAGCAAAACTACTCTTCTTCGTTTGATTTGATTAATCTATCCTATATTCCTATGCTAGTTATTTGTGTTTTGTGGGTGTATGTATGTGTATTTGCCTCTTTTATACGTTTCTTTGTGTGGGTTTTGGACAATTTAGGTGGATTGTTGGGCGCTAATAGAATGCATTTGGAGCTTTTGGGTAGAAGTAGGACTCGCAGTTCCATTTTTGAACGATTGATATGTAATGAAATGCAAACTTGATTGAACAGCTTTGCGTATATCAGTACAGTTGAGGAAATGATGGCCATCGATTTCTGTATTAGGCCTCTTCACATCATGATGTTACAAGTTGAAGAAATATAACAAGAAGGATATAAAACCTACAAGGGTGAAGTAGCCTCCTTCAACTATTTTAGGCTATAAAAGCCTATAACTTTATAACGTAATCTACTTATGTCGTGCTGTCGCAGAACATTCATCCCCTTGAATGTCAATGTTTTGGCATTACGAGGCCTTACTCTGGTTAGCTCGTTTCAGTTGATGGATGATCATTTCTTTATGTTTCCCTCTTCTCAACTTGTCTTCCAAAGTTCAGCGGGATTCTTCTATAAACACCTTCTAAAAATCGTGCACCTTATGCCAATTGTGAATGCTAGTGGTTTAAGTGATGAATTAATTTAGTCAAATCAATATTGGCCTGGAATTTTGTCAAATCAATGTGGGACTCAGTTTGGTTATGAGATTTCATGGCCCAAAGTCATGTTATGAATTCATGTGCTACAATTTACGAATTGCATATGGTTTGCGGATGTGTACTGGAACCATGTATAGGTGTGTACTGGAGCCATGTCCGTAAGTTGGTGGTCAAATGCACAATAATCTCTAGTACCCTTGTTTTACGGATCTAGTCAACATACCAATAACACTATGGCAGAGGGACACAATAGGTTGAGTACTCACGGAACATAACTTTGAGGTCACTACAATTTCAAACTTTTGCCTCTTCTGGTTATGGTTAAGATAATCGCTGGAGCCATTTGATCACTCCTTGTAGCATTTAAACAGTTTGTAAACAACCACGTGCATGAAGTGATGAACCTATTGAAGCGGCAAATAGGTGCAGCCAAAGAGCACCCTAATATTGCGTTATTCGGTTGTGTTAGTGTAAATTTAATGAGTGCTAGTCCGACACTGTATGTGATCCAACTATCACATGAACCAATTTGGAGGGATCATGTGCTGCAATGTTATGAATCCATTAGACCGCATTGCTTATGTTTGTTGATTTGGTTGAAACGGGTTATAGGTTTCCAATAGTAACTGCGTGTCAGTACGTATTTTCCCTTCTGATTATCTATTAGGAAGAAGTGATGCTCTTTCCCTTCTTCCTGATTTGGTTCCATGTTGATTGATTTTGAAGGACAAATTGTTTATAAGAAGTTGAAGGAAATGTCAGACCAATATGTTGCCAAAGGTTTGGTCAGAACAGAGGAGAGCAAAGAGAAAATTGGTGGAGCAGATGATGTTTTCGTTGGTGATATAAGGAATGCAGACAGCATCGTTCCTGCAATTGAAGGTGTTGATTCTCTAATAATTGTTACTAGTGCTGTGCCGAAAATGAAGCCCGGAGTTGATCTATCAAAAGGTGAAAGGCCTGAGTTCTATTTCGAAGATGGAGCATATCCTGAGCAGGTAACTTTTTTTTTTTTTTTTTTTCAAAGTTAAGGCCCTTTTTGGTTCTTGGATGTAGAGGGGTTTTGGAAGGAAAAGAAATGTTATCTGATTCTTCTTTGTTATATAGGAAAAGACAATGAAGTAAAATTGCTTACATTTCCTTCTCCCTTCGCATAGTCACTCTATAAATCCAATATTCAAAAAATCCAAGATCCAAACATAGCATAAAGGTATTAGCTAGAGGTCATTATGTGATCAAACTTCTGGATGCTGTTCTAGCTTATATCATTAAGCCTTTTCTGCTTTTCATGCTGATCAAATATATGTTTACATGTTAGGTTGACTGGATTGGGCAGAAGAATCAAATAGATGCTGGTGGGTTTCCTTTTCGATGTACTTACACCATGTGAATACACATTATTTTTCCTGGTTTTGTTCAGGTTGACATGTCTTGTGTTGATCTGTCGTGTCTATATGTACAGCTAAAGCTGCCGGCGTGAAGCACATTGTGCTTGTTGGTTCGATGGGAGGAACAAATCCTAACCACCCCTTAAACAGCTTAGGGAATGGCAATATTTTGGTATGTACAATTCTCTGCCCCCATTGAACTCCCATATGCTTCTTTACTTTGGTACCTTCTTTTTTTGTGGTAAATGTCATTTTATTAAACCAAGCAACAACAAACAAAAGGGAAAGAACCCTTTTTCCATCAACCTCCTGCAATACTAACAGGAACGACTACACAAACAACACAACACCAAAAAACAGAAACAAATCCCCTCTCACACCCCATATGTACATTTCCCAGAATTGTAGGATACAAGTCCCAATTCATACACAACCCTGGTTGGCTGAAAATGATTGGACTGCTTTACTAACTTCCTGTTTTCTATTAGTGATTTTCTTTCGAAAATATCATGGCAGATGCATACAAAGCCTATATCTCATAGTCGGAGTATTCCGTCTCCATAACCTAGTATGAGTCTCTGAACTTTTGGAAGGATGAATCCATTGTGTGTGTGTGTGTGTGTAGCAGGAGATGTCACTGATTCACTAGATGGCATTTTTTGGGAGTTGTATGTTATTTTTTCTCCTCGAAAATGCGTGAAAGAGAACAATGTGTTACTGCAAAACAATATAGTCTTTACATTCTTCCATTTGTTAATGTCTTAACGTGCCAAGGTCTCCTGGAGCTAAGCTCCAGGTGCAACACATGAATTGTAAATTGCACGCTTAAGGGGAGTAATAGATGTTATGTACAACAACATATGTTATAAATTATAACAAGTGGAAGCAAATCCATTATTTTAACGCCTTTTTTTTAACTCAATTATATAGCAACAACATATATCGATTTAAAGTTGTCAGGTATAAGTTCATCGTCTTTATAGTAAAATACAATACAATGATTGAACATTGTATCCGCCTGTAGGATCCCGATTAAGATTTAAGGTGTTGTGACCATTGAGAAATGAACAGACAAAGAACTATTGGAAGGATTTGTTGGCACGGCGTGGCATAAAATTGATCAGCCTGGGTATTTTGAGGCCTATAGCCATGCCTTTACAACCCTGTTTTTTCCATATGCAGATCTGGAAGAGAAAGGCTGAACAGTACCTAGCCAACTCAGGACTTCCATACACAATTATTAGGTAAGCCCATCCGTATTTTTCTTTTTTTATTCATAAATGTTGCTTTTGATTGTTTAATAGGCTCAAACACTTGCAACCTTTGGTCATCTCAAAACTCATATTCTAGTATATCTTTTCGAATAAATCAAGGTGATACCAAATGTCTGATATTTGAATTGATATCAACTAGTAATTCTTCAATGCCCATTCACCTTCTTGCTTCTTCGTATGTACATGAGAAGGCATCACACACCCAATGGGTGTGCTACGACAATCTTGTTAATCAAACCCCTTGTGATTTTACAATCCTACTTGAAGCAGTTAATTGATGCACTGAAATAAGGAGATTACTCAGGCACTCGTATACAGGTGATTTGTCCATGAACAGAAGGACGTGATATAGCCGTTTAAAGGAAAGGACACTGAAATGGTGGTTGCCTTGTATACACTAGGATAGATTACTTTTCTGACTTCATCTAGTTACAGTAGGTACACTTTGTAACACGAATATCTCTTGTTATATAGGGCTGGTGGCTTACAAGACAAAGAAGGGGGTGTTAGAGAGTTACTTGTTGGAAAGGATGATGAGCTACTTAAGACAGATACAAAGAGCATCACTAGGGCTGATGTTGCTGAAGTTTGCATTCAGGTATCCATTTCTGTGTTCGTCGTTCAATGAGAATGTATATTTTCTCATTGTACGGTTTAATCTGAAATCATATTCCTCGTTCATATGTTATTCCGTGCAATTAGCTTAAATTATACTGTTTATGTAAACAGGCGCTACAGTTTGAGGAGGCCAAATTTAAGGCATTTGACCTGGCCTCGAAGCCCGAGGGAACTGGCACCCCTACAAAGGATTTCAAGGCTCTGTTTTCCCAGATCACCACTCGGTTTTGATATACAACAGCCGTATTATAGAGTTGGGAATATTTTATCCGATCTCAGAGTCTATTATTCAAGTATTTTGAAACTGGATATTGACCCAGAAAAAATAACAGAACTGGAGTTGTGAATAAGAAGCGTATGCTTTGCTATGCAACTGGCTGTGCTAAATTGACTTAAAATCAGCCACCAGTCCCCTGAATTTTTACGGATGCAAATCTAATGGTATTACATATTGTTATGCTTCTGTTAAAGCTTGAAGTGACATTGTGAGATTCTTTTTCTGTTTATCTGATTGATTAGTATTTCGAAGTCTCGTGGAAAGGGTTGGGGTTTCGCAATTTGTATTTCTGAAGTGCTTATTGCAAAATGTAGCTCTAAGTTGGCACATTATGCATTGCTTGCCCAGTTGTGGAAAGTGAAAGCAATGTGCACTATTGACGAGTCTAAGAACATCCATATGGAAAAATACATAGGAAGCAAGCCTCTGCTCATTTTTTTACTAACCAAACAAAATTTTACACAAATTATTCATCATGAATCCAGGCTGAGCTATTCAACAGAATACAATAATAAACAAGTGGCATTCAAAACAATACAGAAATAACATTATGCCGGTTAAGTAAATCATGCGACGTCTCATTCCCTTGGCAAGTTTCCAAACTGCCAGGGATTGAACTCTGTTGATGCGATGTCTATCTCTTCAATATTGGCTGAGCTATCCATTGCAGCCCGATGTTCATCGTATTTGCCGTTGAACTGATAAATTTCCAAGTCGCCCCAAGGTGTAGGAGCAATTTCAGTAGATCGGTCAAACCATCTTGGAGTAAACTGCTGGCCCTTAGTCTCTCTAAGTCTCTTTTCAGCCCTCTGTTTCTCCTCCAGACTGAAGAAACAGAATACAATCACAATTGTAAATTTTCACATTTCTTGTCAAAGCAAGAACACGGGACATAGGAGTACTAAATTGAGCACAAATTAAGTTGGGAGTCCCTTTGAATTATGCGACGTTACAAATTGTCATACAGAGAACCTTGCGGAAACTTGAACCAAGACTTAAAACAATTGACATCGCAGAAAAGGGAAAAATGACAATTAACGATGAGTGATAATCATGTCATGGCATCAAGGTTGATCTGGCCCATTAAATTCCACGCGAAAAATGGATAGTTCTGAAGGTACAGAAGAGCGGGGAACAGAAAATGTACCAACCGGCCAGGAAACCCACTTGTGGGTCCCACACGAACAATCCAAGCCATTCATTCATCTTAGAATGATTTTCCAAGGGGCCCCGCGAGAAATCAGCTCAATCAGATGGGCATAAGTGCTTGATCCAAAATCCCCCCATTTCATTCAAATGGGCTCGGATCGTTTGTGCAGGTCCGTACATTTTCTGTTCCCCACGTTCTGTACGCGTAGCAGAGTCCCGTGAAAAATAAATTCTCCTGAATTATGAAATCATGTCTCTCTTTGTCAACCCCTCGCATGATAGGTTATTATTTCTTCCAATCATTTGTCCCAACTTTAAGTAGGTCTATATGTATCCTATAGATTGTCCACACACACAGAGGGAGGGAGGGAGGGAGGGAGATACCTGCTCTTTTCTGAACCAGCTCTGGACAAATCACCGTTCTCAAGTGCATATCTATCGGGTCGCAAGCGAGAATCTGATGCCAATAACTTCTTAGGGGCAGTGCCGAAGCTATTTATCTTGTGTGCAAAATATGTGCTCTGAAATCTGTCATTTTCAGGAGCTTCAGCAACTCTCCAGACCTGCACAGTGGCAGCATCAGAAAAACTGCAGTAGCTTTAGTTAGTAAATACAGAGTTATTAGATGGCTACAAGAGGATCGAAGGAGAAGCCCACAAAGATGAAATACAGCAATAGGCCCCCAAAATGTTACATGTTTACAATCTAGAGGGGAAAAAAGAAACAAACTGGAATTGCCTAAAAGGGAGAAGATACAGAGGCCTAAAAAACAATGACAGCAAATGAACTGTATCCCCATTAAGAGACACCAATCATCATCCTGAAGCTTAACCAAAAAATCCTTGCATTTCCGGAAGGGAGAGTAATAATTGAAACTCGCAGTGCTTTTGCCACCTTGTTTCTAACAAAGAGTCTAAAATCAACAAAGATCATTTGGGAGCAAGTAGCGGGAACCACCCAAATTACCAAACAATATCCACATACAGAAATAACCCTGTGAGAGAATCTTCTTAGTAATAGAGGAATCCTTAGACCACTGTTTCCTGTTTGTTTTTCCTGTACATGTAATGTGATTCATGTGTCTAAATGACGGACATGTAGTTCCCCCAAGAGGGGTGACCGGTCCTAAGAAATACATATAGTGAACCGGTTGGTTTGGAAAAGAGACAGCCACATGTTGAGGAGTGTTGTAGTTCAACACCGACACGACGCCTCTTTGGAAATGTACATGCTTCTTAGGCCTTAGCATCAATTTAATAAAGACTTTTAGACTCTCACGTGAGAGGATTTACAGACTAGAAAACTGAAGGAAAATGATTACAAGCGAAAAAGGGGGCGATACAACAGGAAAGTTAATTAAGCCAACCTCATTCAATTCAGTTCCAGGCAGGGGTTCTCCTTCCGCATCACAAGGTTGATAACTCATTGATTCGTTCCATTTCCCAGTCAGCAAAATTTTGGGTTCTTCAGCGGCATTATACACATATCCATCCACTTCAAAGCGACCAGCACTGCAACCAATGACAAATGTGAATGTATCCTAAGGCATGAAATCAAAGACATACCAGAAATTCAATTAACATTCCAAATAAGAACGCTAATTAATACTTATTGAATAGAGATTTTTCTCAGGTACCCTTTTTTATTGGTGTTTCTTGCTAGAAGCTCACTTTATGTAATTTAGCTGTATAATCTGGTGACACTTCACAGGAAATATGTATCATCTAACAAACTTGAATCAAACTTTAGTTTGCTGAACTTTCAAAGGAAAACATGCTTAACAAAAAAAAACTTTCAAAGGAAAACAACTAATGACCTTAAACTTTTCATTGTGAAACTGAGAGCAATATAAACAACCATTCGTTAAGAACAGCTGCAGAGAGGACAGAGGAGGTGAAGAAAACAACTACAAGCGCGATGAAAGTACCTATATTTCCTCTCTTTTTTACCCACCCAATGCTGTAGAAGATTGAGATGGTATAAAAGCAGGAATGCCAGAAAACAGAAGTCAATGGGAATATCTTGCCAAAAACATCATTAACAATAGTGTAATAGTTCTTATAGTGATAGAAAAATAGGTGCTGCCAAGACAATATAGGTAAGAATCCCATGAGGCAGCTTACAACCACCCATCAAAGAATCAAACCAGGTGCAAATGGGCACTTTACAAGGGTGATTGCACTAGCTCAGAGAACACTAAAAGCAAATGTATGACAAAATGACTTATAACTAAGAGATTTGTTGTTTCTTTGCAACCTGACATCAAGAACCGAAGTTATATTCACAAAATGCAGCAAAGATGTACTTACCAAGAAGTGAGCAACTATCAAAAAACATCAAATATGAATATAAAGCAGAGAATGATGGCTATTGATTAAGAAACATACCCAAACCAGCCGCAAGGTTGAAAATACAGTAGAACTTTGTCCCCCGTGCTCAAGTTTGTCAAAGTCATCTCACCTGGTACATCAACCCAAGTTCGTCCAAATATCAAGTTATTTACTTTTGAAGGGCAAGGCACCAAATCTAGAACCACACCGTCTCTTTTCAGGGTCACTCGTGACCTGCATATCCAATTTTATTAAAAGTGAGCTGCAACTACATGGTTCACCCAACAGATTTTGAGGCAAAACATCAACAAATAATTATATATAGGGAATTGCTAACAGGTGCAACATTGCAACAGGTGCAACATTGCACCCGTTAAGGGGACAAAAAAGTATACTTGTGGGTCCCACTTGTACTTTAAAAAGTAAATTTGTTGGGTCCCACTTGTACTTAAAGTACAAGTGGGACCCACAAGTGTACTTTTTTGTACCCTTAACGGGTGCAATGGTACACCCGTTAGCAAAACCCTTATATATAATATGTCAGGTCCAGAGCACAGGATAATGGAACAAGCTTTCTCACTCTTGTTCCCTCCTCTTTTGTACTTGTTAAGCCCAAGTGTTATGATGGGCCAAGGAAAAAAGGGTAAACTCCCCCTACATTTGCAAAACAACCAACATGCATAAGAGGATCAAATGCCAAGTTTTTGATACAGCTACTACAGACCTCACTGGCTAAACTAGCAGGCACTTCCAGAATCTTAATACATACAAAGCGGCCCGCCTTTTTTGGCACATTCCACTTCCTAACCGTTATGAGGTTACCTAATCTTATTAAACCAAACACCACTATCCTTATTCTACAGGTACTCTTTCGCAAGTCAACACAAAGGTAATTAATAGTCACATCCCACTATGTGAGACAGGAAAAGGAAGGAGAGAATCTGTTTGAGGGAGGAATTGGGGTACAGGTATAAGACAGATGGAGATTAGAACAGGGCAACATAAGTAACAAACCGCAAATACATGAAGGTGAAAAGAACCATGAAATGCTAGGTTGCATAGCCACTGCACATAGTACTCTTCTAATAGAGTGACCTTATTCAGGTACCATCTCTGTGGGGCCATTAGGTGGTATGGGCAGGGCCATGTAAAGCGCCACATCTGATAGTAGCCAAATGTGCTCACTATCACCCTAACATTACCCATACGTACTACTCCCTCCGTCCCGAAAAGGATGTCCAAAATCACTGTTCACACCTCTCAAAAGATTATCTATATTTTTCAACGTATAATGATTTACGTATGCAATATGGATCTCGATTGATAGATCTCCCTTAATTCTATTAAACAATGTTTTTAAAATCACAAAAAGCATTATAAATTGCAAGATGTAGATAATTTTTTGAGGGTGGTGAATAGTAATTTTGGACATTCTTTTTGGGACGGAGGGAGTACTATTTGAAAGACTATTCAAACAAACCAAAAATATATATCACCAACAACTCAATTCCCTTTATGTCAAATATCACTTCAAGTTTGAACAAGCTTTTGTTCAACAAATGAGGTAATATTCTCTTACAAGTAGTCATAAAATGGCAGTTGCAAAAAGGCAAGTAATGGCTGATTTTGGTTGGTTGGTTAGTAGCCAAACTTGGTAAAATTGTGAAGATAATCTGGGTTGGATCATGGATGGAGCAACAAAAAAGGTAACGCTTTCAACATGACAAGTGATCTTCGGAGGAATTGGAGCTATTTGAAGCTATTCTGGTCACCATCCAACAGTACCTTAGGCTAGTTTGATGTAATGTCGCATATCAAGTTGCAGTTTGAAGGACAAAGGCTTCAGGTCTATACATCACCGGTAGACCGTGCCAGCATCGTTTAGTATATCCTTCAAAAATAGTACATGAGGCAGCCTCTCCATGTGAATGTATCCTATTGTAATCCCATATTTTAGCAGTATATCGAGATCATATTATACCGTGATCAAATCCTGTAATCCTTTCCTTTTTAAGGTGTAGCTTTTCTCTATTTAACCCCATGTATTAGTTTCATTATTTTGTATTCTGATTATCAGTAATATATCAATTCTTCTCTCATTTAGTTTGTCCCATGGTATTAGAGCCATAAAATCTAGGCCAGTGGGATATTCGCTCTCCGGCGGGCGGCCTTCACTGCCGTCAGCCAGGCACTATATAATACAATTTCTTCATCTCTTCTTTGAATCGATCGATTGCATCTCTTTTTCTTTTAGAGTTCAATCTATTGCGTCTGTGGCAATCTACTGTTCATCGCAATCTACTGTTCATCAGGAACTGTTCATCGCAACTGACCAGCACTGTTCATCACGCATTGTTCATTGAAGGCACTATTCGTTGAAGGCTACTGTTCGTCGAAGGCCATCGTTCACGGGTACTGTTCTCTCTCCCTCTTCTTTAAGCAGCAGCAGCAGCCACACACAGTAGCAGCATCACGCAGCAATAGCAGTAGCATTGCCAGACCATCGCCTGCCTCCAGCAACCCTCACCGGAGCTCTGTCAGCCTCTGACGACCTCAGTTTGCACTTCAAATCAACTGGTGGTCTCTCCTTTGGACTCAAATCAACTGGGAATTCTCCGATTGAGCATGTACAACCTCGTTTCTGCATTTTCGACCGATCTCTGCCCCTTCCCGATGTGTATTTTGAAGTTCTATTTTGCCCCCGGAAAATCTGTTTGGCTTCATATAAAGTGTTTTCTTCTCAAGTATCTCTGGTCTGCACCTGGTCTTGAATCTCAAATCATTTTGGTACCTATTCTGTCTCAACCTCACCTGGTTTGTCCCTCTCTTTCTCTCACACGATCTGAAATCAGTCAGCCACTCCCTCTCCCTCTCCCTCTCCCTCTCCCTCTCCCTCTCTCACGATATTAGTCTAAATCAGCCCACTTAGGAAACAAATCAGTAATTTTAGTAGATTCTCCTATGCACTTTTTGAACCTCTCAACCTTTTGAACTTCTAATCCTTTTCACGTATCTCTCTCCCTCTCTTAGCTGCATCTCTCCTCTCTCCCATACGTCGTTCTCTAAAATCTACATTGGAAATCTGTTTGTCATCTATTCTTCCTCTTGTTTGCATATGTTTTGGGGGTCAATTTGCAGTTTGTTCTCTTCCTCAGTCGCACCTCATCTTTCTTTATTGTTCTCTCTATCTCAAACTAACTCTTTCTTCTCTTTCTTCAAACCTCTGATTAGCACTTGTTTGTAGTTTTGGCACTCATTTTGGACCTTTGATTGGTATTGTTTTGCAGCACCGCTTTGCAATGTTCAGCGCAAACCGCAGTAGTTGATTTGCAGTAGTTGATTTGTATGGTTTGTTGCAGCGCCGTTTGACAACGGTTCAGCCCCTATTGCACGAATACGCATACCACGGCTCGTTTCTTTATTTCCTTGCCAAACTCTTGATGCTCTCCGGTCTCGCATCATGGAGGGGGAATGTATCCTATTGTAATCCTCTATTTTAGGCATTATATCAAGAACATATCGTGATCAAATCTTATAATATTTTCCTTTTTTAGGCATAGCTTTTCTCTATTTAACCAAGTATTACTTTCATTGTTTTTGTATTTCGATTATCAACAACATATTAGATCTTCTCTCATTTAGTTTGTCACACTCCACTCATAGCAAATTGGTTTTAAATGAGATGATTTATGGTATCATAGCTAGGCTTCCGGAGACTTGGGAAACCTCTCAACATTGATTTGCCTTAGACTGTGCCGTAAGTGTACCATCTTTCGTCGTGATCTCAGTGTTGACTCCCTTGTTTACCTCTCCACATGGCACACGTGAATGCAAGTTAGGGCTTGCACATGCGAGAGAGTGTTGGAGATTGCCCCACATGAAGAAATATCACCTCCAAAACTAGTACATGGGCCTGGTCAGCCACACAACTCTCAGCCAATTGATTTTGAGACTAGAAGCTTTAACCATTACCATATGCTTTTCACTTATTCAGTTGGTCTCAAGTGGATCCAACTTAAAACAAAGCAATTCCAGACTTTTCTGCTTATTAGACTTTTTCTTCTCTGTCAATTCTTATCTTATACGTCACCCCTCTTTGTTCATATGCAGAAACTTGAGTGCAGCTGAAAGTACAACTGCACCTCTTACAAAATTATGGAGGTTTTCCGAGACAATTAAGTGCTCAAAAACACCAATATGAAGTCTCATAAAAATGTGTACTATTTCTACCTTCTTTTGTCGACATCATTACAGAAAGAAGTCAAAAACTTAATAATATTGAATGCCAGCACAATTATTACCTTCCAAGGGGATAGATTTCAAGTGAGTTTCCTAAGAATTTCGTCTTCACCTTTGAAGTTATGTCATAAACAAAATGGTCATTTTCAGCATGTCCAGCGCTCATCGGTGGATGGTGGCTTACCTGAAAGTAAATTATTCAAAGGATTGCAACTCCTATGCACAATTATCCAATATAGGGAAATATAGACTAGGAATCACTTAAAGAAAGTTCCCCTGTTCTAAAATATTGGCAAAACAGAATAATCCTTCTTGGTTACAGTCAAAAGGATCATGACCCGTACTACAAACAAAACGTGGAAGGAAAGAATAAAATTTGAAAAATATGCTCAAAGCCTCAAGCTTACCTGTTCAGCAATAAATGTAATGCCACCATGATTGATCATTTCATAAGTTTCACCAAGTATTGGATTGAATGGCTTCAAAGTTCGTTGGCAAGCATAATACATGGCTATAAAGAAGGATGCTGCAATGGAGAACCATGAGTTCCACAATAGAGAATGCAGTGCAAGCGCACGCACGCAGAGAGAGAGAGAGAGATCTTACAAGCATACACCATTCGCAAGTAGGGATCCTCACATTCATCTGCTAAATCTAACAGCTGGGAGTATTCCATCAACTGCAACAAAAATTTCAACCACCAGTGACTTTAAACAACCCAAGCAGCATCAACTCTGAAACAAATTCAGTGAGGTGCAAGTAACACAAACCTCTGCCATTTTCTGAAGCATTGACATTGGCTCAAAAATGAATACTGGAAGTGACACCAGTGACGTGACATCAGAACCTATATATTTCTGCATCATCTTCCAATAACTATCCCTATCCTGTGCGGAAAAGAAATTAAATGAGAAACAGAAAAATAAAGGAATATGCAGAAGATAAAGTTTGGAGTTCATGTAGTTAGGGTCATTACTCAAGCACGTGCCAACCATGAAACAACAAAGCTTATCTGCTTTGTCTTTGACAGATAGCGAGTACCCATTACATTACAGAATATATACATGTCAACAGGACATGCTAAAAGGAGGAGCTAGCAGTTCTTGTTAACAAATAACTTTTTCAGTCATACACCGAATTTGGGATCAGAACCCCATAGACAAGTACTTAATGCACATCAAACGAAGTATAATAACAAACTGAAATATCCATTACACGACCGAACAAAATTTGCATCTGCATTATGGAAAGGGAAAAAATTATTCAACCTCCTGTTTCCATCTTCCTCTTTGTGCTTCCTCTTCAGCATCTTCAGTCCCCCCTTCCGGATTTATAACTTCCAGGCCTTCATAACCCATCAAACTGGAGGAGAGAAATGCCACCAATTAATGGGGAACAGGTTCTTCAGGATATGAAAAAATGTATATGGACAATATACATCAGAAAATTGTACAACATGTACAACCATGACAACAGAACTTGAGCTTCAATCAGAAACAGAAAAGACCGTCATTTAGATAGGTGGCTAGGCAAATAGTCTAAAAGTTAAGACCAAAAACTAACCAACATAACATGTAAAAAATATTATGAAATCAGACCATAAATATAATTACATTACTCAGTTCTCCCATCGTGCATATGTGAAACATTTTGGTATCCATTTCAGAGCCATACATTATGCCGGACATATACGCGTAGAATATAAACAATCACGACAAAATTTCAATTTACTGAGGCTGAAATGAGCTCCTTGGAAGCTTATTTTATCCTACAAGTAAATGAATAAGCATGAGTGCATGACAAGCAAGCTAAGCAACTATTCATGGAATCCAAACTCACGATAATTAAAGGAAATAACATTGAAGAGTTTCGCACAAAGCAAAGAGAAAGTAAGTGCGCAAGTACTCACAAGCGATTCCCAAATTCCTAAAAAATAGAAAAGAGCATCAGAAATAATAACATGCAGTATTACGTTTTCCAATATGGTCAAGTTTCAATTTACTAGATGCATCTCAAAGGCTCTTTCCGAAATATTCTCAAGCTCTCTTCCTTGAATCACTTAATTTAGTCACTTAGCTTACAAACTTCATCCTTCATTGCATAGGCCTAAGGGTTCTTGATGAATACTAGAAAGAGTATGATTGTATTATCCTTTAGAAGAGACATTTGCTTGAACCAAGGAGCATATGACTTTAAGGACGGAAACACTTGCTATAGGAGGCCATGGCCCCTTCCAAGGTGAAAATGTTCTATAAATCCTAACAAGAATATTTGTTTGTACTTATCAGTTGTGAATGGGCTGGGGGGCATTTCATTTTGAAATCAAAACGAGCTATATAAATGGTAGAACACCCCCACCCCCCCATCCATGGAACCAAACATTTATCTTGTGTTTTTTCTCTGGTACATTGGTCAAGGTGTGGGGGGCATCTTAATTGCACGTCGACTTACCCACTCCCCGTTCCGGTCAAAGGCAGGCGCGCCGCGCCAGGAAAAGGGCATTCATGAGAAACTCTCGCCCCCAAAGGACTATCCCCTTGGGGGAAGTCGAACTAGAGACTTGTGCTTACAAGGCACTTATCTCCATCCATTCCAGTTTCTACCACTTGAACAAACATTTTTTCTTTTCTTTAAAAACTTGATGGAGAATGAGTTAATTTTCAAATCTTGATGAAGTGATTCATCATACTATGTTCCCCAATATTAAATGTTAAACATGCCTTTGTCCACGCTATGGTCCCACAAACATAAATCCACGTTCCATCCATGAGTATCCATCTTATAATGAACGAAAAAAATAAAAGCCAAGTCAACACTCGCGGTTTAATAACCCATGTAATGTTCCCTTATGAAAAATTGGACTCTAAATTATCCAGTAATCAGAAAAAAATTTCCCTTTGGACTCATAATTAGTTGTATATTTCAGTCTCCTATCCCCATAAAAAGAACTAACTTGCAAAACTCTCAATCAACTTTCAGAATCGATGTTCTTTCTTTTGAGCTAAATAATTAACAAGTTCTCAAATTATGTTAATTCAAGCATTTCATCAATAAACATTTAGGCAACATGGAAAACTTTGATGATGAATTAGTTTATATTTCAGTTCAAAAAAAAATAGTTTATATTTTTCTCTCTTACTGCGTAAAATGCGATATTTTCACATAGACCGATCAAAGGAGAAACATAAACATTTTAGGAAGACCCAATTTTCTTTTAGGAGGAAAAACAGGCGACCGGGCCCATTTTTTAACGGGGAAATTCCAGGGGACATGGCCCCGTGCTCCAACCAATAACAATTTGGATCTAATTCTATAAATCTGATAGTATTTTGTTGAGAATTTCAACTATTAGCTCAACGTGGTCCTGCTTATGTAACAAAAAACAAAAGGGAACAATTTTATATAATTCAATGAAGTGACAGAGATTTTTTAGCTCCGTAGAAGCATATAAAAATGTGAGCGAAACCCCGGCCAAATGGGGAAAGGCTTCCAAATAATGGAGTATTTGGGGGGTCAAAGATTTCCAAAAAAAAGGAAAAAGAATAAGAAATTGAGTTTGAGAAGATACCCGTTGACGGATTTGTGCATTGCGGTGCCGAAATTGGACAAGCTGGAAGCGATTGACGAGAAGAAGGCCATTTTCTCTGAAACCCTAAACAAAACCCTTCACCCAGACAGTTATTGAAGACCTGTTAATAGATCTGATTGAAGCCACCGACGGATCGAACCCCAGATCTTCACCGAATGCTCTTGATCCCTCTACTGCTTGAAATCCAGAGAGAGAGAGAGAGAGAGAGAGAGAGGGTATGGGGCGTTGTAAAGGGAAATTGTGATGCTCAGTAGCGGGATTCTTGATTTTAAGGCAGAATACAAGTAATCAATCACAGTGACAGTGATCTAGGTGATTGTGTAATTGTATAGTATATAATCACATGAATCACTGTTTTTTTTTTTTGATCAAACAAAATGAATCACTGTAATTGATTTGAATAAAATAGTAGTATAATGGAGTATATTTATGGATTTGCCCATTAATTAACGGTCATACGCGACTGTGGAATATATGGCATTGATATTTTCACCTTCTAGTGGGCCGAGCCAATTTTCCCGAAGTCGGCAGCCTGCGTCGTGCATGGAGGCGGATCGAGGCTAAATAGTACTATTTTTGTTCTCGATTTCCGAATCCATTCTCCATCCCTGCCCCGATCTTCAACGGGCTTTTGTTTTCATTCTCTTTCCCCGCTTTAAATGGGGAAACGGAAATCCCCACGAGAATTCGGGTATCCAAACATATATTTTTTTAAATATTAGTGTTAGTAATCAATTTCTACCATTGTATCAACCAAAAGACAAATTAGTGCTACAAAAAAATGTATATACTGTTAGATGTTCATACTCTATTCCAATTGAATAATGAACCAAAACCTATTCAACATCACTACAGAAAATAAAATGGGTAGAAACTAGAAACTTAGCTATAATTAAAAGGGACATGAAGTAACAGACTAAATCATAATTCGACCTGAAAATCCTTCATATCAACATAAATTATGCAACTCTACACCTAGAGTTCAAACTAATAAAGATCACAACATAATTTCATAGTTCACTAGGTTTCGAGATTTTGGGGATTGGACGGGGCTGGATCGGAGAACAGATTCGGGGGCAGATTCAGGTTGGGAATATGTTTGTCTCTGCCTCCTACCTGATCCCTAAAAAAAAATTCAAAAAAAATCTCCATGTCCTTTCCAACCCCTTCAGATAGAGCGGACAACATCCTAAAGAGGATACACACGAACATCTACTTATTCTGTAGTTAAGGTAAGGCCACTGGGGAATGAGTGATTATGGGAAACCAATAGTAGGGTGGAGAACTGAGGTAGTCTTTGGTGGTGATGGGTATCACGGTAATTTAAAGAAGATGAAGCAGAGAAAATGTGGAAAATAGAGGTATTCATTTGGATTTAAATTTGGGTTTGGGTTTGGTTTGGATATGGATAAAGATTTGTGTGTAGGTATGAGGTTGCAAAATATGGTGTCTAACACGTATTGTGTTCATATTTCGTGAAGAAAGTTGGACACCGTAACAAGTTCGAAGCCATGTCAACTAAGAGTATAATTTAATAAATGTTGACTCAGGGGTCCAATTGAAAGTTCTTAAGTATCAGGTGTTATAATTGAATTTTCGATGTTCAGATGAATATGAGATATTTGGGTAACAGTACAGGGGGAATCTTGAAATTTTCTCTATTTTTTTTTTCATTTTCAATGCAAATACCTAGTCCCTCTTCATTTGCCAGATACCAAAGAGAGAAGGATATTAAAAAGCAAAACAAACTTAAATTAAGTATTCCATATTATAGCATCACAATGACACAAGAAAAACTTGTGTGCGGGACGGTTATTACGTGGTAGTCCGTGTCGCGCATCTCAGCCGTCCAAAGAAGAGAGCGAGAGGAGAAAGCGAGAAGAGAAGGATTGGAAGAAATCTAGGCCGAATTGCGCACTCGGCACCCATGTTTTCCTCCAAAGACAGAAATGCAAGCTAAAAGCTGAAGAGTGAAGCAAATGGTAGCTTTCATTTGCTGGCAAAGGAAGCACGCAAAAGGACTCTTTTGGTCTAGGTAAGATTCTCGACCCTTTAGCCTTCTTCCGATGCTTAGAACTTTACACCTTCATCTCTCTCTCTCTAAAACGTTCCACATTGTCATACAACTCCTGCAAATCCCAATTCAAGATTTATTTTTATTTTTTTTAATTTCAGGTCAGCGTTCGCAAACCTCGACTAGTCTTTTTGATACCAACTCGAGCTCCAATGACTCAAGAACCGCCACCGGAAGTTCATACTAGCGTTAACTCACGGCGGGTCGAAAACGCAATCCACCCAGTGGACGTAGAGGCGCCGCCACTGCCGCGACCGGCTAAGAGTCCGGCGATGGACCGAGAAATCAAGCAGTTGAAGTGGTTTCCGTGGTTAACTATTTCATTTGTCGTGGCTAACGTTGTGATGTTCGCAATCACAATGTACGTCAACAATTGCCCGAAGAAGTCTGGTTCCTGCGTTGCTGGCTTCTTTGGGAGGTTGTCGTTTCAGCCCTTGAAGGAAAACCCACTTCTTGGCCCTTCAGCGTCCACGTAAGCTCTTTGTCACCATCATAGAAACTCTACAATTGTATACCTCGAGCTTAATTCATACATGCAGATGGTATATTTATTTTAATGAATTTTTATACTTATGTTTTTCTTTGGTTGTCAAAAGTTTGTTTATTTCTTTTTAGGATTTTTTTTGTGTATTTGTCAAAAATTTTGATCAATAATTCGTCCATACAAAGTATGGCTGCAAACGAACCAAACTGCTCGCGAGCAACTCAAGGCTCAGATTGGTTGGTTTAATAATCAAGCCGAGCTCAAGTTCGAGTTTTAGGCTCCTTTAAGCTCGGCTCGTTTGTATAGGCTCAACTCGTTTATAGAGGCTCGTTTAGTAAATAAACTTGGCTCAGCCTCGTTTACAACCGAGCCGAGCTCGAGCTCAAATTTTGGCTCGTTTAGTAAACGAGCTGAGTCGAGCTTTGTGAGCTCGAGCTCGACTTGGCTCGTTTGCACCCCAACTACAAAGTAATCGAAATAAAAAAGTTAACAATGTGAAGGTTAAAATAGACAACTATTTCAAGTTTTTGGTCATAATTACTCTTTAGATTCATCTTGAATAAATGTTAATTCAACAAATTTAATCCGAATCTTAAAAAAATTGGAAAAAAGAACTAAACAAAAACACATACACTAAAAAAAGATAGGCCAAACGGCCCCTTAGCCTCTAATTTCAGTTTGATGAAAGTTGGCTATATGGCTTATCAGTTATAAGTAAATTCTGTCATTGTTGTGGCTTTTCTTTTAAAGAAGGATTGATTAGCAAGGGGTTGTCTTTATTTGAGACATGGCCACAAATAGCATGCAATAGGAAGAAATCAATTTTATGTGTACTTGTTTTGGGGGTGTCTGGGGTTTGAAATGTTTTGACGACAAGAAATCAATTAACTGTTAAAGATGATTCTCTAGTTGATCGGCTATCGTTTGATTTGCAAAACATATCGACGTTGGGAAAAATGAGTTCTGATCCACTGTTGTGAATTCTTTTTCCAAGATTAAATTGTTTCTAAATCATATCAAACAACATCCATCAACATGATATTGGTGTTACTGATATTCTCGACGAGCTCTAAAAATAAATGGTTTAGATGTTCAAAGTGGGCCAGGTAAGGCCCTCCAAAGAACTGAACAGGACCAACAAGTTCCTCAAAGGAATGAGAGAGGATTGTACTACTTGCCAGATATCAAATCTGTTGGAAAATATTCTGTGTATAGTATCTAATTTGTGTCTGAATGTAAATTGACTTGAGTTGGAGTCGAGTCACTTGTTCGTCGCGGACAGATGCGTCTTTGACGAACAGAGGTGTCCCTTTTCCTAGTGACTATTCGTAGAGTTGTCAGTTAGTCTACATATAAAGCAGGCTTCATTCATTTTAAAAAGGTCGATTTTCTAATACTTTCATAGCAGAGGTTTTTCATATGAGAGAGCACAAACACAACATGGTTCGCTAGGCCCACCAATTGTAGTGCTGCTTTGGGGGGATTCTGATCAAGGAGTGTTAGGAGACAGGCATCCAATGCAAACCATAAGCACCGTAGCACGGGCAAAATCAATCTTAAAACAGATTTCGTGTTTATGTTTTGTGTTTGTGTGATTTTTTATCTATATGTTTCAGTTTCATCACAAAACTGTCAAAAAGTTAACATGTATCCAACAAAATCAAACCTCATGCTTACGAAAGAAAAGGAAGAAAGAAATGGATTTGGGGGATAGATATTTCTGTAAATTTAAGAAGTACAAGAAGATAGAAACTGATTCTCTCTACAGCATTTAGTTTTTCTTGTACCAGCAAACATTGGAGACGCCATTGGAAATTTGTCCTTTAATTTGTCCTTCAGAAATACAACACGTTGGTAATTTGGTTGTCTAGAATGACGACGTTGGAGACGCCATAGCAAACAATTCTAACTTTGCGGCTACCTTTTTTCATGTTTAAATCTTTAGGCTAGAGAAGATGGGGGCATTAGATGTGAGAAAAGTGGTCCACAAACACCAGGGATGGCGCCTTATCACTTGCATTTGGCTGCATGCTGGAGTTTTTCATTTACTGGCCAATATGTTGAGCCTTGTAATTATTGGCATTCTTCTTGAGCAAGAGTTTGGGTTTGGTATGTATCAAAGTCCTAGTTTCATCTTATTTTGAGGATCGTTATGCACAACTTATTACAGCGTTTCAATTCTGCTTAAGATCATCATGGTATCACGATCTAATGTGTACGCAAACTATAGACTAAATAAGTGAAAATAGTGATCTGGTAGAAACTTTTGCTAGAAGCATACTGGAAACATGTTAGAAAAAGATCCAGTGCTGAAAACAGTGGCGGACGCAAGATTACAAATTTGTCATGGCTTGCAGGGACCACTCTTCAGTAATTTAAAAAAAAAAAACCAAAAGTATACTAAAAATAGGAAGAAAATTGGGAGGAGTGCAGAAACCAAACACCCCCTTGCACCCTCCCCGGTCCGCCCCTGGTCGAAAACCAGCGGATTTTATGATCTCATGGTAACTTCTCTCTTGATTGCATGGCCTTTTGCAGTACTGATTGGACCGCTGTATCTGATCGCTGGTTTTGGCGGGAGTTTGTTATCGGCTCTTTTCATTCGGTCCGACATCTCTGTTGGTGCTTCTGGTGCCCTTTTTGGCTTACTTGGAGCCATGCTTTCTGAACTCATCACTAATTGGACTTCGTATGTTTATAAGGTAATTTATCTATCTTCTGTCCCAAGTATGAGTTTTCGCTAGTGACTTGCCATTCGTGTTTGTTTTTCTAGGTTGCTGCATTGTTAACCCTTGTGACCATCGTCGTAATCAATCTAGCAGTGGGAATCCTCCCTCATGTGGACAACTTTGCTCATATTGGAGGATTTCTTTCTGGTTTTCTTCTCGGTTTTGTGATGTTGATTCGCCCCCAATTTGGATGGGTTAGCCAAAGATATGCTCCTCCTGGTTTTTCCACTAAACCGAAATTCAAGATCTATCAGTGCATATTGTGGATTATTTCTCTGATCCTTCTGATTGTTGGGTAAGCCTGGATCTTTATATGCTTTTTCCTGTTTGATCCCCTTTTTTTTGCTAGATCAGAGGCGCGGACATTTAAGTTAATATTGATTTCCCAGTTTGAACGACACAAAATGCACCATTCATGCATGTGTGCAGTAGAGCAACTAAATCTATGTTAATACCATACTATCTATGTTTTCATTTCGTTAGGCAAGGTATCTGCCAAATTGATTTAGTTCGTGCGAATTTGAGGCGTATGCACATTGCCGTAACTGACTCATATGTCATGCTAAATTAACAGGTTTACTGTCGGCTTGGTTATGCTTCTCCGTGGGGTTGATGCAAATGACCACTGTTCTTGGTGCCATTATTTGAGTTGTGTTCCTATTTCAAAATGGCACTGCGATAAACAGTAAGGTTCCTGCTTGTAATTGAGATTCTGTATCTGTTTCATGATTTATGTATTCAAATCAATCATGAAGCATCCCGCACTACCACCAAAGGTGCTAGCCTAGATAGCAAGGGTGTGTGGGCTTAAGTGCTCTTCCCTCCTGTACAGATCCAACAAGGTTCGAGTCCCATGGAGGGCCTTTGTCCATCTAGCTATGATGACGGCCTGTCTTTCCGGATGATAGCTATGGCTTGAACCACAGCGGGTTGGGAGCCCCTATGGTCACGCCCAAGAGGGGTTGCTACGCTAGTTGCCACCTCCAACCTTTTTTGCAGTTCAAAAAATAAATAAATAAATAAAAGCATCCCGCACCCCTCCCCAAAAACAAAATAAGAAGAGAAGAAGATAATCCAGCTAAAGAACGGCTAATTCGGGTCATTGCATAAATAAAATTTGAGAACTAGCTGATGGATTTCCTTTTTGTCTGGGTAGTAGAACAATATTCCCAGTATTTGTAATCCTACGACTTTTGCAACTGGGGGAGAAGCATTTTTTTCTTTATCTGACCTTCGCGTTGTGATATTTGCTGCTTATTCTTGCAGTCGAACCAAATAGGCGACCAACCAATTTTAACGGCTTGAGCAACGACAAAATGATACATACACATTGGCAAATGCAACCACTCCTCAGATCGAAGGGCTGTGTACTCGACTTTGCTGGTAATGAATTCACAAGCTGCATGAATTGAGCTGTTGGAAAGTCATTTTGGAGTGTATATATAGATTCATGTGGGAAGTTTTCGAAATCTTCTCCAATGTTTTCCTCAGTTCTTTCGCTATTTTTCTGTGAATTGGTACTCTTCATGGAAAATAGTTGCCCATTCATTTGCGCGATTTGTTGAAGTCAGAAGGCAGAAATGATTTGATAGTTTCTGTAAGTACATTATGGTCTCGCGAATGTCATCATTCTCTGTTTATGGAAATAGTTTCATGCCAATTACCATGGTGCGGTGTCAAATGTGCACAGAATAACGCTCTCATCTTAAGGTTGGTCCCGTTTAGAAAGTGGATAATATCATAACAGAATGAAAAATCAGAAAATAATGACAGATTATCTATCTGTCTGTATCTATCTGTCTATCTGTAATGTAATCTGTATAATTTCTCCATTCGGCAGCCTGCGTCATGCATGGAAGAGGATACACACGAACGTCTACTTATTCTGTGCTTTCCGAGCACCGTCACACACTTCTGTGCCACACATTTTTTGGAATTCACAGCTAATAAGCGACGGACTTAACATAAATTAATGTGCAACGCTAGAGTACATGTGACATTTTTTTTAGTAAATGAGAAAAATCATGTATATAATTAGTGTAATTGTGTAATAGTTTGTAAGTTAATTTGTGCAGGGAGCATTTACAAAAACTTGCTCCGTCAATTTCTCAGCGTTGGGTTTCGGTGAAGAGCACTTCTAATTAAGTGTGATTATGGAATTAAAGAAAACAAAGCAGAGAAATTGGGGAAAATAGAGGTAGTAATACTACTATTAATTTGGATTTTGGATCTGGGTTTGGTTTGGATATGGATAAAGTTTCAAATTTTTACCTCTAGGTCTAGAAAATATGCATAAAGTTTCAAATTTTACAGGAGCTCTCGGTAAATGTCACGTCACAGGAAACTTGTACGGTTGTACCGGCCCGTTGTTTCCTCGTAAAGTTTTGTGTATAGGCATGGGCTGGCAAAATATGGTGTCAAATAGCACGAAATCTGTTCGTATTTGGTCAACAAAGTTTGAACACCGGAACAAGTTCATAGCAATGTCAACTAGTAGTAGTAGTAGTATAATTTAATGGATGTTGACTCAGGCGTCCAATTGAAATTTCTTAAGTAATATAAATTGAAATTTCTTACTATTATCAGGTGTTTAATTGAATTTTCGATGTTCAAGATCAATTTTATGAGCGATCTGGGTAACAGTTTAGGGGGAATCTTTAAATGTTCTCTAATTTTTTGTTTTTTGGATTTTCATGCATCATTCCACTAACTCAAAAAACTTAAAAGCCAGCTTATTTTAATTTCTAAGACAAATATTCTATTACAATATATCACATTAAAAATCAAAAAAAATTAGTTAATGCAAATACCTCAATAGTCCATCTTCATTTGCAAGATTCCGAAGAAAGTATAAAGCAAAGCAAACTTAAATTAAATTAGCTCAAATACAAGTATTCCATATTTTTATACCATCAAAAAAGGCACAAGGAAAACTTAGGTGGCGGATGGGTACAAATGACGCGTAGAGTGCGCGTCTGACAGTCCAAAAAGTAGAGAGAAATAAGACGTGACGAGTAGAGTGCGCGTCTCACAATCTAAAAAGAGAGAAATAAGAGCAGCGTGCGCGTCTCACAATCTAAAAAGTAGAGAGAAATAAGACAGAGAGAGGGGAAGAGTTGTGACGCGTAGAGTGCGCCTCTGATAGTGACAATCCAAAAGGTAGAGAGAAATAAGACATGACGAGTAGCATACGCGTTAAAAAAGTAGAGAGATATAAGACATAGATAGGGGAAAAGTTGGGAAAAATCTAGGGCGTCCAATATTATTAAGACCAACTTGAGCTCCGATGACTCAAGAACTGCCACCGGAAGTTCATACTAGCGATATTTCACGGCGGGTCGAAAACGCAACCCACCCAGTGGATGTAGAGGCGCCGCCACTGCCACGTCCGGCTAACGGTCCGGCAATGGACCGAGAAATCAAGCAGTTGAAGAAGTGGTTTCCGTGGCTAACTATTTCATTTGTCGTGGCTAACGTTGTGATGTTCGTAATCATAATGTACGTCAACAATTGCCCGAAAAGTCTGGTTCCTGCGTTGTTGGCTTCTTTGGGAGGTTGTCGTTTCAGCCCTTGAAGGAAAACCCACTTCTTGGCCCTTCAGTGTCCACGTAAGCTCTTTGTTACCATCATAGAAATTCTACAGTTGTATAGCTCGAGCTTAATTCATGCATTCTCAGGTTAATTCATGCAGATGGTATTGTTAATTTATTTCAATGAATTTTATTTTTATTTTTTGTCAAAAGTCGGTTATTTTATTTCCGGTGACTATTCGTAGAGTCACCGGTTAGTCTTATATATAGAGCTGCTTCATTCATTTTAAAAAGTCAATTTTCAAATACTTTCATAGAATCAGAGTTTTTTCATATGAGAGAGTATAAACACAAGATGGTTCACTAGGCCCTCCTGTTGTAGTGCCGCTTTGGGTGATTCCGATCAAGTAGTACGAGGAGACAGGAGTCCAATGAAAACCGTAAGCACCATAGTGAGGCGAAATCAATCTTAAGACAGATTTCGTGTTTATGTTTTGTGTTTGTGCGATTTTTTTTATCTATATGCTTCGGTTTCATCAACAAAAAGTAAACATGTATCCAACAAGATCAAACCTCATGCTTACCAAAGAAAAGGAAGAAAGAAATGGATTTGGGGGATATCTATCTTCTGCAGTTTAGATTTTGAAGTATGATAAGATAGAAACTGATTCCCTCTACATCATTAAATTTTTCTTGTATCAGCTGAGGGAAACTAATCTAACTGGAAATTTCTCCTTCAATTTGTACTTCAGAAATACAACGCGTTGGTAATTTCAAATTTGGTTGTCTAGAATGACGACATTGGAGACGCAATAGCAAACAATTCTAATTTTGCTGCAACCTTTTTTCATGTTGAAATCTTTAGGTTAGAGAAGATGGGGGCATTACACGTGAGTAACGTGGTCCACGGACACCAGGGATGGCGCCTTATCACTTGCATTTGGCTACATGGTGGAGTTTTTCATTTATTGGTCAATATGTTGAGCCTTGTATATATTGGCATTCTTCTTGAGCAAGTGTTTGGATTTGGTATGTATCAAAGTCCTGGTTTCATCTTTTTCGAGGATCGCTATGCACAACTTATTACAGCGTTTCAAATCTGCTTAAGATCATCATGGTATCACGAATGTTTACGCAAACTATAGACTAAATAAGTGAAAATAGTGATCTGGTAGAAACTTTTGCTAGAAGCATACTGGAAACATTTTGGAAAAAGATCCAGTGTCGAAAACCCTGTGGATTTTATGATCTCATGGTAACTTCTCTCTTGATTGCATGGCCTTTTGCAGTACAGATTGGGTCGCTATATCTGATCGCTGGTTTTGGTGGGTGTTTGTTATCGGCTCTTTTCATTCAGTCCGGCATCTCTGTTGGTTCTTCCGGTGCCCTTTTTGGCTTACTTGGAGCCATGCTTTCTGAACTCATAACTAATTGGACAATGTATGTTAATAAGGTAATTTATCTATCTTCTCTCCCAGGCATGAGTTTTCGGCTTTTCACCATGATAGTGACTTGCCATTCCTGTTTGTATTTCTAGGTAGCAGTATTGTTTACCCGTGTGATCTTCATCGTAACCAGTCTAGCAGTGGGAATCCTCCCTCATGTGGACAACTTTGCTCATATCGGAGGGCTTCTTTCTGGTTTTCTTCTTGGTTTCGTGGTGTTGATTCGCCCCCAATTTGAATGGGTTAGCCAAAGATATGCTCCTCCCGGTTTTTCCACTGAACCCAAATTCAAGATCTATCAGTGCATATTGTGGATTATTTCTCTCATCCTTCTGATTGTTGGGTAAGCCTGGATCTTTATATGCTTTTTCCTGTTTGATCCCTTTTTTTGCTAGATCTAAGGAGCGGGCATTTAAGTTAATTTTGTCACCGAATAAAAGACTATGACTTGTAACTTGTAAGTAACGGAATGCTGTTGCGCAGTGTTCCCCAGTTTGAATGACACAAAACCTTCATGCATCTGCTGAACAGCAACTAAAAAATGTTAATATTGTACTATCTAATATCTAAGTTTTCATTTCTTTAGGCGAGGTATCTGCCAAATTGATTTAGTTCGTGCGAATTTGAGGCATATGCATATTGCCGTAACTGACTCTTATGCCATGCTAAATTAACAGGTTTACTGTCGGCTTGGTTATGCTTCTCCGTGGGGTTGATGCAAATGACCACTGTTCTTGGTGCCATTATTTGAGTTGTGTTCCTATTTCAAAATGGCACTGCAATAAACAGTAAGGTTCCTGCTTGTAGTTTGAGATTCTGTATCATCATGTATGTATTCAAACCAATCATACTGAAGTATCCAGAACTACCCCCGAAGGTGGAGCCTAGATGGCAAGGGTGAGTGGGCTTAAGTGCTCCTCCGGTCCTCCGTCCTCCGTCCTCCCTCCCGTACACGATTCGACAAGGTTTGAGTCCCGCCAACTGCAGGACTAGCGTGGAGGGCCCTCTGTCCACGCTAAAGAACGGCTGATCTAGCATTTTTCTTTATTTAACCTTCGCATTGTGATATCTGCTGCTTGAATTTGATGTCAATATCATTCTTGCAGTTGAACCAAATAGGGGAGCAACGGCAAAACCGATCCATACACATTGTCAAATGCAACCACTCCTCAGATCGAAGGGCTGTGTACTCGGCTTTGCCGGCAATGAATTCACAAGCTGCATGAATTGAAGCTGTTGAAAGTCATTTTAAAGTATATATCGATTTACGTGGGAAGATTTCAAAATCTTCTCCTATGTTTCCTTTCAGTTCTTACGCTATTTTTCTGTAAATTGGTACTCTTCATGGAAATGATAGCCCATTCATTAGCAAGATTTGTTCAAGTCAGAAGGCAGAAATTTCTGTAAAGTTGTTATGGTCTCGCAAATGTCAAATCTCCCTCGTCAGGTGTGCCAAAAAACCAATAATGATAAGGGCATAACAAACCGGCTACAACAACCTATGTTGGTGTTATGGCCGGTTGTTGTTGACCCTAACATTGTTATGCAAAAAATCTCTAATGTTAAGTTTTGATAAAGAATATGCGGAGCGAATAGAGGGAGATAAAGAAATTTAGATAAACTGAAAAGATTTTCCTTTGTTACTATTTCTTGTTACCTTTTTGTAGACTCGAAAAATTCATCATACCGAAAATTATGTCCGAACCAGTCTAAACTAGGTGTTTTGGTTCGATTTATCAATAGTGTAGGTTGATCAAGTATTCATAGACCGATAATATTTGAGTCGGTTTTTTACTTTTTAAACGAGGACCAAACCACGCTACTAAATCAACTAATGTGATTTGTACTAGATCCATGTTGATTAGACATTAATATATTTCTAGACACACATTTATCTTCAAACTTTACCATCTTATGTTGACCGAACGCTCAGGAGTACCAAAAATGCTTATAATTATATACCCATGTTCTAGTGTAATTTTAGACCAATATTGCACATAAAATTTCTGACCAATAGGAGTCTACTAATGTCATTCTCCGACTCAAATCACACGCAAACAAATGTCCATAATAGTGTCATTTTAGCAAATATTGTTCGTTTCGGTTCTCAAGAACTACCCCGAGTTTCTTAGCGTAGTTCCTAATAAATTCTCTCAATTATAACTCTAATTTTTCTCTCTATCTCTCTCCACTCATTACCCCCAAATCTCCCTTGAAAACCAAACCGAACAAGAGCATCTTGCAATCTCAATCCTCACACTTGCAAGTTTAGGGCATCTCTAGTGCACTACCTAAAAGAGTTCCCTAAAGTGCTCTAACTAGTTAACTAAGAAAAACTCAAAAAATGATCTCTAGTGCACAAAAATTGACTCCCTAAAATCTTAGGTGGTACCTTTCACTACCTAAAGTGCCCAAAGAAACTACCTAAATTTGGGGAGAGACTTAAGAAGAGAGAAAGAGGAGAGAGATAGAGAGAGAGAAGGGAAGGAGGAGAGAGAAAGAGGAGAGAGAGAATAACTTTAAGGAGAGAGAGAGAGAGAGGAGTGTCACAATGGTATTTTGTGTTCATAATAAAAAAAAAAGTACTACGTACTCACTTTGTTTTTATTCATAAAATGGGCATAACTTTAAATTTGTACATGTACTTTTTATAATATTAGTACCATTTAAAAGATATTCACAATACCTTTAAAATGAGACCAATCTTGAACATGTTTTCAAATATTTTTTATTATTGATAATTTCAATTTTTTAGAGAAACTGCAAAAAAATGAGTTTTGAAGAAAATATTTGAAAAATAGAGAGAGAATGTTACTACTTTTGAATTCATTCTATCATAAAAGACTTACAAATGGGCTTTGGTCCCCAAAAATTGGTTATTGAGAAAATGTTGTTACTTTTGATTATCCAAATGTCAAAATTTGGTTATTGGCTAAAAAGTTGTTAATTTTGATTATGCCAATGTGAGCTAATTTTTGGACAAACATTGCTAATTTTGGTTATTTAGATGTTTGGATTATCTCATTGGGGATGTTCTTAGCACACAAAATAGGGTCTCACATGTGCTTAGGTGTACAATTTAGCAAATATTTTTTAGGTAGTGCACTAGAGATGCTCTTAATAGTTTGAGATGTGTTTTAGATACACTTTTATGTTTGTGATCGTGCTTGCTTACTCGCACTCCATGTGACTTAAGGGGTTTTTTGGCTAAATAATTTAGTTAAATTATTATTTTTATTCAAATTTTGCTCGCATTTGTTAGTTCTGCATTATATTTTTTTTGGGTATGTTTATTGATTCTTCTCGAAAAAGAAAAAAGTTATTAACCAAAATAATTTTTTGGCAATATTGTTCGTTTTGGTTCTCAAGAATTACCCCGAGTTTCTCAGCATAGTTCCTCGTAAATTCTCTCAAATTATTACTCTAATTTCTCTCTTTATCTCTTTCCACTCATTACCCCCAAAACCTCCTGTGAAAACCAAACCGGACGAGAGTAGCTTGCAATCTCAATCCTCGCACTTGCGAATTTAATAGTTTGAGATGTGTTTTAGATACACTTTAACGCTCCCGATCGTGCTTGCTCACTCGCACGCCAGGTGACTGAAGGGGTTTTTGGCTAAATAATTGAGTTAAATTATTATTTTTTACTTTCATTTTTATTTAAATTTTGCTCGCATTTGTTAGTTCTGCGTATTTTTTTTTGTTTTTTGTTTTGTACATTATTGGTTTGTCTTGAAAAAAAGAATAAAAAAAGTAAAAAATTATTATCCAAACTAATTTTTTGGTAAATAAAGATGAAGTTAATTGAAAAGTCTGCTTGTTTTAGATTATTTTTATCTTTAGCAAACTTTTTAACATTCTGCTCATAATTTTTTATTTTTTAAATTCTTCACATCGAAACGAACCAATAACCTAGAAAAATAGACGTGAAAAAAAAATACAAAAAATAAAATAATTTAACTCAATTATTTATCATTTGGCATACCATCGAAGTTTTCTCACCCCAAGAACTCCGAAATATCAAATCCTCAATTTTGTTGCACTCCTCATCCTCTTTCCTCTCCCGGTTTTTATCACTTCTTCCCTCCATCCTCCACATACTCACAGCCAATTCTCTCTCTCTCTCTCTCTCTCTCTCTCTCTCTCTGTGTGTGTGTGTGTGTGTGTGTGTGTGTGTTCATGACCGCTGCCTATCGCACATGACAATGGCCCTTCGAGCGATGAACACCTGCTCAATCTTCCGTTCTGCTTCTTCTCCACCTCTTCCTGCTCTCGGATGCCGCCTCCACCAATTCCGAGCCTTGCGTTATCCTAGCCATGCAAAATTAGGGTTTCGGATTTCAGTTTTCCAGTCCAATCAACACAACAACCTCCTCTTCGGCCGTGTTGGATTACAAAGCTACTCTGTTCAAAGCCTCTTCGAGTCTGTCGCGGAAGAGCTCGAAGCCTTGCGGGAACGGAAGAGAGTTCGTGCTAGTAGCAAGTATGTTTTTTTTTACTTCGATTGTTTGCGTCAATTATGCAATTGCTTGTGTATATACACAAAAAAGCTCATGGAATTGTGTACGCGTTCAGCGATATGTTATCCTCGCTGTCCTAATTTGTTTGTCCAATTTCGAGAATAGGTCTTTTTGAGGGGACAAATGTTTGTGAGGACTGAGGACAATTCAGAATCAACTGAATTGGAAGTAAAGCAGAGGAGGAAACGAATCTTCCGTTTTGAATTTTTATATGCATGTGGAGTGACGGGCTTGTCTCTTGAAAATCCTCGCGACTTAGCAAAATTTTCGAAGAAAACACAAAGGGGTCTAGAGGGATTGTCCAAAGTGCGTTGTTTGTCTATAGGGATTGTCCAAAGTACATTGTTTACCTTCGCAAATCGGATTCTATGCATTGAATTAGGCGGAGAATGTAAAATGTCTATGGGTGCCCACAATTAAAGGACTCAAATACATAGAAATCGATTTAAAATTTTGTGTAGATGCAATGTTTCCGGGAACTAGAGGAGGGCAAGGATCTCATGATACCTTTTGAGAAATGAATGCCACCGCATATGAGCAAAAAAATTTAAGTTTGAAATTTTAGTTGCAACATGCGTCATTTGATCTGTTGTGTTTTAATGGCTGTTGTTGCTCCCATAGGTATTTGAACAATACACCCGCATCGAACATCTATTGTGTTCACACTGACACTGCGTTGGACTTTGTCCCTTGGTAACAGACCCCAATGCAAGATCTCTCCCAATCTGCTTGATAGTTTTTCTTTTACGAATCACTGGTTGATAGTTTTTCTCATGATACCTTTTTATTCAGTTTATCTATTAACTCACTTTGCAGAGTGGGAATAGCAAGCACTGGGGAGCTTCTTGAAAATAAACTTGAGAAGCGAGCACTAAGAGAAGGGCTTCTGCTGGAGTTCAAGAAAGATTCTGAAAGGGTATTGCTAGCAGTTGCTCAGAGACCCGATGGCAAGAAAAATTGGATGGTCTCCGATCAGGTTCTAGTAAAACAACTAATGCGGCATGTTGAATAGGTTGCTAGGTGTTGGAACTCATTTTTTGTTTCACCAGTGGTTTAAGAACTAAATGGTTTTCTGTTAACGTAATTTTTTGCTGGGTTTCTGTGATGCAGAATGGTTTCACAACATCCATCAAACCCCAACAAGTGACTTTTATTGTTCCTGGTGCTGAAAATTTTGATGAGGCAGAAATATCAGATTTTCTCCAGAAAGCTCAAAATAACTTGGTTGGTTCATCGTGATTTGTGAAGGAAGCTCTCTTTGGTATTCAGTAATTGATAAAGCTTGGTTTTTCCACTTAATGCAGGATCCATCACTGCTGGAGTGTGCCTGGATTGAGCTTCTTGAAAAGAATAAACGAGTAACTGTGGAGGAGTTAGCTGAGGTATATTTCTTAAGTGTAGCAGTTAAACCTTCTTGTTCTTCTAACGACCTTGGCTCATTCTAACAGATCATTTTTGGTAGTGCGGAGCCTCTTGAGTGCTATTGTGCCCATCTTTTGCTTTCAAAAGATGAAGTCTACTTCACATTACTGGAGGGCAAAAGTTCCTTTTGTGTTTATGGGCCTCGGCCTGCTGTGCAGGTATGAGATGGAAATGTTGATGTGAACTTTTTTTTCAATGAGAGACGACTCACTCACATGATGTAGTATTTGGTCCATCTGTGGAGCTTGGTTTTAATATGCATAGCTATTGTTGTCCTATATCTGCAGTAATGTGTAACAAGGAGCTCAAGTTGTTTAACCTATTGGATAATTATGTTTACTAGTATGGATATTGTTATGAGTTTTTTCCCCCTGTGAATGTTGAGGGGATCGTAGGATTGGAAAAGGCATTATTTTGTTCCCCGTGTGAACTGCTCTGCAGATGCGCTTAATTATGTTTAAAACTTGGCTATTATTTGAGTTGAACAAGTAAAATCTTTGATGGGTCAATATTCACTCACAGTGCCTGCTTTCTGGTTATTGTTTTGATTGTAGTTGTTAAGTCTAATTAAGCACTTCCATTTGGTCATGTTCCAACCGCTCAAAGTAGCTGGGGTTTTTTTTATTCAATTCTCTCCTCAAATATCTTCTTTCTTTTATTTTTGCTTACCATTATGTTAATTAGAGTGATAATGTTGACAAAGCTGAAACAGCAATATCCTTGTGGTAGCCTTTTTTTTTTTATTTTAAATTTCTATGCTGTTGATTTTTCGCTAACATACTCCTATTGATTGTCCTTTGAGGGGTTAACATACGTATTGTGTAACTTCATAATCTTTATTGCCCTTCAAGGATTCTAAAGTTGGGATTCCATCTGTTTGGAAAACTAGGTGGAAGAACTTATTCGTAAAAAACTTGCTAAGGATGCAGCTGAGAAGGAATTTCAGGAATTCATGCAGTTATTGAAATCTGCCAAGACACTGCCTTCGCATGATAAACCGTACAAATCTTCATGGGAGAATGAGGAGAAAATTCGAGACAGAATCAAATCTCTTGAAGCTTATGCTATCGATGCTTGTGAAATTGATGACCAAAAGAAAACAGCGGGGATGGTACTTGACCATGAAGTTTGATGCTGGTGTAACCATAATGATTTTAGAACAAGAAATGAATATTGATAATTTCTGAGGAAGAATTTCAGAAAATGCTGTATAAAGAATTTTCTGAAACACGAGGATATATAGTTGGAGTCCTCTCATTCATACATTTTGACTGCAGATCTAAGTTGATATCCATTTGATTGTCAGATTCTGATGGCGATGGGGCTGGCAAAGACATCAGCTTCAGCATTAAAGCTCCTCATAGATATTGGGTATTTTCCGGTTCACGTCAATCTAGATCTGTTAAAGTTCAACATTCGTACTGATCACTCGGACAAGATAGTATCAGCTGCTGAAAGTTTTCTATCTAAAGCATCAGACCCTGATGAAGTAAGCTTGCTTTCAATTCCTGATAGGTATTGTTTTGAATCTATGATAATTCATATGTAGCTCCTCTGGACTGAAGTCAGGAGAGATTTACTAATCATGCATCTCCCTGACTAAATCAGGGGGCTGAAGTGCTGACCTTGTCCTGTTCTCTTTTGAAATGGTCTAGTCCCATATTTATTCTCGTTAGAATTAGACAGAGATCCCTGACCATGCAAGAAATAAAGCTCTCTTGAGTCTTGACTGTATTCAGATTTATGTGATGGCAAAGTATTTTGCTTTTGGGCACTGTTCACTATTTACGGGAATTTTAGCTTTCTTCTTGCACCATTTTATGTATGTTTTGCTTTTGTTTTTTTGGATGAGCTGGGATGTGTAGACTTGTTATACACGTGGCGTGGCGACTGGCAACTGGCAACTGAGTAACTTGAGCAATTTTCCTCCTTTCCTTGCCACATAGTTCTGTTAGATGTTATATGGTCAGAGCTCGTATTAGGTGCTTATTTTCAGTGGCGCAAATTATACTATGGTGCTGTAAATCATTCTGATTTTTCTTTTGCATCGTCTTTGGACAAGGTTCAGTCCTGTGCAAAACAACTAATTAACAATGAGGTGGTGTTTAATTTGATGTAGGGGTTCCTAGGACAAGCCTAGAAAGAAGATTTCTGGTGAAGGGTAAGAAAACTCCACTGCCTTGTCATTGCAAATGACTTGGCCATTGAAAGTCTGAATGGCCAACAAAGTTTAACCTCAAGTAGCTTTCATTCTTTCTTTTTTTCCGAGCAAAGGACCCACAACCACAAGTCTTATTATCAAGCTTTATGTGGGGGTGGTAGAGCTGTCTTTCCATGGAAAGCTATTTGGAAGACGAAGGCCCCTCTAAAGGTGGGTTTTTTGTTTGGTGTGCGGCCCAAGGAAAGATTCTCACTATCGATAATTTGATCCGTAGGCGGGTAATCATTGTTAATTGGTGTTGTATGTGTAAGAGGGATTGATCACCTTCTCATTCATTGCCCACTGGCATGGGAGTTATGGACGGCGGTGTTGTCTTGGTTTGGTATTCAGTGGGCAATGTCAAGAAATGTCATGGAACTTCTCATTGCTTGGAGAGGTGGAAGAGTGGGTATGAGAAGGAAGTGTGTTTGGAACATGATTCCTCTCTGTGTGATGTGGATAATTTGGCGAGAGAGAAATCAGAGATGTTTTGAAGGAGTAGAAAAACCCTTGTTCATAATCATTAGTTTTTTGGTGAATAGTTTCTATAGTTGGGACAAGAGAGATTGTTATCCTTCTCTTGACCAATTTTTTGACTGGTTTGAGCTTTTACTTCCTCGTGGTGGCGTTTAGGGCTTTTTTGTTTGTGGCCTCCTTTTTTGTAATTGGGTAGCATCCCTTATGCTCTTTTTAATATAATTACTTGCTTAAAAAAAAAAAGAGAGATGGAAAACAAAGCTAGTCTACACCATTTATGCGTAGAAATGTTTTGATGTACCACTAGGGTGTCTCCTTCTTTGATTCTCTCTCTCTCTCTCTCTCTCTCTCTCTCTCTCTCTCTCTCTCTCCTGTTACAGAGCTAGGGTTCCCTTTTCTTGTCTGCCCTCCCCTCTCTCTTGTTCTTTTTCCCTCTTTTCTCCTTCTTTACCTTCTTCTTTTTCTTCTCTCTCTCTCTCTCTCTCTCTCTCTCTCTCTCTCATTGATGCTTTGTTTTCCAATACGCTTGTTACCACACATATTTTTTTCGGATTTGGGTGCTTGAGGCAGCTTGAGGGGTTGTAGAAGCAGCGGTTCTGACGGGTTGTAGCAGTTTGAGGGGTCTCTTCGATTTCAGACTTTTGTTGGCTGCAGTGGTGGTTGTGTTTTGATGGGTTGTAGCGGCGGTGGTAGTCTAGGGGCGGATAGCGGTTTAGGGCCGGCATATTGAGAGTCGTTTGAGGGCGGCTGTGGGGTTTGATTAGAGGTGTTTAGGTGTTCAATTTGAGAATTTTTGGGGGGCAGCAGTGGTTGGGATTTGGAGGGTCGTAGCGGAGGCGATGGTTCTGGGTGTTGTGATTTGGGGCATGCAATTCGAGCAGTCGATTGAGGGATTTTACGGTCCGTGTCTTTGGGGGTTTATTTGGGGTCAATATTGGGGTGGCGCGCATAGGGGGTTTGCGTTTTAGGGGGTTCTCTGGTGATGGGTGTGTTAGGGCTTGGTTATGAGGGTGTTTGAGGAGGTGGCCGGAATCTGGTCTGTAGCGGCGGTCATGTCAGTTATAGTTTGTTTTACTCTGGTTTTTTGGGATTTGGAAGCTGCTTGCTTTGGTGATTGTTTAGGGTTGATGCAGACTCTGGTCTATGATATTGGTGGAAGGATTGCATGGCTATGGAGGATTAGGAATCTGCTACGGTGGACAGATGAGGGCTTTCCGGTAAGGGTGTTTTCCCAGTGAAGGGGCAGATGAGGGGTTTCCGGTATGGGTATTTTTTTTTCCTGGCAAAGGGGCAGATAGGGGCTTCCAGCGAGGGTTGTTTTCCAGCGGGTTTTTTTTGGGAGCCGTGCATTGGGATTTTGAAGGGTCTGTTATTTAATGAAGTTTTATTTGGGGAAATGAATATCATATTGGGACTTTGGCTCGACTTTCTTGGGGGAACAAAAAAAGCGTGGAAAACATTATGATATTCACTTGGGTGTGATGGGTGCCGGATAATTAAAGAGCATGTGGGGAATTGGTTTCGTTGGGTTCAAGCATTGGGTGATTAGTTGGTATCTTGTCTAAGTAATGTGAGTAGCAGCACTAGGAGAATACCATACTCTTCGAAGCTCTCTCAATGTATTTGCTTTCCCTACCATAATGATTTTATTCTTGATAATGAGATCTTCTTTGCCGTAAAAATAAAATAAAAAATAAAGGGTGTCTCCTTCTGAGTATATGGTTGAGATGTTGTAGATCAGTTCTCCATGTGGTTATACACCTTTTCTATCTATTTCCCGATAGAGTTGGTAATTTGTGATGCCTTTTACAGATGTTCTGAAACTCTTATGGCAATAAGGCCCTTAATGTTGATTTTTATGTATAAATCATTATTGTGCTTATCTAAGATAAAAATGAATAAATAAATTGTTCACTGATGTTTCTGTGTTCAGCTTGGCAGAATTGATCTAACTCACCTGAAGGTCTATGCAATTGATGTTGATGAGGCTGATGAGGTAACAGAAATAGAAAAAAACTTCTCTTATTTACTGATAAACTCTGATATCTGATGATATCTCATTGAAACCAATACTCCTTTTTTTTCCCCATTGCTTTGTTAATATTTTACTCTTAAATTGCTAATTGATCAAGATATGCAGCTTGATGATGCACTAAGTGCAACAAGGTTGATGGATGGCCGGATCAAAGTGTGGATACATGTTGCAGATCCAGCTAGATTAGTTCAACCTGGGAGCATAGTAGACCGGTAACTCTTAGTTCTCTTAATATTGTGCTGGTAGTGCCTGTGCTGTCATGGGCGGCTGCTGATATGGTTCTTGTTTGTAGAGAGGCCATGAAACGAGGAACTTCTGTTTTCTTGCCAACTGCTACTTATCCTATGTTTCCTGAGAAACTTGCCATGGAGGGAATGAGCATGAAGCAAGGAGAGATTTGCAGAGCTGTTACGGTCTCTGTTGTGTTGCACACTGATGGGAGGTAAACTTTTGAAGGATTTGATATGAATGCTAACTCTGGTTTATTGACTGCAAATCCTGAAGTTAGTTGATGGCATCTCTATAATATGTTAATGGCCACTGTGATGTGACAAATTGTTTGTATCTGTAGATTTTCAAATGCTTAGTTCAACACTGAACACTCATTGAAGGATGGGGTTTAAATATCCTTTGAAATGGATTGTCATTCTAGAATACCTAACATGAGTGTGAAATTAAGAAAGAAGTAAATACCTAATGATGGTATTTTTTAGTTTGATAGTTATGGGGTATTTTATATATGAAGAAATTATATATTACTCCCTCCGTCCCAAAATCACAGTTCAGTACAAAAATACGTGCAATTGCCTAATTAAAAAATAAAATACTTCTGTGCATCTTCACACCAATTTAAAGAACTTATTGAGATCTTTTGATCCAGTAATTACATGTCTTTTGGTTGTAGACTATAGTTTTGGGTCGGAAGGGTATCATTCTATGATCTTGCATTTTGCTGCGAAATGATTGCTGTTACAGTGTAAACATTATTCCCAGGGTTATAAATGTATTTTCTCCTTAGAGAAAAGATATAGTCACCAACATTTGTACTAACTCTCTCACATGAGATGTGGGACCCACAAACTCCGTGTGAGAGAGTTTGTGCCGTTGTTGGTATAAGTGTTTGTGGTTGTAACAAACCTATTCTCTTTTTTACAACAATCTCACAGCTCATTTGGCATTTGTAGTATAGCAGAATATGAGGTGGATAATTCTATCATTAAGCCTACCTATATGCTGACTTATGAGAGTGCGTCTGAGCTTCTCTATATGAACCTAGAAGAGGAGGCTGAACTGAAAATTCTGTCTCAGGCTGCGACTCTCCGGTTTCAATGGCGTTGCAGACAGGTAAGCTTAACCTTATAATTCAAAATTGAGGTTTCATTTCCTGGTAGTTAAAAGGAAAAAGTAACCTATCTTTTATATGAATGCTTGTTCCATGATTTATGTACTGAAGATAAGGTTTGGAGTTGATTATCAGAAAAAGAGAAAAAAAAAAAAAAATTGGGGTAAAGAAAAGTTGTTACTATTTTGAATGAGTACTTTTCCTGTGAAGTTGCTTCCAATTTTATTGCTTTGTCAGAAGAGACATAATGTGGACTTGGACTCTAGTCTATAGTGCTTTCCTTCTCCCTTGGAGTATGTCCTTTTAAATCATGAAGTAATTATGAAAGGAAGTGTTGTGAATTTGTCAATGCATTCTATCACAAACTACAAGCTAAGAAAGAACTTATCGCGGGAAACAACAATTTGATTAATTTCATATGAGAATTTATCTAAATTTGCATGCCAAGTAGGAAATTGATACGGTCGATAAGTATGGAGTATCTCTTTTCATCTCTAGCTTTCAAGGTACTTTTCTTGGTTGACAATTGATACATTCCTGTGTAACCTATTCCTCCTTTGTCCAACACCTTGTGGATGATTAGCAGATTTGTTCACCTAGTTTTGCTTCGCACATCTATGCTTTCTTCATGAATATAATCTGGTTTTACCAAGTACAAGCATGCATTACATATACATGTAATCCAGTAACTTCAAAATACATTCCTACCTGGGGAAATAGGTGTAACTCATATACTGATTTGGGAACTCAATATTCATCTGGAAAGGCAAAAAGCATGTCTTCGGCCTTATTTATTCTTGTCTTACTGTTAGCCCAAATTTTTTATGATTCTCATGTCTTTCACTGCCAATTCTGTATTACGGTTTCCTATCTTTAATTTTGTTTCAGTTACATTGAATGCTTGCCTGTTCATGTAGTAATGAAATTTTTGCTAGCTTCTCACGAACAAATTTATTAGATTCTATTGTGTTGCAGTTAATCCTTCTTCAATTGGATTTTTTTTTTAATACTACATGATTTAACAATAGTGATTTTTAGGGTGCAATTGACACAGCTACATTAGAAACAAGAATCAAGGTCACTAATCCAGATCATCCGGATCCATCAATCACTCTTTATGTTGAAGACCAGGCTGACCCTGCAATGCGACTTGTCTCTGAGATGATGATACTATGCGGAGAAGCTATAGCAACTTATGGTTCTTTTCATAACATTCCATTACCCTTCAGAGGACAACCCCAAGCAAATATTGATGTATCTGCATTTTCCCATCTGCCTGAAGGACCAGTTAGGAGTGCTGCTATTGTTAAAACAATGCGTGCAGCTGAAATGGATTTTCGGAAGCCTATACGCCATGGTACTTTGGGCATTCCTGGTTATGTTCAGTTTACATCTCCCATTCGCAGATATGTGGATCTTCTTGCTCATTATCAGGTATTTTTAGAATAGTTTTGAATTCAAGATTGTTCTGGAAGTTTACTAGATATTAAGTGATTGTAAGTACATAAGTTGCTCCCTTAAAAAGGCCTTTCATCATCACTTATCAACAAAAGCCATTTGTTAGTGGTGGTCCCCTACTTGAGGTGCTGGGGTGGGATAGACGGGAAAGAGACCTGATCTTTTGCATGATTGTACAAAATGGTTGTCCTAGACAGAATTAGCTTGCTTTCACGCATAACTGTCCAAGCTTCTACTGGTGCACCAAGCAATTTCCCTTGGTTCGGTTTTTGCTTACTGCATAACTGTTTGATTCGCCAAGTCTAATACCGAAAAACTAGGGAAATGCTTGCTATATCTGCTACTTGCAGCTATACATGGACTAATGTCACTAATATCCTTGATATGTGGTTACTGGCCAGCGTTTCGGTTTCTGGTGGGTCTTCACAACAAGAAGGAAACAAAATGTAAATTTTTTATGTTGTTCAGTGATTGTCACCCACAAAGGAACTCAGATAATATATGTACTGTTAGTACTGACTTCGAGCTTGTAATTTTTTTACATCTCCAGCATGGTGGTAGGATGGTTTTAAGATGATAAGTCAGTTTCTTCCGTGTTAGTGACTTGGAACGTGTTGGATGTATATTCCCATCATTTCAGCTTTGAATACCCATTTAGTGCATATTTTTGACCTGTTCTTTTGGATAAATGCATATGTAGATAAAGGCCTTTCTTAGAGGTGATTCTCCACCTTATTCATCTGGCCAGCTTGAAGGGATGGCATCCATAGTGAACATGAATGTCAGGTTAGTAAAGAAGCTATGCAACAGCAGTCTTCGGTACTGGATATTAGAATATTTAAGGCGGCAACCGAAAGAAGCCAAATTTCGTGGTTTGATCCTCAGATTCATCAAAGATAGGATTGCGGCCATATTGTTAATGGAGGTAACGTTATGACAACCGATTACACAATAGACTAGCAGAGTGGGTGTGTACCTTTTGCTGTCATACAAGAATATGAATGTAATTTGCTATTTGCAGATAGGAATGCAAGCTTCTGCAGAGGTTTCCGTAGGGCTACATGTTGGTGATGTAGTGACAGTTGAGGTGGAAGAAGCTCATCCACGTGATGATTTTCTCTCTCTGAGGGAGGTTGTTGAATGGGAATAAACACCCCAAACCCCCCCGGCGAAGTAGACATCAGTCGCATACCTTCTGGATATTGCAAAGATCAGTTCAATTTCCAGTTTAAGAGTGTGATCTTTCCGTTGCAATCCTCCATAACAAGCAGTTTTGGAACCAAATTCTCATTATGGGGTGGTATCTCACAAATTTGGTGGAGGAGGATTTACTTGGGGTCCAAAAAGAGGCCACAAGTGACGGATTTTGAAGCTGTAAGAGGCCCATACTTATGGACTTGTTTCTCTATTGGTGAGCGAAGCTGACATTATGCAGGAACTTGTGTTATCAGACGATGATCAGTCAGCCCACATTGCGTCAAGGGTATGTATTGTTGTTGCAAATTGCTGTCTTCGCAACCTTGATATTATGGGATTGGTCTCCATTGAGTAATAAACCGGTAAAAATTGTGTGGACACGCGAGGTTTCACTACTTGCCTTTTCTGTTATTTTCTCACTTTGTTTTCTTTTACTCCATATTTTTTTGGTTGGAGGGGTTTGGATTGATCTCTATTGATGTGTAAACAGGACATACAATTCTGTAGGTTCTGATGTATTTTGCCAATTGTACATCTATTTTTGATAGATTAACTAGTGAATATTTTGCGTTTTGCGCCGAAGTCTAACATTTGAAGTCAGTGATAATTATCTTCGTCTTGGTTCGGCTTACATCAATTGTCAGTGATAATTATCTTCGTTATTTTCTTGAGCTAATTTCTTTGACGCTGCTAAGCTAAGAGTACAATTTTGTTCACCCTCTCCCAAAGAGGGTGAACGTTACCCTCCTACCTCCGGTGCCGATATCGATGATTGGACCCGTTTATGTTGTTCAAAACGATTTTCTGGGATGGAATGCAAAAATTCAGCTAAATCGGATGTCGGAAATTGGTTGAGTTTTGAGCTCAAAAACTCACATTTTTGTTCTTTTAACAACATTAACGGGTCCGATCATCTATGTTGGCACCGGGTCCGATCATCGATGTCGGCACCGGAGGTAGCAAGGTAACGTTCACCCTCCATGGGGGAGCAAAATTGCTCTTGCTAAGTTATACCTCAAAAGGTTTAAAAAGTAACACATTGATTAGAAGAAATGGAGGAAAGCAATTTGTGTAGGTGAAGTTGAATTGAATGCTCCAAATAAAAAAAATTAACCAAATTCGGTGGTGCAGAAGACACAAAAAGTCACTTAAAAGAGTTGGGGTCCAATGGTTCCCTAGACCTAATGGATGGATGAGATTTGGGAGGCTTAAGGCTTGTAGTGCACCTTGGTCGGACTATGGCAGATCTTCATTATTATGACATAAACCATTCAGTTTATAGAAGTGGTCGAAAACTTTAGTGTTGGAACACTTTTGGACATTCGACATCCGCGGTTGGACACCACGTGACCGTATCTTACACGCTCCCAAGTTTTTCTCCCATTCATGGTATACCACTATGTAGGGAATGCTTCTAAAACGGGATTCCCATTTCCGTACCTCCATGATCCAAACAATTTTTTTGACGATCCGATCCGTCCAATGTGTTCAGAAGGTGGTTTCAAGGGTCCGAAAGGAAATCTTCAAAAAAAATTACCGGGAAGGGCTTGATCCAAGCAGTTTTCGCAAAAACTTTATATTTACAGTTTTTGCGAAAACTGTTTGGATCAAGCCCTTCCCGGTATTTTTTTTTTGAAGATTTCCCGCTTAGACCCTTGAAAACACCTTCTGAACACATTGGACGGCTCGGATTTTCCAAAAATAATTTGCAACACAAAAAAATCATTCTTTTCTTATTTTTGGGAGGTGTGGACTAGAAGTTTTACCCCACTATGTAACTTTATCTTATCAAAAAGTAATGCTACATGACACCGTAGCGAATTACAAAAAAAAAAAAAGCTTTTGCAAAACTATTTACAGCACTGCTACATACCTAGAATCCATAACCAGAAAGTGTCAAGAATTTGAAATTCAATGGTCCAGATTCAGTTGAAGTGAATCTGGACCATTGAATTTCAAATTCTGGGCACTTTTTTGGTACCCGTTCTGGGTACGTAGACTTTCTCAACTATTTATGTATCAATGGGTGTACCAGTAAGTCTGGGTGCCTCGAAAGGGGACCCAGAATTAACCCCGAAAGTGTAAATCAACGGCCCAGAGATTCACTGGGTAAATTCTGGATGTGTTTTCTGTGTATGTAGTAGTGCTGATGGGTGTACTTGCTCTAAAACATTCAGTTCTCGTCCATTGGGTAGGTTCCACCCACATGGTTCGCGTACCCTAGTTGTTCCTGCCCCTCTCTCTCTCTCTCATAAACGTACATTTAAGTTTTTGTTTTTGAACAGCAACGTACATTTTGGGTACCCCTTTTAAGCTTTAAGGCACCATAACTCCAACCAGTAGTTAAAGAAAGTCGAAGCACCGACCTAACCACAAAGTTCTACCCTTTTGAGATTGGGTCCACGATCCTCCTTTGGTCCAATATTTAAATTTGAAGAGACAATTCTCATCTACACCGTACATTAATAAAATTAATGGTTCGAATTTTCTAATCAACTCTTACCGTTCAGAGTTGATTAACAAATTTTTTAAACAATTCATTGCAACAAATAGACTGTGTAAATGAATAGCGTCTCCTCTAGTCCAAAACTTGTCCCGGAGATGATCCATTTCCTCTTTGAGATTTTGTCCAATTGGGTTTACTTGAAATTGAGGTTTGAGTGTCCCTTACGACTGACATGATGATAAAGAAGAAAAGTCGAAATCAGTCCAAAAGGTCTGTGAGAAGTGAGAAGTGAGAAGTGAGAAGTGAGAAGTGGATATCTAATCAATGTTTGTAATTCGTTTTAAGGACATTTACCATCAGGTCACCATTGGATCCCATAATTACCATCAGGTCAAGTCCAACTCTGAAAAATTCCTATCAACTCCCAAACCCGTATAAAAATGCCTAAATCATAGGGTACCCTATGAAAGTGCCTAAAATCCTAGGATACCCTATGAAAGTGCCTAAACCACTAAACCCTATAATAGGAAAGTGCACCCTAAACCTAAACTCTAGGGTACCCTACGACTAGGGTACCCTATGAAAGTGCCTAAAATCCTAGGGTATCCTACGACTAGGGTACCCCATGAAAGTGCCTAAAATCCTAGGGTACTCTATGAAAGTGCCTAAACCACTAAAATCATATACTAATAGGAAAGTGCACCCTAAACCTAAACTCTAGGGTACCCCTATGACTAGGGTACCCTACGACTAGGGTACCCTATGAAAGTGCCTAAAATCCTAGGGTACTCTATGAAAGTGCCTAAACCACTAAAACTCTATAATAGGAAAGTGCACTATAAACCAAAACTCCAAAAAAGAGTGACTTACCTTAGTGGTAATTTAAAAAAATGACTTGCTTTATTGGTAATTAGACATCTCTTTTCTAGACCTAGAGGTAATAATCCCTTAGCTTTTATAGGAGCTCAAAAAAAAAAATTCATTTTTCATTCCTAATCTATTACATAAGGAGGAGAGAATAAGAATCGATATGCAGTGTGGGATATCCAAAAATTCTACCGCGTCATTTCTTAGTACCTGCCACATTTTCCACCACATCACTTGTAATTTCCTAGTAAACTATTTAAACACTTATATGACACCATTTTGCTGCGATTTCGATAATTAAAATGCTATAGACACACATGTACGCACGTATGTGGGCCTCCAACTTCTGTGAGTGTCTGTGCTAGTGTTTCATAAAAGTGTTTACGCTCCTATTGTTTTACACATCATAATTGGTATGTGGGCCTCCAACTTCTGTGAGTGTCTGCCTGTGCTAGTGTTTCATAAAAGTGTTTATGCTCCTATTCATACCCATCATTCTTAAATTTTTATTTTCTCTACCAATTTAAAAAATCCGAATTTTTGATCTGGAGTTACCTTTATCCATCATTCTTAATTTTTTATTTTCTCCACCAATTTAAAAAAATCCGAATTTTTTATCTGGAGTTACCTACAATCCCAATTAGTTCATGAATCTCGTGCAAAAAAATTCAGAAACTATACAACAAAAAGTGCTTTATATGTCAATTCAAAAAATAACACATTTAAAAAAAGAGTAAAATAATGAAAGTGAAGGTATTTATGTTTTTTCATTTTTTTTAAGTACCTGTTGTAGCCATTTACTTATTTTCTTAAATTGTTTCTTTGTTTGTTTATTTGGTCTCTGAATGAAGATACAAAATTTAAAAAATACGTATATGTGGGCAATATTAAAAATAAAAACCAAAAAAAAATCTATTTCTTTAAGGAATTAAAGGAAGTGAAGAATTGATAATTAACACAAGAAAGCAAAGAGAGAAACAAAAAAGAGAGAGAGATTAAAATTTTCTACAAGAAAAGTCAAATATTTTCGTTTTTTTAATTCCATTTAAAATGACCGACAAAGCAACATTAGTACTTGATTGTACGAAAGTTCGTTGTAACTGCACGGAACAAATGTAGTCGTAAAGTTTACGCAAATATTTAAATGAAATGAATGAACACACCCAGGGGTTGCCCCAACAGTTAGGGCGAGTGTCTGACTTTGGGAGTTCAATTAGGATGATTACTGTGTTACGTTGGGGGCAATGACTGGTGTGGGTTACGCAAACTCCCTCCGAGGTTTGGGTCGTGCAGTTGGTCCAATTAGTGACCTGTTATAAGGCTATTCCTCGGTTATCAAAAAAAAATATTTAAATGAATAATTTATAAACAAATTACATTTATAAGGTTAGATTACTAGTCACAACACTCTAATTTTAATTATTCATTTTTTTTTAATCTTGTAAGCCAATAGTCTCCAAAAAAAATGGATAAGATTTTAATCAAATTAACTAGTACTATTATTTGACAGGAGTATTTATGGGTCATATTCTTTTTTCTACTATTTAATCTGATAGAATTATGAGTTGTGCCGCTAGTGGTGCTTTTAATGTCCATACAGAGCAGAGTCGACCCTGAGCTAAAACTCGAGGCTCAATCACTTCAGGCATCGAAAATTTTACATATTTTTGGGTTTGGCGCCGTCATACACTAGCGGCTCCACCCTATGGGGTGGACGGTCACATGACCACCCTAAAAAAAAATTTGTACTAATAATACATGTAAAAATTTGTACAAGTTTTAGCTTAGTTAATGTTTTGAACACCCAGCCGAAATATGAATGAACACCCAGTGCAAAATTAATGAACACCCACCAACAAATCAGTCTACTTTGAACAGCCTAAATTACATCCCGTTACAGCCCAATCATAGGTGGCACAACATATAAGAAAATGTGGTCAATTGAACACGTTTTTTTATTTTGTTGTTATATTGCATCTAGTAATTTTATCTAATATTTTGTTTGAACACTTAGTCCTATACTATAAACAACACACACTGCAATCCAAGTGATTTACAATTGAATACTTAATATATCATCTTAAAAAAAGATAGACATCTTAATGACAAAAAAATGGAGAGGAAAAAATATCTATTGGTATTATTATGGTGTAATTTTTCTTAGAGCAGACAATCCAAAATAAAAACATATGTTAATAAAGATCCGTGCAAACGTATTCACTACATAATTTCCTAAAAAAAAATAAGCATATTTATGCTCCTGTTTGATTTTGTTTTGGTAAAAATATAAAAAAACTGAAAACAACTACAACGTTTTACGTGTTTTTGTATTTTTGAAGTCGCATTATACACACTAGTATATGAAAATTTTTGTGAAGATACGACTAATTGGTTAAGCTAGTAGAGTTAAAGTTAATTTCTGAACATCCTGTTAAAAATTCCTGGAGCCGCCACCGCCGTCATACTTTGGCATATCTTATAATAGTCTAGCAAAAAAGGGGCACGTCTTTAATTTTCGCTTTATGCTCCTGAAAAGTCTGGACCGTCCCTGATACCGAGTTTAGCTCTGGATTTAGTTGGGCTTCTAGTGATGGACAGTGAGATTGATCATCAAAGATTAGTCCAGAAACTCATAAGTTGGACAAGACACGTGAGTCATAAAAAAAAAAAATCTATCAATCACAGTGGCGGTCAAATATAGTATGCACATTTGGAACATATAGATAGATGTTCACCAATTACCAGACAAGGAATTCATCTAGTATGCTGATGGGTTCTGCAGAACAGAGATGTAATCGTCATTATTAGTTTAAGAAAAATTCTACCGTCTGTCTAATGGGCTGACGATAAGAGTGTTCTTTTACATGTAAGAGTGTATGCTCTTTTACCGGGTAAAAGAGCACTTCAATGGGCGGGCAATAGAAGGATTGTTAATCTAAATGGTTTATATTTCACGGAGTTAGTTAGACACCACACTGTACTAGTAGAACATCTGACATCTATAATCACATGATACTGTTAAATTATCCCACATTGTTCATCTAAGCCACCCAAGCCTGGTTAATAAATTCTTGAGGTTACTCCACCTATTGCCAATTGGTTTTAGGTTGGAACCCTCCAAGAAATTTAACATGATATCAGAGCTAGGTCTTGGGTGGCCTTATCTCACGTGGTCAAGTCTCCTTTGCCCGAGTCAAATCTCATAGTCTTCTCAATTCGTACATCCACGTGCATTCGGGCTGCACGTGAGGGAGAGTGTTAAATTATCCCACATTACTCATCTAAGCCACCCAAGTTTGGTTAATAAATTCTTGAGGTTACTCTACCTATTGCCAATTGGTTTTAGGTTGGAACCCTCCAAGAAATTTAACATGGTATCAGAGCTAGATCTTGGGTGGTCTCATCTCACGTGGTCAAGTCTCCTTTGCCCGAGTCAAATCTCCTAGTCTTCTCAATTCGTACCTCCACACGTGCATCCGGGCTGCACGTGAGGGGAAGTGTTAAATTATCCCACATTGCTCATCTAAGTCACCCAAGCCTGGTTAATAAATTCTTGAGGTTACTCTACCTATTGCCAATTGGTTTTAGGTTGGAACCCTCCAAGAAATTTAACATGGTATCAGAGCTAGGTCTTGGGTGGTCTCATCTCACGTGGTCAAGTCTCCTTTGCCCGAGTCAAATCTCCTAGTCTTCTCAATTCGTACCTCCACACGTGCATCCGGGTTGCACGTGAGGGGAAGTGTTAAATTATCCCACATTGCTCATCTAAGCCACCCAAGCCTGGTTAATAAATTCTTGAGGTTACTCTACCTATTGCCAATTGGTTTTACGTTGGAACCCTCCAAGAAATTTAACATGGTATCAGAGCTAGGTCTTGGGTGGCCTTATCTCACGTTGTCAAGTCTCCTTTGCCCGAGTCAAATCTCCTAGTCTTCTCAATTCGTACCTCCACGTGCATCCGGGCTGCACGTGAGGGGGAGTGTTAAATTATCCCACATTGTTCATCTAAGCCACCCAAGCCTGGTTAATAAATTCTTGAGGTTACTCCACCTATTGCCAATTGGTTTTAGGTTGGAACCCTCCAAGAAATTTAACACAAACAGGTTTCTCTTAAGATTTATTTTTTGAAGCATATTATATATCCATCTATTCTAAACTATAGCATAGATGAGTCCCACACACGGCACGGAGTCTTCCATTTATAAGATCATGGCCAGCATGTGATCATGATTTTGGACTACTACTTAAGTTAACTTAGATTATCAACATATATGTATAATTATAATGTATGTCTTTAGGGTCCTTTTTGAATTCGTTGATTGTGATAAATACAAAGGTAATCATAGACTTCCATGTGAGTGTTGTTTTTTGATTGAAAGAACTTCATAGACTTCCATGTGAGTGTTGTTTTTTGATTGAAAGAACTTCCATGTGAGTTTAGATCCCAATTAAGATGATCACACGAAACAAAACAAAACATGCAAATGCACACAAAGTCAAAGTTCAAATAGTGTTTGGATTTAAGTGTCCAACTTAAGCATTTCAGAGGCAAAAAGTGCATGACATGCACTTGATTGTGATTCATACTTTTGATCGGATGCTGTTGTTTGTGGGACAAATCATAAACTGAGTGACATCTATTTTTGGATCAGGCAATTAACGATACCCAATTAATTTCATTTGTATAAATAATTTAGGCATATTACAAAATGAACGATTCACAGTATCAAGCAAATTCGAACCATTGTTTGATTTATTTCTTACTGTGCCCGGATATTTGATCTCACTTCCTTAGAGCATCTCCAAGCCACCTATCTAAAATTTTCATCAAATTTGGCTTTTGTTGTCCTTTGTGGCAGTTTGATGACCACAAAGGCAATTTGTAGTTTCAAAAATTATGACTCCAACCCACCCTACAAATGCTATTACTTCCTGCAAAAAAAAAAAGCAATGGTAACATAGAAAAAACAAATTTTAATAATAGTTAATGATCTGAAGACTCACTGTATTTAAAGAGAGAAAAAGTAGTCACCAAATTTGATGTTGAATTTAATGTGTGTGTTGGAGGAGTTTTTTTCAACATTAATAAAAAAAAAACATGAGAAATAGTGTTTGATGAGTAGGTTGGAGATGCTCCAATCCTATCTCTGCCACTTACACCAACTTATACTAATCCCACCTCCTCAAAAAAAGAGGAGGGGAAAAAAGAATTAGATCCTCTAGTCCTTAATTTGAACTACACGGGATAACTTAAATCTAGATTATAAATTGCTGCAATTGCTCAGAGATTTTTACCAATTAGAGTCTTTAAACAAATTCGAACCATTGATTATACTAATGTATGGTCTAGATTTGAAATATTCCTTTCAATCTATTTTTGGATGAGGAAATTACCAATACCCAATTAATTTCATTTTGTATAAATAATTCAGGCATTTTACAAAATGAATGATTCACACCAAGCAAATTCGAACCATTGTTTGATTTATTTCTGACTCTGCCTAGGTATTTGATCTCACCTCCTCCAAGCAACTCATCTCAATCTTTCATCAAATTCGGCTATGTGGCAATTTGATGACTTATATTTGTAGTTTTAAAAATTCAATCCACCCTACAGATTCGGTCGAGACTCTCACCAATAAGATCTTTAAGCAAATTCGAACCATACATTTTACTAATGTATGGTCTAGATTCGCAATGTTGCTTTTTTCGGTCTAAAACTTGTACCGGAAAGAATCAGAATCCAAAGCAATGTCATACAATACAAACGCAAAAACGGTGCAGGGATAAAATGGGGAGTCCAATTCACATGGTTACACTTGGACATGCATGACACGACTGATGGGTTCTTGGTGTTATGCTCACATGTCTTGGCATGGGGTGTTTGGTGTGTGTCTGTCTGTCTGTCTGTGTCTGTTGTTGTTATTGTTACTGTTGGGACAGCAACAACAAAAAAAAGAAAAGAAAAAAAGAATCACATAAATGACGTGGCTGATCTTGTAGATATGGTTGGTCGTGGTAAGTGGGGCACCTTGGCTAATTTTAGCTACCCAATAGTACTAAAAAGTGCACAAACCTCTACCCCTAACCGTATCACAACCATTTGATTTATGAGAGCTAGCAAATTAAAGACCAATTAGTTATAGACTAGTCAATACCATTGAAATCCCTCGTGGAATTTTTCTTATTTATTTATTTATTTATTTTTTAACGAAAAGTGTCTGAATGAACCGAACTAATCTCCCTAGCCCTTCTCACAGTCTTTTCTTCGAATGGACAAATCGCTGCCAAGGAAAATAGACTTGTCGAACTTGCGGTGATAAGCTTTGTCGGGGCAAGTCAATTAACCACTGCGACAATCATTGGGGCTTTTACTTGTTGGAACTTGTGGCTCATATGGAGAGGTACCGAGAAGTTCTAATGAAGGCCAGATGCCGAGCGAAACGGAGCGGAGCGGAGCGAGGGGAACGAAGCGACCGAGCGGAGTGGAGTGGAGTGGAATAGAGTAGGGCTTATAAATACTCTATTGTAAAAACCCTGGCCGACTTTATCATAATAACATACTCGCTCGCTCCTGTGGAGGTACCCGGTTTTGGGAAACCACGTAAATTCTTGTGTTGATTTCTTTATTGATTTTGGTATTCCATTATGGTGTGCGTGGTGATTACGTTAACATTACTTAATATGTTGACGAATAGCAATATTACTTCAAACACAAATATTGACGCTGATCCAGAAGTAGATGCGTCTGAAATTGTCCGGGCGAATGGCGATTTTAAATGTATGGCTAAAATTTTGAGGTAGATTGAAAGAAACTTGCTAGAATTACACTTCTTGGCGATATATGCTTATTACTAATTAATGATATATATGTAAAATTAGATGGGGAAAAATACCCCATAATTAACCTACTTAAGTAGAATAACATTTTGATGGTTGTGGTATTAATGTCTGTTTAACAAGCTCCATTGATGCATGAGACAAGGGTTGCGGATCTGCTATCCCGAAAACTCTATCTCAACTCCGTGTCCCGTCCATCCAAGCAAATGACGGCTCAGATTCACAGATGAACATGTTTGGCTCAGACTTGTTTGGGGTGAAATGAAATTTAAGCCGTTGATTGCATGAATTAATAGACGGCTCGGATGGACAGGACAGGGAGTTCGGGACAGCGGATCCGCTTCCACAAGACAAGTCAAACAATATTCTAATCCAATGACCGGATTTGTGAATTGCTTGTGAACAAGTTGTTGGGGTAGACATCAAAGTGGAAAGACTTGAAAAAACAGAAAAGGCTATAACACAATAAGTGCAGGCACATGGTGGGGGGTTAATGTTGAGAGACAGAAGCAACCAAATCAATTATTTGGATGAGATCACATGAGTACTTGGGGCCTTTTCTTATGCATGGTGTTTGAATTATTAACTTGATGCTTCCTTTTCTTTCTTTTTTTGTCTCAAATAGAGCAATGCCTGCACATGTATTCATACTCATTATTATTAATTGATGAGACATGCTCCGACGTACACATACAGATACATAACTATTCCAGATCTAGTAAGAAACCAATACAAGCAGAAACATGCGTACACAATTTTCTTTCAGCATTAGGGCTTTTTCTATTAAGCTAGATTTTGGTTTTATTTTTTTAGTTGATATATATCAAGAGAATGACATGTTTCATAAAGCATGAAAAAGCAAAAAAAAAATCATAATATTTGTGATCAGTACCGGATATTTGTGGTCGCCTTATCGATCGATTTGAATAAGTTCTTGTATTTTTTTTCCACAACGATAACAGATGATATTATTAATCCTAATCGAAATATCTCAAGTAGAATACTCGTCCCTAGAAAGGAAACCAACCAACCACGACCTTGGGACTTAGTCCAATGGCTATACCCGAACCAGACAAACCTTTCTCGGCCAAAAACAAACACCCACCTTTAGCTTCGATGGAAATCCAATCGGAAAAAAAAAAAAAAACAAAACCCATAACATCACAAACCATCCTAAATCCGTCATAGGTATAGAATTGCTGCGACCATGACCACACATCATGGATCTCCGACGACCTTTAGATGCTACTCCCTCCGTCCCTTTTTAAATGACCACTTTCACTTTTTGACTTTATTTTTAAATTGTCTATAACTTTCAATCTATAATATATTATGTACTTTTGAAAAAATTGTATTTTAGAACTCATTGATTTCTATAAAACAATATCCATTTTGCATATTTTATGTAATATAGATTGAAAATTATAAACAACTTTCGAATCCAGCTGGAATAATAACATCATCACTTAAATAGGGACGGAGGGAGTAACAATTATCAAAGGTAAAGCCCTCCCCTCCTGCCGCCACATAAGGATGACCTAGGGCGAGGAGGAGAAGGAACAGAGGCGGCTAGGTTTTTTTTTTTTTTTTTTTTGAGAGAGATTTTTCCTCAAAGAGAGTGAGAGATAGGTTTTTGTCCAATGGACGGACATAAAATAGGTTTATAGGAAGAGTGTCACATATTTGTGGTTCAAATTGTAACAGGCCGCACTTGATATCTCACACTCTATTCATTTTTTCCCTTTTGGAATACAATGCTAAAGCATCCCCAATTGTTGCCAAAAATTCTTCCTATTGTCTAAATTTGGCAAGGGTGATCCAAAATTGCTCCTAAAAGATTGGTGTACAACATTACAATTGAACTGTTAATGCTTTTATATCAGCTCGAAATCTATTGGGAACCAAAAGGTAATAACACTTGAGCTAAGCTCAAATTTAGGAGTAACGGTTTAGTAAGACTCGAGTATGGTCACGTGATACTTCAGATCATTACATCACTATACATTGACATAGGGTTCATACACTCAGTCGTAGAGCTCACGAAAATACATAGCGTTAAAATGTCCCGAACGAGCATCACGTGACCGTGCTTTGGAGCATTAAATAATGAGACAAAGTTAAGGGTTATTTTCATTGGCTTGAGATATTAGAATTAATTGCATATTTGCAATTGATCATGCTAGCTAGCTAGGATTTGGCCCTACGTATCATGGTCGGCGTCCTTTGTGCAATGGATAGATGTCAGCTATAATCCAATAAACATGATTAAACAGCTTATAATACAAGAAACGAATAAACCACCTGATTTGATTTGGATTGTTGGTTTATGGATATTATCTGGATTATTTATCTTTTCAATAAACAAACATTTAATCCAAACTACCTTGAATTATTGCACCTCAATAATCCAATAAAGTAATAAACGAGGTTTATTTATTTTGCCAAAGGACCCCTTTTTAATACTGTCAATCCCACGTTAGACGTACGATATAGTTCCCTCTGTTCTATATTGTTAGCCCACTTTCACTGTTTACGGAGCTTTCAAAAAATTGTTTCTATTTTCAATTTATATTGTTTTATATATACAATCCTGTTTGATATAATAAAAAACTACGAGACAATTTTTTTTTAAAATTATTAAAACATCATACAATGCGAGATATAGATAATTTTATAAAGGACACGTATGCCAAAATTAGATCAACAAATTTTAACGGACGGAGTATGCTTGTCCTTTAATTGATCTAATTAATATCTTTGTATTCCATGGTTGTGTTTTTTTGTTCAGTCCTTCTATTGTTCGTCCATTGAGCAGACGATAAAATTGCATTCTCACCTGTAAAAATGTGATATTACCGGTCAAAAAGCACTACGATTGTCCACCCATTAAGCGGATGGTAGAATTCCATTTTTGTTTTAGTCTGATATCACAAAAAGACACTTTTCTACGCACACAAAAAAGGACAAGCAATGCATCTCTGTCATTTACCATGTGTCTAACTTCCCTGTATCTTATTCAAATGGTCTATTTGCTAGGGAATAAAATTTGACACCTCCCCTTTATTCTAATATTGCACTTAATTTATTATCCTTACTAGCAAGGCCGTTTTCGGAGGCTTGAAGCGATTTGTTTAAATATGGGGCCCTCAATATAAAATTAAAATTAAAATTTCGTGAACATAAAATCAATTTAAAAATAAATTAGAAGTATTTGTGTTCATCGGCGGAAAAAATATATTAGAGGAGAGAGATCTAGGATAACAAGGTTGACAAAGGATCAACCCATAGAATGAATTGGGGGGGGGGGGGGTGCACTACGGGCCGGGCCGTCTGATGCTCGGATGGACGATCCAAATTTGATCGCGCTACGCGCGCCAATGAACAGATAAGATGCAAAGGGGAGGAGATCATATCTGAGCCGTCCATCCAGGCATCAGACGTCTCATAGTGCACCGCACGCTGCACATCACCTAAGTGCACAACACCGACCCCAGTTCCGAAACGAATCCGGGGTGCCATCGAAACCACTAGACAATTAGAAGTACTAAAAAACATAACTACAAAATATAGGATACTAGTGTTTTGCCCGTGCCTGAAGGCACTTGACGAAGTTCAAAAGCCTTAACCAACTATACAGCACTACATGCGCTGATCTCATCATCGAGTATTCCACCACCCCTATCATGATTGTTAAGTGAAACAAAAAAGAAAAAAAGAAGAAGCTAGTAACATCTAATTGGTCAATTCACACTTTCTACATAAGAGGGCAAAAAAGTTTGAATGAAAATCATTTACCATTCAAAAATCAACTAAACCAAGGAATGAATGGATTTACATCCCAAAATGGAATATATGACAACCTTTGCAGGAGGGAAGGAGTAATAATACCCAGCGGTTCATGTAGAACAAAAATTATATAATTTTTAAGGATCACTAAAAGAATCTTTCTTATTTTTTTCTTTATGATTTTCGAACCAACAATCTAAATCATTTGAAAAAGTAGATTGTGCGTGCGAGAGAGATTCCAGAGAGACTGTGCATTTTTTGTAATCCAAATAAAGAGAGAGAGAAGTGTTCTGAATTTGAAATTTCCTTATGAGGGTTGGATGTGTGTGTGTGTGTGTGTGTGTGTGAGAGAGAGAGAGAGAGAGAGAGAGAGGATTTTGAAATTTGAAATTTGCATATGAATTAAAGGATGGTGTTTCTTTTCCAAAATGAGATTCTTTCAAAATTGAAATTTTCCATGAATGTATTAGATGTCAAAGAGAGGAAAAGAGTATTTTTTGAAATTTAAAATTCCCATATGAAATGATGGTTCTTTTAGAAATGAATTGTCTTTCATGTGGTATTTTTTTATCCACTTTCCTTTTTCTTTTTTTGTAAATTAACTAAAAGTTATCTTGAAAATGCAAAATTTTCTTAGAGTACTGCAGAAACACAACTTTGTCTATAAGGTAAGATTTGGGCTTTATTATAGATATTCTTAGGAGAGAGATCTTTGAAACATGAAAATGCCATGTAAGACATTTTCCTATGATGGATTGGATGTCAAAGAGAGAGTATTTTTTGAAAATTTGAAATTCCCATATTAAATGATGATTTGGGACTTGTCATAGATATTGTTAGGAGAGAAGTGAGAGATCTTTGAAATATGGAAATGCCATGTAGGACATTTTGAAAAAACCTTTCTGTAATGTAATATAGATAATTTTATCAGTTTATTTAGCTATTACTTAAACTAACATCACTCTTCTAGAATCTTTAAGGACAAAATAACACTAATTAAGCTCTCATAATCAAGCTTATCCACCAAATCAATTTCAATGGGTAACATAGGTATCCATTTAACTTATTTATGTATAGACATACTATAATAGCATAAAAAGTTTTGAACCCCTCAAAATTAGATAAAATTTGGGGCCTCATGCGGTTGCATTTTACCATATGCTCCCTGCTTTTGATGCAATATGGGAAAAGACTACAATACACACCCCTTGTTTGGGTTTGGGTGTGTATGATACACACCCTATAAAAGTTACGAATTTTTTTATAAAAGTTACGAGACACACCAAAATGTTACGAATCATAGAAAATGTTACGAATTATATTGCTGAAAAGTTACGAAAAACTAAAAAATGTTACAATTGCCGATGATGTGTCACAATCTGGACCATACAATAGGTGCATATAGCACACTCAAGGGGTGTGTATTGTAGCCATTTCCTGCAATATGACACAATAATCCTTCAATCCAGAGAATAAAAAAGAACTAACTTTAGAAGTTTTATTTGAGGAGGATATGAAGAGCGAGAGTGTACTTGGATAAAACTGAGTGCCAAATTCACCCCATTTCCTTAGCGTAAATGTAAATGCGTCTAAGAAAGCAAAAAGTATTTTGGAATTGTACTAGTAAAAAATAAAGTTCAATTTCATAGGAATATTTGGACAATAAAAGCAAACAATTAATGTTTGATTGTGGGGGCGAACCCTACATAAGTAGGGCTTAATTTGGTTGGTTGGTGAGTTTATCCTCCACACAATTGATTAAGATTTGACTCTTGGGTCAGGTAGCAAAAAAGGAGGAGACGACCAAGTATAACCTCCAATGGCCCGGACACGGGGTGGGCTTGACACCACCGCACCCACCGAAAAAGAAGATCTTTTATCCCATCCGAGCCGTCCGCTTCGGATGGATGGCCCAAATTTCACCTCAAGACATTTGCATCCGAACGTTCGTTGCAGCGCATGCAAAGATGCAAGATGAAATGGGCGTCCATCCGAGCAACGGAGGGCTCGGATGGGTGGCAATTGTGCAGTGACCCCAAATCCCAATGGCCCAAGATTTCTCCAGTGTTTGCCCAGACGACATGGGACCAACGTGTGACCCAAGAGTGGCAGAAAAGTCCAGAAATTGTACGGTCAATTCCAGTGTTTGCCCAAACGACATCATGATTTATTGACAGAAAGGTCCAGAAATTGTACGGTCAATTGAAAAAGGACTTATGATCATGATTTATTGACATTCAGGCAATGATAAACAATGTATTTTGGAGTCTAATAACTTTTTATAGGAAAGTCTGTTTTTGTTGCTGTCAGTTTTGATAATCTTATTTTTCTTTATAGTTTTTGGTTCACTAGTTATTTTCCATTTTGGAAAAATTCGCAATATTTTGTTTGTGGCTTAATTAGCTAGTGTATCTTTCTGTTATTCGTTTCCTAGTTTGTCTAAGGTTTCTATAATGAAGCCTTTAAGGCTACTTGAATTTTTCATTATTAATAAAAAAAAGTGAGTTTTAGTGTGAGTTTCTCTAGATTATTTTTTTTGGAATTGTCCTTGTTGCACTTTATTCTTGAATTCACCTGCTTCCATGCATCAGCCCTAGTCTTGGCGGGGAACCTGCATTTAATCGAACTGGGGAGATAAATTAATCAAAATGTGCATAAGCTAGCTGACCAGAACACCCCAATTGTCAAACCAAAAAGAAAAAAGAAACCAACAAAACACGTATGTGAGGAATCATGAAAGAAATCTATGAATATAAGAGTACTGTTGACATTTAGCTCAAAATGGGGAGTAATGACATCAGAATTTAGAATTCACTGCCAAAGAAAGCCAGCTAATTTTTGCAAGGGGTTTGAAACTTTCATTTACAACTGTAAATAAATGTAACATCATGATTCAACTTGCTGGTCTAAAAATGGAGGACAAAGAGACAAGCTGGCTACCACTGTGATTCTGATTTCTGTCTGTGAAAGCATCCATATATATAGGATAAAGCACCCATGCATTAACTAATGCTGAGTATCTGCTTTTGACTAAACGGTATTTTTATACTTATTTTTTATTAGTGAAGATAAGTCATTTCTTCTAACTAAATGGCCTAAATCGTAATTTTAGTGGGAGCTGTCTTTCGCCACTACGGTGAAGATAAAAACTCAAGTGAAAAACTCACCATTAATAATAAATTCATGGTTACTCATGGGTTGGGTATACGTACCAACCTCGCGTGTGTAGCCCTAGATGATTCGAGAGGTTCAATTAATCCGTAAAACATATATATTGCATGCTTTTTATTTGCCAAGTAAAAAATCATTCAGCCGGATATCCTAAGTTGCTTGATCGGTTTGTTCAACGTTTGGTTGAGAATTCTTGGTCTAAAAGTCAAAACAAGTGATTAATTAGACGGATTGATCAAATAGTTACCCATATCTGATTCACCTGGTGTTTTACACTATCACTTGAAGAATTATTGTTTCCGGATCATCTGTGTGACATTAAAGAAGAAATTAATTAAAAAGTAGTGCAATTGGTGAGGGGAGTGTGAGTGTAATCGGCTGAACCTAACCCACCTGCCCAATGAGGCAATGAAAATACGGTCTGCATAGATTAAAATTTGTGGTCCTGAAACCTGATAAATTGAGTGGACTATTTTTTTTAAAAAAGAATTAAATGGAAGTGAGCTTAATAAATATTGACTTTTCAAACTGGTTATTAATTATTGTCCTCCTTTGCCTTGGACATCAGTTCACTCTATTTGAGTTTCCACTGTGATATTTTCGATATTTTTTTCATAAAGTCATTTTCCCCACGTACATTTCAAAGATACTCCTACCATATAGCCAAAAACAATGCCCATTTTTTACTATTGTGGGAAGACTGGTATTTTTTGTCTTCTGCTTTTGCAAGAAATTAAACTCCGACCATTTTAGCTCACAATGTTCAAAAAATGCTTATTTTAAAAGTATCACATTTTCCCTCGTATAATTGTAACGAGGAAATTGCTACAATACACACCCATTAAAAGTGTGTACCATATGCACCTATTTTATGGTTCAGATTATGCCACCTCATTGGCAATCATAACATTTTTTAGTTTTTCGTAACTTTTCAACAATATGATTTTTTCGTAACTTTTTTTCAACAACCCAAATTTGTAGCTTTTTCCTTGTAGCAAAGCTATTTTTTGTGTGCGTGTGTGAGATGGGGAATTCTTTTTAGATTAGATCACTTTTGCACAATCTAACATGGTAAATCTTGTATACTTGCATCTTTCCAGAAATTACAGGTCTCAGGTGTAAACAATTTATTTTTTGTGTGCGTGTGTGAGATGGGAATATTTCTTTTTAGATAAGATCTTTTTTGAACAAAATTTAACATGTAAATAAATCTTTTTGTATATTTGCAACTATCCAGAAATTACAGGTCTCAGATCCGCCCTTGGGTGTAAACCAAGAGTAGAAAATCACGTATTTATTAAACAAAAACACATTTAAAGTATTTTTTGTTTTTTATTTGAGGCCGCTGATTCTTCTACTTCCTCTTTTTTTTAGGCTAATTTAGGAAATTCCCTTTAGGTGTAGGATAATTTTTCTAACACCTCAAGGCGAATTATCTGAATTAGACTCAAAATTTTCCCAAAAAAAAAAGAAGAAAAAGAATTAGCTTCAAATAAATTAGGGAATTTAGATGTAGGATGAAAAATGATTTTCATTTCTTGTAATTAGTTGGTTTGATAGTGAAGACTAGGGAGTTTAAAGATGAAAATTGAGTTATTTAACTTTTTGGATTGTAAGAATTACGGATGTACTAGGAGAAAAAAGAAAGGGAAAAATAAATGGTAGCGTGGATTAGGGGTGAGAATTTATGACACGACACGACAACACGACACGAAGTTAGCGGGTTAGTGTTGAGTATTTCTGACACGAAACACATATATGACACGACCCGAAAACACGATTAGTAAACAGGTCGGGTTCAGGTTGAACCCGCATAACCTGAAAATGACACGAATTAACCTGTTCGTCTAATCGTGTCGACACGGTAACCCGAACCCGATAAAAAACGACACGAATTAACCTGTACGTTTTCATGCTTTGAAGTTGTGCATGAAAGTTTTCAAGCTCAATCCTTCTATAGTTGAAGTTTATCCTTTGATATCAAGTTATTCACTCCATGTTCTCAAATTTGCAAGGTTTTGTTATGGTAGCTAAAGTTCTAAGCCATCGTTTTGGCTGGCTATAAGTACACATCGTTTTGGCTGGTTATAATTACTCTCTTTAATATCTAGTCCCTTTAATCTATTGTAATGGTTACTGTGGATTAATAATAATACAAAAAATCATCGTGCAAAAAAAAAAAAAGTTAATTGTGTCAACCCGAACACGACACGATTATTAGCAGGTCGGGTTAGGGTTCATATTTTTTTACACGATTAATTAAGCATGTCACTTTGACATGAACCTGATTTGACACGAACACGACTCAACACGACACGAATACGGCGCAACACGACACGACGCCCACCCCTAGCGTGGATATGATCAAATTTCATAGTTACAAAACTAGCAATTGTGACAATGAGGTGAGCCAAGTGAGGATAGACTTTTTCAATTTCTTTCATTTTTTCGGAAGGAAGTAAATTTCTTTCATTGTCACTGATCAATTTCGATTTCATTGCAAGTGGCATCAATCGAATAATGGAAAAAAAAGATTGTTCAAGAATTCACTCAATACCTTTAATTGTTACTTATTTAGTTATCCCACAAATATGAAAAAGTATTCACTTGTCTTGGGTGGCCCCCAACACCTGTCTCCACCACACATTTTTTTGGATTTCATTACTAACAAGTATACTGACTCTACAAGAATATGTGGTGGAGAAGATGTTGAGGCATTACGTGGCGGTACCCAGGAAGGGGTTGGTGTTGTCCTTTTGAAGATATCATGGATTCTGGCCGATCACGGCTGTCTGTGGTCTGTCATGGACGGCTCAGATCACATCTTGTCCAAATAAATATGAACCGTCCGCTTATGAACAAATCTGAGCTGTCCATGGCCGACCACAGACAGCCGTGATTAGCCCAGCATCCTTGCTATCTTCAAAGGGACAACACCGGGGACAGCACCATCCCCCATTCCCCCAATAACCGCCGAATAATTCAACAAGTATATAGGTTACATCTCATGGCTATGTCAAACTCATAGGTACTTCAAACAAATTGAATGAAACAGTTAATTATTTTGATTTCGGAAACAACAATAAGATGTTTTAGATCTGCCCTTCTTTCTCCGTTTTGTATCCTTGAATTCGTGCAGTTGAAAAAGAATTACTTTCATGTATATATCTTTTTATCGGTTGGAAACAAAAATTAATCTTTTTTTTTTCCGGAAATATCTGTGAATTTCTTCTCATTTTTAAAGAATATATACCAAAATATGACCTCCCTCCACTTGATTTGGCCTTTTTTCCTTTCTTTTTGTCCAATTGAACTAACCCAGCTGGTTAATTTATCTCATTTTTGGATTATTAAGATAAAAGGGACAAAATCAATAGACAAAATGTAAATCAACCACGGTTGAACTCGGTAAAAATAAAACATGGGATAAGCTAGGTGTTCCACTAACAAAAAACAGTTTTTTCCAAAAATCAAGACATGTCATTATCTCATAATACATCACATAAAAAATCGTGAAAAGCCAATTTATTCTAAAAACTGTGCTCGTGAAACAACCCCTAAATTAAGTTCACAAAAAATCTACAACTCATTAGCTGCATCTACAGGAATCCGACAATCCCAATTGAGGACTATGCGTGTACCCAGTTTTCTCATCATAACGATGGGGTATTTGGAAGTTTCATTTTCAATTTTTCATTTTTAGCATTCGGGTTTTTAGGTTATGGTCAAAATGTGTTTTGAATTTGATAGGAGTGTTTGAGAGAAATATGCAGAATGCATTTTGGACAAGGTGTATTGTTTTGAAGTAGAAGGGGAAGTTGAAACAGAATAAGTTATTTCCACCGACGGTGGAAACAAATGTTTCCTCCAAATCAATTACAGCAGTTCGCGTGATTGTGTACTATTACACCGGACCGCTATGATTGATTTGGAGGAAACATTTGTTTCCGCTGGCGGTGGAAAGAATATTTTCTCAGGTTGAAAAGCTCCTCCAGAACTACTTTTCACTTCTGGCCTTTAATGTCAAAAGTTGAAAACACGTTCTGATCTTGGAATGGGCTCCCAAATACCCAAAAGCTAAAAACAAGAAATAGAAAATGCAAAAACACGTCTGCCAAACACTCCCGATACATTATTAGAGGGTCTTATTTTACACACACAAAAAAAAAAAAAATCAAACCCCAATTAGGGTGAGTTTCCATTGTCGTCAAAACTGGGTGTTGTTTCCTTGTTTGATGGTATTTTTATAATTCATATGAAGGAAATGACGCGCTATATGTTAGAAACTCGGTTGCGAACAATCTGGAAAACAACAAATAATAGAGACAAATAAATTAACAGAAACTTACTGGACCAAACTCAGTACACCGGAATTTGGTAATAGACGACTCGAATCGAACCGGGGCAAGTATTAAGATACTCTGTCCTTAAAGCAGATTCATCCTCCACTACGGTGCCGATGGACTTCGTAGACGTCTGCCTCCCAGGACTACCCGGTTTTCACTGTACGGAAGTAGCACTGCAATCTGTACAATAGGCGAACCGGAAAACTACGCAGGAACTCTCAGATATTTTATGCGGAATGATGCAGATTGTATGCAGGAAAAAACGTAAATGAAATGAGAAGAGGAGGATTCTATTTATAGGAAAATAGACACCCGATCGGAGAGGCACGAAAACGGAAAGGTGTGACTGTTCGGAACTCAACAGTCACGATTGGTACTGTTTCACGAACAGTGACAACGGGAAAGGGAAAAACGTACTGTTTCGGAAGGAAAGGAATAGACTGAATTAAATTATTATGAACCATTTTTAACCCGACCCAGTTCGAAATAAATTTTCAGCAAAAAGATAAGAACCTCTTGGGCCAAGCCAAGCCCAATCTTATCTAATGACCCAGCCCAGCCCAGCCCGGACGGGCGGCGACGAACGCGCGCGTGTGGGGTTTAAAGCCCACTTTGTCCATGTCTTCTCCCCCTATAAAACTTCCATGACCCTAAGGGCCCAACCCTTGAAGTCAAAGTAAGAGTAAATATACCCTATCAACTTATTCTCCACACCCAATGTGGGACAAGTATTTTTCCCCATTCTACCAAGTTCATGTAGGCACTTTTAAAGGTAAATTTCTCATTCACCTTGACTTGATTTTGGCCATCCGAGTGTCCGGTCTTAATCTCCTAACCAAGACGTACACAATGGTATGTGGATACGTCCACGTGGACGTGTGGGACCCACTTAATTAATTAAATAAAATTGACATAAAATCAAGTTTTTCCAACACTATAGACAACTAACAAAAATATTGAAAATACCGTTAAGATAATAGTGGAAACTCAGCCACATCAATTTAGTATTTATAAAGTGATTTATGCCATGCGGCCCATGCGTGTGTTTAGCGAAAGTAGGCCATTATATTAATTAAACAAAGCTTTTCAATTAATCATGTTTGTTATTAAAAAAATGTACTAATGTCTATGGCTTAAGCCGTATTGGTACGGAATTAAGTCAATTTTATAAGCCTGATTGACTTTTGTTTTAAAAACATAATCAAACGGAAGCAGATCTTCTCTACCGATGGGAGAGGAGCTTCTCGTACAATTTTTGCCTTTTTCGGGCCTATATGGGGTCAATATTTGTGATCGAAATCATATATCCTTTTTGGGCCTATATGGGGTCAATATTTGATCGATTCGAAATCATATTAATTTTTAAAAATGTACTCAGACATTGTTGAAGTGTAATAAGAGAATCTTGCAAAAAAATCATTTTTGATCAATTCCACTCGATAACGAATCAGATCACATTAATTTTTAAAAAATGTACTCAGCACATTGTTGAAGTGTAATAAGAGATATAAAGGTGAAGCACGAACTTGTGCAAAAGCGGCAGTTCAAAAATAAAATAAAAAAACTTGTGCAAAAGCGAGGCAGAGAAATTAAATCAATAAAATAGATTGTACTTGTACCTGCAGTGACAGAGAAATTTGTTCAAAAAACGTGTTTGTAAGGGTTTTGCTGCTTACCACCCATTGGGTGGTCCAAATAGCATTTGAAATAGCATTTGAAGCCTTTTGTTTATGGTTTCTCTGGAATTTTTTACTGATGAATGCCTGAATGGTGATTTTGACCTTGAAAACATGAAAAGGCTGAAGTGAACCGTGAAAGAAGAGAAAAGTAACGGAAGTTTGCTAACGTTTACTTTCTCTCTCTCTTAACCTGTTAAATCTCTGGCATAACGTACATGACTTGGACTCTAGCTGTCATCTTATAATTGGATTAGGGTACCACGTAATCGTGCCAGGCTGGTACCCTATTGGCACACAAAATTTTCTCAACAAACTTGGTTCAGCATTTTGGTGTAGTTATGTCTCTCTCTCTCTCTCTCTCCAAATTTTATGAACGAGAACTCTTCAATTTAAACATCATCAATATACTATTATGATTCACATATATTAATTTTCTTTAAGAACAGTTGGTCCGTTGAAGTATAAAAATGAATTTAATGAGTTTTCAGACTGTATTCGTTGCAAGGGTCACTTTAATTTGCCACATTGGCTAAAATTGAATTTGGTGAACAATTTTAGTACCTCCATGGAGATGCTCTCATTTACAAGGAACTCGAGCACTGTCCCTATAGTGCTCAATTTAAATCGTTTGTTCAGTAATTAACGGTCCAAATTATCTTAAATGTAGGATAACATTTGAAATTTGAGCCATTAATAACACTCTTTGACAACTCAAATTGGTCACTATAGGAGTGTAGTGCCTTTGAACGCTACGGGACCCCGTTTCCCATTTTTCATGTTCTATTTTGATTTTTCACTTTAGAAATGAGGAACTCCTATGTTGGTTTAACAAAAAATAAAAATAAAAGAAGATAAAAATGGCTTTCGGAAATTGATCAGTAAGGATAATATTATTTGTAATATAAATATAGGAAAATCAAAATAGTGTGACAGAAAAGAAAGAAAATGAGAGAGAGAGAGAGAGAGAGAGAGAGAGAGAGCACTACAGCAGTAATTACGCGATAACAATGGTGGGTCCCCGCACCTGTGATTCGCCCTCGGCCCTCTTGCCTTCCCCCCACCCCTGTGCACAATAAGTACCCCACCTTCCTCCCGCTTTCAATTTGCCCCAATCACCTCCCTCCACTTCCCCACTCTCTCTCTCTCTCTCTCTCTCCAGAAATACCCATTAGCCTCTCTGTTCTTCTCTCTTCTGGTGAGTGAGTGAGTGAGTTAATGTGTGAAATGGCTCCATTGCTGAAACCCCTCTTCTGCATTGCTACTCTGCTCTCGCTTCTGGCTTTTGCTACCGCCAGAATCCCCGGTGTTTACTCCGGCGGCCAGTGGGAGACCGCCCACGCCACCTTCTACGGCGGCAGCGACGCCTCCGGCACTATGGGTAGGCTTTCCACATACCACTTGTTAATTCCTCCTCTCTTCTCTGCTACTGCTCTGTTTTCCCAACCCATTTCGGAATCTCTGTATATCTTCATCGACAAGCTGTTCTGAACTTTTGCGTCCAAAATCACAAATCTCCCAACTCCATGTTCTGCAATTTTCCCACCAAAACTGAAATCTCCCAAGCAATGCCTTGCATTTGCCCGCCATTTCCGCCCAAAAAAACTCTCGAAAAGCTCTGGTTTACTTCTAATTTAGCTTTTCTCTACCCAGATCTTAATTATCTCTCCGAAATCCATCTCAATTTGAACCTCGAAAACCTACACATTCTGTTTACAGTCGTGCATTTTACCTTAAACTGATAAAAGAAGCTTATCCATGAACAGATCTGTAAATTTAAATTCATTTTCACGATTATCCGACTATCAGCTAGTATTAAAATATGAATTACTACTGTATTAATCAATTTACTTTTATTTTTTCCCAGGTGGGGCATGTGGGTACGGAAACCTGTACAGCCAAGGCTACGGCGTGAACACGGCGGCGCTGAGCACGGCGCTGTTCAACAACGGGCTGAGCTGCGGTGCGTGTTTCGAGCTCAAGTGCGACAACGATCCACAGTGGTGCCACCCGGGTAGCCCATCGATCCTGGTTACGGCCACGAACTTCTGCCCCCCCAACTTCGCCCAGCCCAGCGACAACGGCGGGTGGTGCAACCCGCCCCGGCCCCACTTCGACCTCGCCATGCCCATGTTCCTCAAGATCGCTCAGTATAAGGCTGGAATCGTGCCCGTCGCTTTCCGCCGGTGAATCTCTCTCTCTCTCATGTCCTCTTTTGATTTATTTTTGTGATCCATGAATTAATTGAGTTATGAGTTGCTTGGTTTCGACGCCGTATGGGGTCCAAATTCTGTTTTCTCTAGTCCCCGTGCGTCAGTTTTTTCTGCTCCTCTGAACGACAGGGTATTTAGCATCAGATAATGGTGACAAGATGAGCCGACGTGGCGTCACGGTTTCACACTCGCGGATTGCACTCGCGGATTGCATTTGTGCACGGCATGTGGCCCGAGGGGATCTGGCTGAACACTCAGCGCCATCAGCTCAGCCTCGGGTCCCACTCCGTGACACACAGCAAACCACGAGTGAAATGGAACCGTGAAAAGAAAAAAAAAATGGTAGTACTACTAAATAATTTATGCACCGTTTTATTATTCTTTTATGTTTCTGTTATTTTCAAAAAAAAAAATTAGATTTTTACTTGTAGACAAAATTAGAGTGCCTCAAAATAGAATGAAAGTTCAAAAATAATTTCATTGAACCATAGGAAAATTTGACATGTTATTGGACTATGGTACCCCTTAGTTCTCGGATAATTAATCGCGAAGGGATTCCATTCACGCGTCGGGGTTGCGTTGTTAGGGTTTTTGGTTCTTTTTCTCTTTGCGGCTATGAGGGCTTTTGCCATTTTTATGAAAGTATGGCGTAGATGTGTTCAAAATTGTATTGTTCTAGACACAGCTGTGTTCGGAATTGTTTTCGATGTATTTACGTTGCCATAATAATAATCAGGAATTCCATTTTAGTAATGGACAGAAATGCCCATGTTATTTTCTGTTCGGAATCTGTGCAGTGTCTGTTGTACTAAAAGATTTTCGAACGATTTCGTCACTTTCAGCGGGCTGTCGTGTTGTCGAGTCAAATCCTATCTCAAAATGACATAACTACCCCCAGTTGAGGAAAACCCTATCCGCAACTTATCTCACTACGTCCCAAGACTGATGGCATTCTGGGAATTCCACAAATTACTGAGACTGCACTAACCATGTCGACGGACCCACATATTTGTCAAGGGCAAAGTGGTAGTTTTGGCCTCTGTTGAGGGCAGTCTGGTACTTGAATTATTGGTCATTATTTCCTGGAAATCCGGGTTGGAATCCAGAAAATCCGACATACGTAACACGGGGTCTGGGGCGGGTGTTGGCCCGTTGGGTCATGTTAACCTGAATTACCGGTAAACTTTGGGTTAACCGCCTAAAAGTGCACCACCAGGTCTAATTAAAATCTGTACACAACCGTGTGCACATATAAATACTCCCACTTTGTTATTGTAAATCATAAGTACGGTTCAGCTTTCTGGTCTTTAATTCGGGTCTTGCGGAGAAATTTCGATTTTTAGCTCCATATGGACTAACTCAAAAGAATATCAACCATTTCGATCGGAATTTGATCTATGGAATTCTAGAACACATTCATTTTCTTCAATAAACACAATTTGGAACTTGGTTTCGGATCTCTATCATTCATTTTCGTGCCCGAGTCTGTTCATTTCCATCTATAATCGTATTTTTTTCGTGCCCGAATCTCAATAATCGTATTTTATTTTCAGGGTGGGATGCAGAAAGCAAGGAGGGATCAGGTTCACAATCAACGGTTTCCGTTACTTCAACCTAGTTCTGATCAGCAACGTCGCGGGTGCAGGAGATATCGTGAGGGTGAGCGTGAAAGGAGCCAACACCCAATGGATGCCCATGAGCCGCAACTGGGGGCAGAACTGGCAATCCAACGGGCTCCTCTTCGGCCAGGCCTTGTCCTTTAGAGTCACAGCCAGTGACCATCGCAGCTCCACCTCGTGGAACGTGGCTCCCGCCCATTGGCAGTTCGGCCAGACTTTCATGGGCAAGAACTTCCGCGTCTGAAATTTCCAAGACAAAATTTCCCAGTTTTCCCGCCTTCTGTTTTATTTTCTCTTTTTTCTCGGGAAAATTTGAAGGAAAGTGGAAAATTAGAATAGCAGAAGAAGGAAAAAGGGTGATGATAGGTTAGAAAAAGTGGGGTTTGTGGGTGGCTTTTTATATTTCCACTCTACTTTTTGCCTTTTCTGGGTTTTTTATTTTTATTTTTTGGTGTGGGGTTTAAGTGAGAACCAGCAAAAGCTGAGGTGGCTGCAGGAAATTTTTTAAAAAAATTATTGTAGCCCGCAGCTATAATGATATATATCTGTCATCTTTTTTTATTATTATGATATGATATGATATAGTAGTTGTGGTGTTTTAAATGTTTGGTTTTGTACTGATGCTTGAGATTAATGTGGATGGTTTTTTGTTAGAGAGCTTTTAATGTTTGTGGGATGGAGAATGTGTATCTTTCTGGGGAAATTTTTCGTCGCCGGGTGGGTATTTTACACTTAGTAGCATCAGCTTGGCAATCTCAGCCGTCTATCTATGCGATCTGACGGTTCGATTTTAGAGAGAGAAAAAGAAGAGTGAGAGAGAGAGTGGTTGGGTGAGAGGAGGAGAGAGAGAGAATTAATCTGGGCCGTCCAAAACATATTTGGACGGTCCAAAACTTTCCCACCCTGGAGATGTGTTTTGGACGGTCCAAATCTCTCCCACCCTGGAGATCGGTCTGGTCCTGGTGTGCGGCATCAGGACGATTCGACTTTGATCGGCTCGGATTTTATTGCGGGATTTTATCGAGATTTTTGATCCGGCGTTTGTTGATCGAAGAGTTCGTTGTCGGTGAAATTGAAAATTCGACGCGTTCGGCCCGATGTTGCACACCAATGCCGAGCACCCCCTGGTCCTGGTATTGCACATAGATGGATCTGAAATTGTATTTGCAAGTTGTGGTCCTATCATTGCTAATATATTAGTAAAATTTTAAGTTGTGGTCCTGTCAAAAAGTTGCAAGTTTTATACCTCAGGTGAATACCTTGGGCAATATTATACGTATGTTAAATGCTATAATTGATTTGTATTGAAGGGAGTGGGCCCGGATTGAATTGTTTCAAACAAGAGGTCCACCAACTTTGTTCCCAACTTAGCCATTTAGCCCCCCTCACATGCCAGGCTCAGAGACAGACATACCCAATGTTTTAAGCCATGGCAACTTGCAACTTGCAAACAACCATTTGGTAACTACGTGTTGGGTGCAGACAACGTTCAAATGCAATGGTCTATCCCCAGGGTGCAGAGGCAACGCTCACGGGACAAAGTGCCTTTGTTTGGAGTGCAGCGAAAATGATATTTTGGACCTCAGGGAACTTGGTCGTAGAGGTCCGACCTATTTATTTAGCAATTTGTTAAATTTTGAGTTAAATGGCAATTTAGTATGTTAAATGCAGTATAATTGATTTGTATTGAAGAGTGGGAGAGAAAATTGTTTCAAACAAGAGGTCCACCAACTTTGTTCCTTACTTTTTGATTTCACATGCCAGGCTCAGAGACAGACATACCCAATGTTTTTTGGCAACGTTGAGATTTTTCAACCATTTATATCTTGGGTGTCTCATTTTTCTTTTCCGTTTTTCCATTACGCACGACTACTTATGTTCCAATTTCCTAACACTACGGGCGTGGTAGCATCTCGGAAGCGGGGGCGTGCTGTCTCTTCAGGGACAGCTAAAAAGCAAATTCTAACTCCAACCACACACGTCTAATTCTATCTATACTTCTTTCAAACTCAACAATTTTTTTTTATTTTCCCTCTAATATTTGAATTTATAAACTTCAATTCTTTTCTCATAATGTAATCAATATGGGTGTTATTTTAAAGATATTATTGTACATTTGAAGATTTATAATATCTTCATCCTCTCCAATAATGAATCATCCTCTCCATCCTCTAAATATAGTAAACCAAAAACCCCTTCTTTAATTGATAGAAGCAAGTTTTAGAGAGTATCTAGATTTATCTATACTTCTTTCAAATGACAATTTTTTTTTAGAGCATGAGTTAGAGATTTATAATACATAATTCTTTTTAAGAATGTAAAATGAAGGGTATTTGAATGGATGATCATTTTCCCATTTTCATTTTCACTCTTTTTTAATTGAATCAGGTGTTCCATCCTCTAAATATAGTCAAAATGAATTATCCTACAATGCATTTCGATTTTTGAGTATAGAGAATAAAAAAAAGCCACACGTAGGGGACAGGAGATTTTAATTTTTCACTTTACCCATTTTGATTGACTTAACCTCATAATAAATTATTGCTATAATCTAAAATAGCAAAACGCAAAAAATAAAAAAAAAAAAAAATGAGCCTCACAAACACCCTCATAAATATGTAAATCTTCAAAAAAAAAAAAAAAAAACGCCACCGTATTGTCCAAAAAAAAACTCCACCCTCATAATTGTAGGTGTTAGCTTACATCGGCACACTTGTTGTTTGCCTCTCAATAGATATGTCCCATCTTCGTCCTTGAATTGGTGCGTGAAAGTACGTACCCGCAATCATCCAAATCAAGCCCAAAGGGTGGTTTACATTTAGAGTAGTGGGATACATGAAATTTTTTCCTGATTTACGACGGAGAAATCAATGGTTTAAATTCACGTAATTGCATCCTAACATTTTCGTTACGTTGGCATCTATCATGTACTTATAACGTGTCCGCAATGGGCATAGGACCCACTTGTAGATGTCGGTGATTCGGTGGGTATTCTGAACAGACATCATGTGCTCCCTCCGCTGGGCATTTAATTGAAGTTGTTGCTCAATGTTTTCCAGCCCTTTTTTTAGGGTAAAGACTTTTCCACTTTACTTGTACACATTCACACTTCCTTGCATATATGTAGAGGTTCAAAATAATGTATGTTTTTTTGTTGTTTTTTCTAGCACAAAGGAAATTATGTAAATTAATAAAATTGCACTTACAATTTCTTAAGGCCATCTATTAGGATGCAAACGAGCCGAGCAAAGCTTCAGAGTGATCGAACTCGTGTTGTTGGATTCAAGCTCAATTAGCATTTGAGAACTTGAGCTCGGTCTGAGTACTAAAGAAGTTGTAATATATAGATCAAGCAAACCCTGTAAATATATGGCTAAATTGAACTCGGCTTGGTTACTAAACGAACTAAAAGTTGTATTCGAGCTTTGTTCTTTACTAAACAAACTGAGCTGAGCCTAGTTCGAGCTATTAGCAAACTCTTGAAAACATGTTTTTAATAAATTGAATTGCTTTGATTATTAGTATGTGGCTCCGATAATTTATAAATTAGAAATTGTGTCCCCAAGAACTGGCCCCATATGTATATGTGTTTTGGACATGTTTATTAGAAAGGCATCTCATTTATCTACGAAGTGTGACCTTTTAGTTTGAATCGAAAGACACTATTTGAGTGAAAGACATGACTCCTATGGAAAAGGTCTTTATAATCCTATAAATATTGTGTAACCTTTTCATTGTTTTAAGAGTAGAATTTTCTTATCTCATTCTTGTCACCCTCGTTTTCCAATGAAACGTGGAGACAAACTGTCGTATTCAACCGTTAGAACCTACACGAATGGAGGGAAATATTGCTTTAGGACAGTGACTTGTTATGGCTTTCACCAATCTCACAGGCTATTTTCGTAATTCTAACTATCTTTTATATTTGGTTGATATTTTGTTACTGAAATGGCAAACTTATTCAATATGTACGAAATTTGAAAATAGGCACATCAAGTTGGGGGATCAAGTTGGGGGAGAGGAGAGGAAAGGGATGATACCAAAGATTTAAGAGAAGGAAGGAGACGGTGAGATTTAAGACCCCCTTCAAAATTCTATTTCGCTTCTCTCCAAAAGTGGCCCGATTCTATGAGAAAGGGAGGACGAACGAATCATCGTTGACTTCCGGCAGCACGTGCGGTACACCCCCTCGTCAAATCGTCGGCGTATTAGCACCGTTGTCTTCATCTCGTCAAGGCGAGGCTACTTCTGTGATCAAAACTGAGTTTCAAACCTTTGATTTGGTCGCCGGAGAGAGTCTGGTCACTGGAATGGGAGGGAGAGAGTTTGATTTCTCACAGTTATTTAGATGACTTGGTGGGAAACCACACCCCTTTCTTTTCTTTTCTCACTAATAAGGGACATCACACCCATTTTTTTTCCGGTTTTCGCCGCCTAGTCATAGACGAAGGATATCATATCCTCTCGAATATTATGTCCCCCTCTAACTGAATGTAATAACACCACCTCGCCCATCCTTATTACATCCGCCTTCATATTCTGTTTCTTAATTACAAAAATGCCACCGTCCACTTTTAGTTCTATATCCACATACACATACCCATTACGAAATAAACCAAGTATATACATATCACCTCTTCTATGAAATACTCAAACAAATCATCTACAACATATTTTTCTATCTCCCCTCATACTTGTTAAGATTTTCGTAACCCCACAACACCCCTACGGATCTTGAAAACAATGAATCACAGAACAGAAAATCAAGTAATCGTGCGTAATGGAAAAACGAAAAAAAACGAGACACAGATATACGTGGAAAACCTCAACGCGAGGAAAAACCACGGGAGCCACACCAGTCCACTATGAAATCGAAATCAATAGTACAAGTCTTCTCGCAATCTCTCTGAGATATGCGTTTTCTCTCGCCTCTCTCTCTCTGTTGTTCTCTGAAAAACTGATGACCCTAATTACACACTAACAGCGAAATAATTAGGTCGGTCCTATGACCGAAATTACACACTGAGGTCCCTAAAATATCGTTTTCGCTGCAGTCCGGAGTGTGACTTTAGGAGTATTCTGGACTGCGGGACACTTGTGTCCCTGGGGGCTCCCGCCCCCATACCTCCGGTCCTGCTGAAGGTTGTCTGCACCCCAACACTATATCTACGGATCTACCCAAAACTAATCCGCTCGACAAACGACATTATCATGACCAGAGGTACGGAAAAAAAAATCTAAACTATGACCCATATATATTCCCAATTCCTTCAAACAGGTTGAAGCAACACTACAAAACTGATTCGCTTTTCCATCCCTCAGCTTTTGGTGCTAGTGTAGTGAGGTAAAAGTGGATAAACGGTGCTAGGTTCTATTAAACTTACCTATCAAGCCCAAATTGGAAAAGGAAAACCCTATCTAGCTAAGGTTGGAAAGAGAAAGCATGGCATATATACCTTATCTTTTTTCTTGAAAACAAAGGCTTTCGGCAGGAAAAACAATGGCATAGATTTGAAATCCTCTTCTTGTGGATAACACAGTTGAATTTTGAATTTATACCGCAACTTTCATTGTTTAAAACTTGGGATTCCTCTTGCCAGTCAAATGGTTCTTACCCAAGTTGCTGAAAAAATCTGGTTTTTCAATTGGAAAAATTGGGCTTTTTGGGGCTTTTTGTCGTGTGCGCAACACTAAGTTCCGATAAGTTCTCGATAAAATTATAGTGAAGTTTAGGATAAAATTATAGTGAAGTGAAGTTAGGGGAATTTTTTTTTTTTTGCAGGCTTTATGCATTCGTTTGATTGAAGAAAATTGTGAGAAAATAAGAAAATTAAAATTTTAATTATGTGGGTCACCAAAAAATTAAGCTCTCATACAATATGATATTTCTTTGAGGGGTGAAATTCAAAATTGATTGGCAAATAGGTGAGTAGCCTCTAGACTAAATTAATCAAGTTGGAGAGACTTAAGTGAGCGATGTCATGAGATAAATTATAAAGATTCTTTGACCAAATCATCCAAAAATATATGGCAAAGTTTAGGGTGGCCATTGAATTCCTACCCTTTACTTTGGCTCTTTGTTGAAATGAAAAAAGAGGAAAAAAATTTGTGTAGTATAGTATGAAAAAATGAATTCCTAAAAATTCCTTATCCAATTAAACATAGAAAACAAATCCAAATTATGTGGAAAAATATGGAAAACTCTCACAGGCCAAGTCACCAACATCGCATCACGAGTAGAAATCTCCCAAACACCTACTTCATCGGTAAGACAAAACACACCTATGATGAAATTAGCTAGGGTTGGAGACTCCAAACCTAGAAGACCTAGAGTTTTGACACCCTTTACACTAACTTATTGCTCCGTCGAAATCCATTAAGTTTTCTTTCATTTTATCACCATGACGGAGCACTTAACACTCCTAAAAATGGGAAAAACTCTTCGTCGGCGAGTTTGTATACAAGAGTTAAAAAATATGAGAACGTTCTTTTCGTTGGAACGAATCGAATATGTGAAGTGATCACTACATATTCGATTCGTTGTGGTAAAAAAAAAGTGATCAATACTTTTTAGTTGAAGAAAGTGTGTGGAGATTTTCCAGTTGAAACGTGAACTTGTGGCCAGTAGGCTTGAGCTGAAGTCCTTGAAAGACTCTTACCGGATTGAAAATTAAGCATGGGCTGGGCTGGGCGGAACTCGTGGCTCATGAGCCGAATTGGGTCGAAGGATCTCAATTTAAAATCCATGGTGTTTGTTTAGGATCTCATTTAAATTCAAAAACTGTGCCACAACCAGAATTGGGCCTAGTAAGTTTATAAAATCGTGGGCCGTGTGATGTAAATAGCATCAAATAAAATCCAGCAACTTCATTTATACCCATTGTTATTTGTTACTGTACTTTTGGAGAAAATCTTGGATGCCGAGCAGGTAGGGGTACATGTGGCGCCGAGTGTGCATCTCGGTCATCCAAAAGTGTTTTGGATGGTCCAAATTTTTCCCAACCCTTCCACTCCTCTATCCTCTTTCTGTTTTTAAAATCTAGGTCATCCAAAACACTTTTGGAGGGACGAGATGTGTGACGGATACTGTTACGTGATACCTGTCCGACACCCAAATTTTTCTCGTACTTTTGCAGGATAATTATTCAAAACTTTTTGGTTTTGCTATGGTTATGCACAAATTTGCTATGGTTGCATCGTGAATTAATTTAGAGTGATTGTTACTTATTACACATACCCAACGTTTAATACCATATGGTAAAAATTACAAAACGAGAAGATGAGGATCGAAGCCATGAACTTAGAGGCTAGCTATGTTGTGTTCCTAAAATGAGGTTGAGGCTAAAAACAGTAATCTGAACCGATGATTTAATTCGGTTCATTATTGTATCCACACAAAAAAATCGGTTTTTTTTTTTTTTTGAGAAATAGAAAGAAGCTTGTAAGAACGTAAGATTAGTTGGGTACGTAAATCAAGACTAAGTTGATTAGGGACGAGGATAGTGAACGATTAAGACAAAGGGACTAAGAAAAAATCTGTGGAACTGGTGAAGGACAAAGCTAGAACAGTGGAAAAAATCCTTGACAGGATTCCCCCTTTGAACAAGAGTGACTGCTCTATAGAGAATGTTTTCTCTCTAGAATCACTCTTGAAGTTCGTGAAAAAAGATCCCTAGAAAGGTGGGAGGGATGCCCTATTTATAGAGGACTTGGCTTCTCTTTCTGGGCCGAGTCCACTTATAAATTCCAGACCCGTGTCACATGGATCGTGCACGAATATTCCTTCTGTACTGTCTAGGCCACGGCCCTCACGGTGATCCCGTTGGTGCTACTTCGCGAGTGCCTTTCCACGACGAACCCTTGTCCTTAGCCTCCAATCCACAAAACTCTCCAGTAATCCCGAGAAGCGGTGAGATCACAATCTCCTCGGTCGTGCCGAAACAGCGACCAAGCCTCTAAATGGCTTCCCCTCTAGTCCTGCCAAGTCGACAAGGGTGGACTAACTCGTCTGGGTCAGTTTAGGAGTCGACGTCTATCCTCGTCATGTTCTTGTTCTTTTGGGATATCAATCGATCCCCTCTTGATCGAGGCATCCCCATGTTGTCATTTTCATCTAAGTATGGAAAAATAACTTTTTTGAAAGCGATTTAGGCCGATAAAAAGCGCCATCGGTATTTGTTCCTCTGGATTTTTCTAAGGCAATGGTATTATCGGATGATCTTTTAGTATGGATATCTTTCGGCCCTTTTTTGGAGTAAAACGTCCCGATATTTTTTGCATTTGGATTTTTTAAAAGCGCAATGGTATAATGAGATTTTTAGATTGAAATTTTATCTTGGCAATGCCATTGGTTCCGAAAGGGGGAACCGGGGTGGTGAAAAACGTGCGACCCATTTTCGCATTTGTAGAAAAGCTTGTTTCGATGATCGGGGATGAGATTTTAATAAGTGTTCCAAAAATTTTGAACGGTGCAGCAAGAACCCCATTATTTCCGAAAGGGGGGATCTTCCTTATTTTCATAAATAAATTAAAGTAAAGACAAGTCTCTACTTAACTTTGATTTATGAAAATAAGTATTGTGGGTCAAAGAGGCCCTACGGGTCAATGAGGTCCAGAGACCCTATCCCCAGCGGGTAACCCAGCGGACCAATTAGTTCGTTTGTTCCACGTGTCATTCCGAAATTCGTGCCATGTGTTCGAACTTAATTCATTAGATAAATCGGTTCATTAATTATGTTGTCTAATACTCAAAAAAACTATTATAGGAAACCTACATGAAGAAAAGCATATGGTTGTGAAAAAAAAAATGACTATCATCATTTTGAAAAATAAATTTCACCGTAAATCAATTCCATTAATATAGCTACATATATATGCATCAGTGTGATTGTTTACAGAAAATATTTACTTGACGAGTAAAGCAAAATTAACATTCTGAATCATATTTTAAAACTACGATTCACTGCAAATAGAGGTCATGGGGTCATGGCGGGGCCATAGGGTCAACAAGAGAGAATCTCAAGTGTTCAAGTTGATTGAGCATCAAGAGGTTTCGAGGAGCTTTTCTATGTGTTCTTTGTTGGGTACCTCAAAATGGGATAATGTAGAACCAGTGTTTTATTGGGTAATTAGCGTGTCCCCATGCCTAATGGCACGACAACGCGCCATAATTTATACTAAAACAATCAAGGCATTATGAATTACTAAAAAAAACAATCAAGGCATTATGAATTACTAAAAATTTGCTCTTAAAGAAGCAAAATTGCCTAAAAGTAAGAAGAGGGAGGCGTATAATGATTTGACTATGATCTCAACACAGAGATGATCGGACAAACGATGTGAGCATTTGATATGTCCATTTTTACTCCAGTTTCTAAATGGTGAAAACCAATATTTATAAGCAAGAAAAAAAAAAGAACCTTTAATGTTCCAAAGAAAGAGGGAGGCGTAATAATGATCCTCTCTTTGATGACTAAAGAAATCTCAACAGCAAAGAGATGATCGGACAACTTCTCCACCATTGTCATTTCTGATGAAGAAGGTCCATAAAGAACTAGTGTGGTAATAAGGTTCATAAAAACACCCAAATAATCACAATAATTAACCATTCTTACACTAAAACATTTGAATCCGACATTGGGTACCGAAGCAAGGAGTACCGAACATGTACTAATGATATGCAAGGCCCACTTCTACGTCCAACACGGTTAATCCGAACCATTTATTATTTTTTAAATAATTTTTTGAGTGACCGAGCTATAAATAAACTCAATTGTATAGGTTTGAGTGGTTGATCCAAACTTTAAATTTTCATTCAGAATTTGGAATCCTAAATTCTGAATAAGAAATTTAAATATCAGATAATCTACTTACGTATATCCAATTGAACTGAAACTTTTAAAAGGGACATTAAAAGAATTATTTTGAAATTAATAAATGGTTGAAATTATTTATATGGGAATCTAAAATGGACCCCGTATATTTTTAACAAAAATGATACAGACACACCCACTCGGACACACTCTGTCACACCCCCTCTCACATGTGGGGTGGGTCCCCTCACGTGTGAGAGGGGGTGTGGCAGAGTGTGTCCGAATGGGTATGTATGTATCATTGTTCTATGTTCAATACCCTTAGCATTTTCGAAAATATTTTGACCTGTTTTTGTACATTGATGAGGCTAGCAGCATCGAAACTAGGATAGCAGTAAACACCCTCAAAAACATTAGGGCAGGGGGGGCAGCAACTGAGGGGGCCAGAACAAAGATTGTTTAAAGAAAGGATTTGCAATGTTTCCCATTCGCCAAACCAACTTTGTTTGGAGACTAGAGAGAGAGAGAAAAGGGGCTTCTGACCACCTCAGGTTAAATATAGTGAGGGGACTCCTCATCTCTTTAAAAAACCTCTCTTTCTCTCTATCTCACAGATCCCAATATGATGTGCAGGCTTTTCCTTGCACTGTCTTTTCTGTTTCACACAAAATAAAACTCCCTCTATATGAATGATAGTGTACATATGAGGGGTAGCTACTGTTATACAGTATACTGTTACGGTGCATCAAGTGGGTTTTTGTTTTCGACGGTTAGGAGTGTTTGAGTTAGTTAACGTGCACCTTGAGTAACTCTTTTTCCATCTAGTAAAAAACAAAAGATAAACCTACGGGTACAGAGGCCAATGTACAGAAAATGCACATACCATGCTCGGGGCACCCACTTTTGGGTCCCACATGAGTGATTCGAACCGTTCATTATTTTAAAAACATTTTTCCGAGGGGCCCCACAAAATTTTAGCTCAATCGGACGGTTAGAAGTGCTCGAACCAAAATCCCACCGTTTCAATCAAAAAAAGAAAAATGTTTTAAGAATAATAAACGGTTCGGATCACTCGTGTGAGACCCAAAAGTGAGTCTCCGAGCATAGTCTGTACATTTTCTATACATTGGCCTCTGTACCCGTAGCAACGTCCAAAAACAAACTGTCCAATCATTTAAGGAACAAATTCACCAACTGGACTAACCTTGGGGCTGCATCAAGTGGTAATTGGCATTGTTTCTAAATATTTTTCATCTTACTATTCTGTAGTGCATAATGCTGCGTACTAAAAGGGTGTTCCACTAACAAAATTTTTTTTTTTTTAAAACTAAGATATGTCATTCTCTCATAATACATCACATAAAAAATCGTGAAAAACTAGTTTATTCTAAAAACACCCTTAGCGGAACACCCCTAAAGGATACCGGAAGCAGGGGCCCTATACTTAAGGGTTGTGGTGAGTCATATTCGGCCGTCCATCTTGGAATCGACGGTTCGGATTGAATCTAAATTCTAAATAACCCGAGCCGTTCATTGTTTAGATTAAAATCCAAGCGTTTATTCTAAAAATGAACCGTCAAATAAACTCACTGCATGATTATAGTGAATTTACCTCACTACAGACCCTCGTTTGTTAAAGTAGCTAGAGTACAAAAAATCATTTCTTTGGAGTCTCAAAGGTGGAGAAATGGGAGGTACTGTGACAGCACACTGTTGGAATGCTCTATATCCACTTGCTATGCTAGCCACCACTAAAACCATAACCTTTTTTCAGAGGGGGTAGGGTAGGGTAGGGGGGGAGAGTGGTCAGAGAGTAGAGATTATTATAGGGGAGGATCTCCCTCAATTTTATAGCATGATTGATGTGTCACTATCTACATTTTCCCCCCCACGAAGATACCCTCAGTTCTGTCCTTTCTCTGCACCCTCTACAATAACTTTTGGTAATATCAATGATTAATTACATTGGTTACCCTTCAGATTTTCAATAATATTAGAGAGACCCATAAAGTTTCTCAATATAACTATGGAAACCTCCTAATTCCCGTAATCTAATTAGGCTCCTCCTATCACGTCTCGTGTATGAATTAATCTACAGCCATGCACGCTTGTTTTTACACATGCAAGTTCACGCATACTTACATAATTTGTTGGGAGCTACACGCACTGCATCACTAGAATTTGCGGGCCTAAACTGTTGTGCGAGTGTGTATTTAAAAGTGCGTATGACACGTGATTGGAGAATGATAACTCATCTATGTGTTTTCATATAAGGCATATGTATCACACTTGATTAGTGTCTCTCCCACTAATATCTCCATATCAATCTCTCTTGATGTCCCGTAATTTTTTCCTCTTTTCTGTAAATTTTTTAACAACAATCATTGGTCTAAATAGGGGAAAAGTACTTTGCATAATTTCTAAAATTTCTTCTCATAGTTTTGAGAATTTTGTCCAAAATATACTCTTAGTTTTGGGTATATTCCTATATTCTCCAAATGATATTTCCCATTAGGTAATTGACGAAAAACAAAATCGCGCAACCTTGATAAAACTCCAATAATTCAAGAACCAAACTATAAGAAAACCTACACTTGAAAGGCTTAAAGAGAGAATTTTATCCAAAATATACTCTTAGTTTTGCGTATATTCCTATATTCTCCAAATGATATTTTCCATTAGGCAATTGACGGAACAGAAAATCGCGCAACATTAATAAAACTCCAATAATTCAAGAACCAAACTAAGAAAACCTACACTTGAAAGACTTAGACAGAGAATTACAAAAGACTTAAACAGAGAATTACAAAACCACGAGGGTATGAAGCGTTATTTAAAAAAAGGAAAAAACCTGTAGATAGAAAAGGGCTAAAAAGATGAACCGAAACAAACCCACTTGAAGCGTCTGTTAGCTAGGGTTCCTTTTTTCCCACCCCTTGGGGGGCGTACTTTTTTAACCCCAGAGCCGAATTAAAATCACAGAGAAGGGTCCGAATCCTACGTAAAGTACTCTAATTATATATTGATCCTTTTATTGACAGTTCACCGAGCTAATGATAAATTTTTAAAAATAAACACTTTAGTGTAAGTGTGTAACGTATCGCTGACAGCTGAGAGGAGAGAGAGAGAGAGAGAGAGAGAGATGAGTGATGAGAGAGAAAAGAAACCCCCGATGTAACGTATCGCTGACAGCTGAGAGGGGAGGAGGGAGAGGGGGTTGGTGTTGGCAGTAGAGTAGTAAGGTCATGTCTCTATCAGACTCGTCTCCTTGTGCCGTGAAACCCGGACTACAGTCCCCCCACCCCATTTGGAAATCAATCTCGGCCAGCATACACGCACCTTTCTTTTTCTCGGAGATCAATTTCATCTGTTCACTACTAACAAGGGTTCTGATTTGGGTAAAAAAAAAATTAAAGTGGCTTATTTTTTATCCTTATACTCGTTTGATTCTACTTGTCGAGACAAAACAAGAAATCATAAGAAATCGTCGCAAAACTAACAAATGCAAAATTTGTTTTGAATAAAGAAAAAAAAAAAAACCATTTTGGTTTTTTTTATCCAAACTAACAAATGCAAAATTGTTTTAAATGGTTTTTTTTTATACAAAAAAATAAACCATTTTGGTTTTTTTTTATCCAAACCAGCCGGTTTGGAACTATGGTTGAGTTTTGCATATTGTTTAAAATGATTAACTGAGGTAAAGATAACAAAAACATGGATTTTGAGACAAATTATTCTCTTGGCATACATTTGACGAAAACAATTTGTTTAAAGTCCATAAGCTATGGATGGGCTTATTATGGAAAAGTCACCCATAAGTAATATGGTCCTTTAATAAACAAGAAAAGAAAAAAAATTCAATGTATTTTTTACACTTTCATTTTCATATAGCTTTCACTTTTTTAATACACTTTTTAAACTTTAATAACATTCCGGTGAGTTGATTTTAGCATTTTCCACGACATAATGTGCGTGCGTAGGTAAATATGAGGGTATGAACGCGAGCCCTATTCTGATAAAAAAAAAAAAACGCGAGCCCTATTTGTGAAAGTGAAGTGAGAGTGTAAAATAAGAATCGAGAGAATAAGTAAATAGTTTTGACTTAGATTTAGGCTAAGTTTTCACTAAAAATAAAGAATATGAGGAGAATGACTGCAAGTGTATGTAGTTTCCATTAAATGTGGAATCGATTAATGTATACGAAAAGAATGATTTGTGAGAAAATACAAAAAAATTCCGTTAAAATACTATATATGGTGGAAACTTAGCTTCAGAGCCAATTACCATGGGGCTTCCATCCCTTCTACTTTTGTCCGATTTCGGGCCGATGCAAGTCCACTTGAGATATATGATGACTAGTGAATGACTCGTGCCTAAAGGCACTCACCGAACGAAATTTGATCATGAATAATTGCATGTACTAAAGACACTTCTTGCACCGGCCAACACTGGAGGTATTCCATACTCCATGGATTTCAAGTCTCCTAGACTTCGACCTAGAGTTAGTCTAATGTATATAGATGCAGCATGATGGCATGGCACTGCACAACCTTATCATATAGCCTTGCCCCATACCCAACCAATAAAACTTGGCTCCTTTCAAGATGTCTCAAGACAACAAACGCAACAGCTAATAAAACCATATTTAATGAACCAAAAAACAATAGTGAACAAACATAACATTGTTCACGGATATACATCACGGGTATAGTAACTTTTCTGTTTGAGAATGATACCAACATTAATACGACCAAATTGAACTATAATCCGACCCATAAAATTTTAAACAAATACCACTTTGCAATCATAGGATCCAAATTCAATTGTGACACTAAACACTTTAAATAAAAGTCAAGCCCATACAAAAATGTAACAAAAAAGGGGTGTTCTACATTAGTTGTATTCAACAAACGGATCATTGGCCCAATAGTTTGTCTTCATCACTCTTTCAACCGTCCTAAATCTCGTTCATTCGTCCCATCACCATCTATGTACGATCATAACCTTTATAGATATATTTGTAAATATATTTAACACATTTCAGTCCAGCATGTTCTTTCACGTTGATATGAATATCGGATCTGTGTAGCACCACATCCCTATTAGCAATTGGTTGATGAAATCTCAGAGTGTACTACACGTCTACACCTGATGAGTATTACACATGAGACGAAAAAAATTGTGATCAAACCCTTTAAACAGTTTTTAAAAGAGGCTGTGTGTATCATTAGAGAACTTAAGATCTATATATAACAAAGTCAAATCTTTTCTCTACGTGCTTAGTATCAAAACCAACCTGCAAAATAATTTCTAAAAACTTAAAGAGTATCATACTACTTGAAATGCAATTTTTTTTTCCCGTACAATTTGCTTTACCTGAAGAGATTTAGTAAATAACATTATTTGGAAAAAAATTCAGGGAATATGTAATGACAACACTGATAGGCTTACCTCATGGATTCAACTTTGATTAAGTTCTTGCTCATCGCGGATCACCACAATTACATTTATTTCTCCAAAAAAAACTTAACCTTTATACCAAAAAATAAGAAAATTGAAAGAATGAGAATAACAATCAATAAATAAATATGTATTAAGCGTAGAAATTGAGTGCGTTGATCTTACAGTTTTCTCCAAGTCAACACCGAGTTGCATAAGAAAATGTAGAATGAAATTAACTGCACATGAAACAAAAAAAATTCTATAACCTATGATCAAGCTATAAATGATATGGATCAACTCACATAGCCATAGATGGTTAGATTATTTATTTATTTTTGAATAAAATAGATGGTTAGATTGTCCATGATCAAAAGTTTGAAGAAATAACTTGAAACGTATCAACATTAAAATATTATTGTGGGAATAGCAAAAAAAAAAAAAAAACTTTGCCGATCAAAAAAATACAATATAACCATGAAAAATGTGGGAAAGCTTCTATTGATTTCTTGTGAATGTAGAATCCGCTCAATTTCAGTACCGTTGTAGAGAGGCTGGATGAAAAAGTGGGAAAGCTTCTATTGATTGAATTGGTTTCCAGAGAAGATAGAATTAGGCGATTGGGTTCCCATGTCAGGAGGAGTGGAAATTTGTGTTTCCAAATCAGTGATCATGAGAAAGGAAGGGGGGACATAGAGTATCAAAATAATTAGGCAACGTTTTTGGGTTCCCAAGTATGGATAAACATTTAGGCGGGAAAAATCTGAGCCCGAAAATGCATCTTGACCGTCTATTAAGAGCTTATTGAATCTGAGCCTTTGAGGGCTGGTGTGAAAATCAATCTCGACCATCCATTCAATCCAAGGGCCGTCGAAGCCTTTTTATAATATAGACTAGCGAATGAAGAGAAGGCACTTAACGAAATTTGAGTATGAAATACTTGAATGACATTCGATTCCATGAAGTTAAAATAATATAATCCATCCATTCAAAAATAAAGATCGGATAAAAATAATCCCATTTAACAAGTGAATATGAGAAAATAAAATAGAATTATACCATTCTATTAAAGCCTCAAAAGCTACAATAAAGAATATGTGTCTATTAAAGCCTCAAAAGTTCTTATCGATATAGTGTATGAAAACAACAAAAGGATTGATTCTATTAGATGAGTCCATTCATTACCCAAGTGTAAAGGCACTAAGCATATGAATTGGTTGAACAATCTAAAACAACTATTTTTCCTTGCACCAAAGATCCCTTCTCAAATTAAATCTCATATATTTGATTTATCAATCAAGTTTAAGTAGTAAAAAAAATAGAATTAAACATTAATACAAAAAAAATGCTGTACCATTGATTAAAAGTACTTCCCAATGTAATTCAAGACTAATGTAAAACAACAAAAACACTGATTAACAATCCATGCCTATGAGTGAATCCAACCTTCTTTGTTTGAACAAATAAACTTGTTGAACAATCTATAAAAGCAATATTTTTCCTTGAAACCAAAGATCCTTCACAAATCAATCTCACAAACTTAATTGACCAATAAAGTTTTAAGTAAATAGTGATTTAGGGGGAAAAAAAGTTAAGTAGTAGAGAAAAAAAGAGAAGAGAGAGAGAGAAGAATAGAGAGAAAAATAAAAATGCTAATACCATTGAATTAAAAAATAATGTAATTCAATTTTGGTTGACTAATGTAAACCTTTTCACAGTATCTAAATCCAATGTTGTTACGTGATTGAAGAAAATGGAAATTTGAGTTTGCTTCGGGGGGAGTATCAAAATAGAATACGTTTTTGGTTCCTAAGTATGGCCGACCAAAAGCAAAGAAAAACGAGGAAAACATGCATCTTGACCATACACAAATCCATTGAATCAAAAAAAATAAGGATTCAAAAATTGAGCCCTTTTATAATATAGATGATGCAAACCGTTAATTTTTTTAGCTCTATGTTAAAATTTCATCCGTGCAAAAAATGAAGATCGGATAGAAATAACATTGTTGATCAAGCATTTCTATAAAACTTTGTGCTTTAAAATTTTTTATACCTTTCTTTTACCATTCATACACTCCGTTCTTTTTTAAGTGTGTAGATTCGTAATCCAACTTATTAGATATAATTAATCCAACTTATTAGATATCATTATTCCACCTTCAAATTAATTTTCCTCAAATTTTACTTCTATTTTTCAAAATTATCCTTCACCTTTACCTATTAAATTTTCAAAAGGACAAAATAATAGCAATTGTATAAACTCTTATCTATTAATTTTTCAAAATTGACACTTATTTAGGCACATGCCAAAATAAAATACTCAACTATTAAAAAGAGGCGGTGGAAGTAATCATTATGTAATGAAATTTTATTGAAAATTTTTCTCGATAGAGTAATATAAATTTGAACGATTCAGCTCGCCGCTGTGAGTTTCAAGCAAATGGTCTAAAATTGAACAAATTTTTTTATTGTTAGTTTTGAGTCCATCTTTTGTGAATTATTGGTTTGTCTCGACCGGAGCGATCTAAAGAGTAAAAAAATTATTAATCAGACTATATATTTTTTGAATAAAAAAAATCACAAAAATCACAAAAATTAGGTTATTTTTGTCTTTAATGAACTCTTTCAAAATTTAGATCATAATTTTTGGTTTTTTAAATCTCTCTCGTCGAGACAAAATAATAATTCACCAAAATATTGACGCAAAACTAATAAATATTAGATTTTTTTTTCCAATAAAGACAAAAAATTGGTAAAACACCCCTAAGTAGTGGGTCCCAATCACCCCGTCCTCCTCCCAATTATGGCATCGCCAGATGATCATCAGAACATCGCCCCCCCCTAAAATGTCTCTTTCCCCCCTCCCCCGCTGCTCCTCTACCTCCCTATAATCACAACCATGTGGTTTATTAATGCACCCAATAATTCCCCAACTCACTTCTACTATTTCATCCGTCCTCAATTTTTTATCCCAAATAAAACTTTTTATTATCCCAAAAAGATTTTAGTGGCAAAAAATGATGAATTTACTCTTTTATCCGTATTTTTCGAAAGTAAGTAAATATATGCAATGACGACGTTTTAAATGGTTAAAAAAGGGAAAAAAAACGACAAGTGCAATGATAATATTCCCATAATAAGTTAGTATCCAATTTTTTTTTAATAAATTGGGACGAAGAGAGCTTTATCAATACAATTATAGATGTGCGAGAATTATGAGATATTAAAATGTTGGAATGAAGGGGAAAAAAAAAAGACAATGGTTCATTTTTGTTTTGTTTTCTCCTTAACTAGTTAAAATGCACCAGAATTATGAGATATTTTAAAAAGAAAATATGGACCAAAATTTTTAGACAGGAGGAGCAAATAGTATCCTAAATCCTAGAATCCATGCTCAGTCATAAAATATATGTGCATAAGTATATAGTGGCAAAAAGAGAATGTTTTGGAAGGAAAATGAGAAGAGAAATCAAAAAACACCTCCAAACCTATTTTGATTTCATAATAAGTTAGTATCCAATTTTTTTAAATTGGAAAAAGAAAAACGTTTGAAAACAAAAATGAGCTTTTTTGAAAATGTTTTGAATTACGTGTTTTTTTTGAAAAAATACGTGCATGAAAATGTTTTGAATTACGTGTAGAAAAATACAAATAAAGCAAGAAATGAGAAGGAGAACAGAAATTCTAATAGTGTGTTTCCCAAATGATGAAATCAAAATTTTTTTTTTTTTTTGTTGAAATCAATATTGATTTTAGCAAATTAAGTTGATTTCATTGTTTGGGACACAATGAAATCAACCTAGAAGTGAAACAACTCATTTTTATACTTTGAATTGAAATCAACCATGATTTTAGCAAATGAGTTCAGCAGGTGCTAAAATCATGGTTTTGAAATCAAAAAATTAAGTGTTTCCGTGTATCATTTTTCGAAAATTTTCACACCGAATTAAAGTACACGAGGAGTATTTTAATTTGGTGTGGAAAAAAAATCGAAAAACGATACACGGAACCACTTCATTTTTTGACTTGAAATATCATGATTTTAGCATCTGGTGAACTCATTTACTAAAATCAACATGATTTTAGCAACTGGATTGCTAACTTTTTTTGGAAAACTAGGTTCCATGATTTTATCAAATGAAGATTGATTTTAGCAAATAGTTTCTTCATTTGATAAAATCATGGTTGATTTTTGCACAAGGAAATGATTATAGCATTTATTTCTTCATATTATAAAATCATGGTCGATTTTTGAACGAAGAAGGGGGAGTTCTTGAATGGATTATTTGATTTTATCATCATCTTTTACGAATAGATAAAAGGATCCGGGTTGATTTTATCACACTAGTGGTACACAACATTTTATTGGGAAAATAAGGTGATTTTATCATCCCTGCATAAAACACCAACTAAACTCAACTTTCCCATTTTATCTTAAAAATCCATGCAAGAACTCTCCCGAAATCATTTGGTAAACTCAGGGGGTGTTTCACTAACAAAAAATTATTTTTTTCAAACATCGAGACAGACCATTCTCTCACGACAAATCACATAAAAAACCGTTAAAAAAAATATTTTTTCAAAAAACTGAGTTAAGTGGAACACCCCTGCCTAAATTCAAAGTACAAAAATGGGTTGTTTCACTTGCAGGGTCACAATGGGGTCCATTTGGAATGAACGGTGTGATGTTAACGAGAATGGGATATGTCATTAATCAATGGAATTGGGTGGCACAGTAGTTTTGCCAAAGAGATCGTGAAATGTGTTTTTGCTGTTTCGTATATCTAGTCACGTCAGTGGTCCAGAACGAGGGAGAGTTTTGCAGAGAAACTGCTAGAGAGAGAAGAAAAAAGGAAAAAAACTGATAAGAGTGAGAAAAATCAAGTCAGTGTGTGGGTGGCCACTATTTGGCTAGCATGCTACAATTTTGTCCATTTTTTACTATCACCATCCCCACCAGTTCACCACCACATGCAATGGTAGGATGCAAATTTGTACACGGCAATAAAAGGCCGCAAACGAACCGATCTGCTTGCGAGTAACTCGTGTCTCGACTCTTTTATTAGAAAATTTTGTCCATTTTTTTACAATCACCATCCCCACACCACATGCAAATGAACTGATTTGTTCGCGAGTAAGTTGTGTATCGACTTCTTTATTGAAAAAATCTACTATGTAAATAAAATTGGAAATTCGGGGCGGGGAAACACCTGTCCCCACCTCCTATCTAATCCCCAAATTTTTTTAAAAAACAATCCCCATATTCTACCCGATCCCCCAACAGATCTCCAAAACGACAATCCATTTGAAGTGGGGATTGAAGGAAATTGTCATTCAACTTGTTGGATACCACTTGTCGGATCACTTTTCCACAATTTCTCCCCAAATCAATTTGTTTTAGTAACGGATTCAATTAAGTCTTTTATGGAATTCAACATCGTACCATCAAATTTGTTTTCGAGCAGTCACAAAAAGTAACACTGTGAAATCAAATCCATGGAGCACCCGGAGTACAACATCATTAACTTTATTTCTAATCATTACTACATATTTACAATTATTTTTCTCTCTATCCATTACCTCATATTTTCAATCATTATCCTTATTTCTCTCTCTATTAAAAACCGAAAACCAAAATCCAAACCGAAAAAGATCGTCGTGTATCACGGTTCTAAAAATTACTCCAACTTATTACGAGTACAGTACCATGAACGTCCACGATCTTGAGTCTGTGATTTTACAGCATCACCAGCCTGTTAGCATTAGCAGCCGCACTGGGTCGAGCCGATGAAAAAGCGGAATGTGGCGCATTTTAGGCGCTGAATTCGAGCTTTACACCCCATTTATTATCGTTAACCTTTCTCCCTCTGGTCATCCTCCCCTCTGTTTCTCTCTCTATACGGACTCTACACCCCCCACCTTCTCTCTCTCTCTCTCTCTCTCTCTCTCTACCCAAATACATGTACATATATATACTGACCTCTTCGTTTTGGGAGGAGAAAGAGGGCAGAAACCCCATCGCCGCTTACGTAGGCACATTCCTTTAGTCACGTCATCAAAAAGAGGGATGGATACTTAAGAGATAAGACTTTTCCTCCCATTCGCGTGCCCTTCTTTCCCCCAACACTCTCCTTTTAACTCTCTCTCTCTCTAGGACAATCTCACTACTCTTCTTTGCTTTCTCTCTCTAGCATATTTCTCTCTCTAGAGTTGGAGTCTCGTAGCGACCATTTTTAACGGTTTGGGGTGTGCTCCGTTTTCACAAGAGAGGAATGCGGCGAAGGAGATGCTTGGTTTGTTAAACAGAAATGTAATCTCTCTCTCTCTCTCTCTCTCTCTCTCTATATATATATATATATATATATATACATACTTTGGGCTTTTGCCGATACGTGTCGGTTGATGCTGTACTTAATACCCTGGTTCTAGTTAGTATTGTTCCATTGGAAACAATTAGCTTGAGTTTGTACTAATACTTTTGTGATTTGGGAATTGTGAAGCAATCTACTCCATACTTAAACGGCAAAAAGTTCGATTTCTTGGTAACTAAAATGCGAATAACTCTTCATCCTTTATTCACAATCCAATGGGTTGTTATCAGCATTTCCCTTTAATTTTTCTTGTTTTGCGGACCGTACAACACGAACATTTTGGCATATTGTTTATGCCAAATCTAATTGAACAATAGATGTTAGTATTTGTTAGAAATGTTCCTCAAGTTTAAAATCTTAGAAGGAGAAATTACGATTCTTTCTTCCTATTTGGCTACACTGATGCTTGTTTTATGATTTCTCTTGTTGTACCAGCCGACCAATTAAACTTAGATTCCTTCCTTTGAAAATAGAATACAAGGTGTTCAACAACCTTGTAAATTCCTGTACATCCTTAGTGGTATTTTTGGTAGTATTGGACTAGAAGTTATCAAATTAGAGTCATTCGCTTCACGTATATCAACAGATTTGACAACTTGTAGTATTCGAATACTGAAAATACCGTAGCGGAAACTCATCCTTAATTCCATTCTTGAGTTGCCAGTCTGTCAATGCAAATGTACAGTCAGTGTCAACCATGGATGCTGCCCAATATACAGCACAAAGGGAGTAAAGAAATAAGTTTTCTGTATGGATTATCCACTTCTTTGCTCTGATAATCCACCTATTTTGGATTTATTCAAAATTTTTTGAGTTTTAACCATAATTTTGTACTTGTTAGATTCGTCTCATCGAGAGGAATCCAGAAACCACAAAATCTTGATGCAAAACTAACAAATGCAAATTTTTTTGAATAAGGACAAATGAATAATCCAATAATCTGGATTATTTCCCAAAGGAGGCCTGAAGCATCCTAGATAACAGATTTAAGTAATGGAGTCATAGGAAATCAACTTGTGTGGTAGTTTCATTATCTTGATGCATAATTACAGCTTGTACTCATACCGTGAATTTCGTTTTTACTGAGAAATCCATTTTGCGGTCCAGATCGCTTCGTGTTTCTTTCCATTTCCTATAGATTCTTCTTGTTTTGATAGGTCCGTCCTTCAGATTCTTCCTTCTTTGGCAGTTTTCTGTATTAGGATAACAGAACTTTTTTCGGTTTATCATTAGATTTTAGCATTTTTCAGACTTAACATTTTACACTTGTGGGCTGCTAGTAAGTTTATGTAGCGACCGTGTTACAGTTTATTTTCTTCGTGTTTGGATTCAGAAAATTTTGCAGTCCTAAATTACTGAACTCAGTAGTTTTTTTTTTGAATTTGTGTTTCTTTCCATTAATTTTGTCCTCAGATACATATGAGGAGTTTGATCCGATGGGCAGTAGCGTCGTTTGCACATGGAAATGAAGGAAAGGCAGAGGTGGCGACCTGAAGAAGATGCCCTGTTGCGTGCGTACGTTAAACAATATGGACCAAGAGAGTGGAACCTCGTCTCACAGCGCATGAACGCACCCCTCAATCGCGACGCCAAATCCTGTTTGGAAAGGTGGAAAAACTATCTCAAACCCGGCATTAAGAAGGGATCCCTTACTGAAGAGGAACAACGTTTAGTAATCCGTCTCCAAGCCAAACACGGCAACAAATGGAAGAAAATCGCAGCTGAAGTCCCTGGAAGAACTGCAAAGAGATTAGGAAAGTGGTGGGAAGTTTTCAAAGAGAAGCAGCAGAGAGAACACAAGGAGAAGAACAATAACAAGGTTGTGCTTCTTCCCCTCTTTAACCATTGTCTCTTGCATATCAAAATTTTTTCAATGCCGAGTGGGTACCAAGAAAAAATGTATAATGAAAAAAGAAAAGAAAAAGTGGTTTCAATCCGGGATGTCTATTGCATGTTTTGACGGCCAGATGTGCGCAAGGGGCACCATGTCACCCGTGCCCACCCGGCATTGAAAAATTCCTCATTCCATATTACTATCTAAAGTGGCGTAATATTTTGTATTGTCAGATTGTCTTTTCTTGATTGTCTCATCTTTTGTGTTCCATTTGTAAAAATTTGATCATTTTTCTGTTGATGGAAAAAGGTTGGAGACCCCGTTGAGGACGGAAAGTACGATAGGATCCTTGAGAATTTTGCAGAGAAGCTGGTCAAAGAGCGTCCAAATCCGACATTTCACATGGCGACTTCTAACGGCGGTTTTCTTCGCAGCGATCCCCCACCGGCTGCTACTCCCCCACCGCCATCTCTACTTCCACCTTGGCTCTCCAATTCGAGTAATAACGCCAGTATTCGGCCACATTCCCCATCCGTAACCCTAAGTCTCTCCCCAGCCACCGTTCCGCCCCCACCTACAATCCCTTGGCTGAACCACCCGGATAGTCGTTTCCCTGCTCCTCATGGGGAGAGCTTGTTTGTTTCTGAATTGACAGAATGCTGCAGGGAATTGGAAGAAGGGCATCGCGCTTGGGTGGCACACAAGAAGGAAGCGGCGTGGAGGTTGAAGAGAGTTGAACTACAACTGGAATCTGAGAAGGCGTGTCGGAGGAGGGAGAAAATCGAGGAGATGGAGGCCAAGGTTCGGGCGCTTTGGGAAGAACAGAATGCTGCTTTGGAGAGGATTGAAGCCGAGTACAGAGAACAGTTGGTGGGCCTGAGAAGGGATGCGGAAGCCAAGGAGCAGAAATTGGCCGAGCAGTGGGCGGCAAAGCACGCTAGACTTACCAAGTTTCTTGACCAGATGGGGTGCCGGTAAGGCGATTTTCCATCCACTGTCGGCCTTTTAGTTTCTGTGATGTTGTATCTTTGATAAGTGTTGAACTCATGTTTTCTATGCTTAATCACCAGACAAGTCGTTTGCGTTCGATATATGTTATCGCTGTTTGATCTCTAGCACTATTTCAATGCCACCTTACACGAACTTTGGCTTTCTTTTTCATGAAAATCTTACATGGACTTGATCGAGTCTCCAGGACGGTATTTTCGTCAGTATTTTCGGACTACAAGAAATCAAATAAGAATCACTATCTGATTTGAAGACTTGTAGTTGAATAATACCGAAAATACCGTAATAGAAATTCAGCCTTCATCTTGCAATTTTCTTAATATATGCGGAAGCCATGGCATTGTTGTTGTTCGTTTCTTTCTTCCTGTTTTTGCAAAATGGAAAAAATTGTCCTTTTGTGTACATTGATGAATGATGATGAACACTTGGAGGTACCAATATTGCTACTTCAGCATGAATGCCATCTGTTCATGGCCGGAGTTTGATTAGAAACAGTAATGCATTCCATGATGTTGAGAGCATTTTGTGATACATATTGAGAAAGATAAAAGGGGTAGGGAGATTTTTGGTTTTTTTTTTCTATACATTCGGTCGGGTCGGGTTGTGTCACATCGGATCAGTTCCATCCAACTCAAGACCGGCCGAAACCCGAAAACCCACTTTCATACGGGTCCAATTCTGTCCGAATAGTTGGTCGAAACCGCCTGAATAGCAAAGTTTTCGGTCAGGTCAGGTCGGATTTTCGGTTGGGTCGGGTGCATGAACAGCCATGAACATAGCACGGAGTCAAGTACAAGCATTGAAGCTAGATTTTCGGAACCTCTAACTTAAATGTAGCAATGTCAAGAGTTTTGCCATGGCATTAGAGAAGCTCTTGTACATTTCCTACAATTGCAAAATCCCAAACAAAGGAGAGAGATTACAGTCGGCTACACAATTGTATTGGGCCGCACACTAAATATGCGGTAAATAAGACGCTTGGTACATTACGTGGCGGTGCCCTTGGGTATTGAATAATTTTCCGGAGCCTTATTTAAAAAAACAAAGAAATAGATGAGGGAGCTTCTAATACACATAGAAATGGAGTGGAAGTTTCGGTGTGATGGGATTGGCCTTCATCCCCAATCTCTCTATTGGAAATTTACAATACAAAGAAATTGAACCAAAAGCAGTATCCTCTCTAATCTCTGTACTAGAAATTTAAAGTGAAAGTCATTTAGCTATCATTGGAAAACATAATGGTCGAGGTTTACTTATAGAAATATATATGCACCACCTTCTGCAACATTCTAGATTATTCTAGGCTCCTTCCTTTCCTACATGTTCTAGAAGACTCCACAAATGTTCGTAGTCTTCTTGAGTACGTCCTCCGTAACCTCCTAGAATGTTCGATCTCCTATCACAATCTGGAATGTTTCAAGAGATTCTAGATCCTTCAAGAACTCACCACAACTTTCTAGAATATTCTTGGACATTCTAGATACTTCTAGAACTCTCTAGACTTCTCCAGAATATTCTTCAACTATCGAGAGTAAGTATTGACACTCAATAGTAAGTTGGTACCTGAACTAACAAACATGTCATTTAAGACAAGTTTGGAGTTGGTGGGTCAACCCATAACTTATCCGAACCCTGCACCTAATAGAGGCGAGGCGTCCGGGTGTTACGAACGAGTCCGACTTATTCACCCTCATTTTTGTCGCTAGGGGGAATTGTGGTAAAGAAGGGTGGAGGGGACTTAGGGGAGGGGTTGGCAGTACTGCAGCCGTAGTTTTAAGTAGCGGTATCGGTGTATCGGTATCGGTATCGTTATCGGGATCGGGATGTATCGGCGATACGTCGCGGGAATCGGGTGTAGAAGTCGTGAATTTTTAAAAATCCCGCGTGCGACGATATGGTATTGGAGCCTCCAAATCTCGAGACGAATGGGCTAATACGTACTGTATCGGCTGATATTCAAAACCAGCGTGAAGTGATGGTGCGTGGTAGTTGTAGCTGGCGGGGCTGTGCGTGGCGGAGAAAGGATGTGTACTTCAGAAGGCCCCAAAATCAGGCTTCAGTGGGAAAAGGGCTTCTTACTGGCCGGCCATATTTTGTCAAGAGTTTTCCTTCCAAGCCCACCTCATGTAAAACACATTTCCCTTAAACCCATTCCCACGCGCGGAAGTTAATGAGTATAGCTGTCACACCATGTAGGCGTTAGGCTCGTAGGCTCTTGTAGGCGTCAGGCGTGTAGTTAGGCGTCCCTTGTCACGCGTCCATTGGAAGTTCAAAAGTACTGGTCATCGGCATTAATAAATGGGATAGGTCACATCACCGGTAATCCCCATCATGGCATTGCTTGGCGCAGTGGCATTGATTGGTGCAGTCAACAGGAAATTACAGTAGGCGTGTAGGCTCTCTCTCTTTTTTATTTTTCGATTTAAAAATAAAATAACTTTTATTATACACGATTATTTTTTATAAAAATTATATATTTGGAATCTACTTGATGAGATCTTTCAAATAAGATCCCATTTTAATATGAAAATGAAATTTTGTACATGTAAAAAAAGTTGTTTCATACCCATTAATTAATACAAATTTACACCCCTTCTAAACAATTCACACCCTCCAAAATGAAAGAATTCATAAACTTTAAATGCAGAATTCACACACATCACAACTCAATTTCCAAAATACACAATTCACACACAAAAAAAAAATTCACAGCCCTTAATGCAGAATTCACACCACTTCTAAATACTCACAACCCGCAAATGCACACTATTCACACCCATGCAACAATTCACACCGTTCAAATAGAAGAGTTCATGCCCTCAAATGTAGAATTCACACCCTCCAAAATGAAAGAATTCACACCCCTCAAATGCTGAAATCAGACCCTCCAAATAGAAAAATTCACACCCCTCAAATTCAAAATTCACACCCTCAAATGTAGAATTCACATATTCTAAAATTATAGAATTACAACCTTTTTGAACAATTAACACCCTCTAGAATAAAAAATTTCACACCATTTAAATGTAGAATTCACACATCATTGACACAATTCACACTCTAATTTTTATTTTTATATACATAATTTTATATTCAATATGAGTCTTGTTTGATAGATCTCGTCGAATAGGTTCTAAATTATTTTTTTTTTCCAAAATCGGATATGTAATTTAAAAGTTATGAACATTTGATGTTTAAGAGAGAGAGAGAGAGAGAGAGAGAGAGAGAATTTGTAAGCAGTAAAGAGAGTGAGTGAGTGGCGATTATGATTGAGAGAGAGAGAGAGAGAGAGAGAGAGTAATAAGTGGGCAATGAATTAGAGAGAGAGAGGGAGAGACTGCAATTGAAGTTCGGCGGGAAAATTGCCCTAGTCAGCATCATGCGCGTGTAGGGCTTAAGTGTACCGGCTTTTATTGAAGGATGGGGATGCGCGTGTGAGTGTGAGGGTTTTTATGGAAGGGAAAGACATTAAAGTGCTTAGATGAGACAAAACACAAAAACCGGGACCGGCCTAGAATTTCCCGGTGGGAAAATGGATGTGCTATTACAATTGGTCTTAGGAGCTGATTTCAGGCCCAGAAGGCCCATTTGGTTGTTGCCCGTTGATTGGGAATCGGGGTTCATGTAGTGCCCTCAAATGTGGGCTATCTAGAATTTCAATCTGTGTGATATGAACCGTTTATTTCTTCAGGAACATTGAGCATATTATGAGTATAAAATTTTATTTTCTTTTATTTTATAACTGGATGTCTGGGCCAAGTTTGCGTGCACCTCGACTAATTCCGAGGCCTTGGAGGTAACGACCGGATATAAGCCACAGTGGCTCCAAGAGTTTGTTGGAAAGGAGAATCGAACCTGAAACGTTACTTAGGAGCAAACTGTTTACAAAAAAATATTGATTGGATATGGTTGAGGCACACGGCCTTCTGTTTTTGTAAAATAAATGGTATTGGACCGTATATATAGCTACTAATATCCAATCAATTTGATTTTTTGCATGATCGATTTGCTCAACATGCCCCGAAAAATGAACGGTTCATTCAACAATAAATATAGTTTATAGTGTGCCCACAATTGAAGACACTAAAGGGGTGTAATGCCTTAGGGCATCACAGGGAATGGGGGACTCGGCTGCCCACATCATGGAGTGGAGGGAAGGGGGCCCCATGGGATGGCAGGGCTTGCCAAACCCCAAAATTACATCATTTTGGAGGTTTTAAGGGGGTTCCTAAGTGTGTTGATAATGCACTATTTAGTAGTTATATTTGATTTATTAATTTTTCTGGGCCCAGAAAAATTATTCTCTGAGTTCTTACAAAAAAATGCCAAGAAAAATGATTCTATGGGTTCTTTCAAAAAATTATTTTTGGGCTCCCTATTTTCAAAATGGTTTTCTATGGGTTTTTACAAAAATTTAGCTCGATCCGATATCGATTGCTAAGGTCTTTTTCAGAATCGATAGGGTGCCCTACGATGTCTAAAAAAATCCCTTGCCGACATCGGATAGAGCTAATTTTCCGCATGAACTCATAACAAAATATTTGAAGATCAATGAGCGATTTGAATCATTTTCGTAGAGCTTGAAGTGGGTCCAAAAAAATTAATAAATCAAATGAGTGTCAAATCAGCCTTTAGTAACACACTTAAGAACTCCCTTAAAACCCCAAAGCGATGTAGTTTTGGGGGTTGGCAGACTCTGTCATACCATGAGGACAACAAAGTCCCCGGTTCCCATTACGGGAACCTAAAATCTAATTGTACGTTTCTATATAGTGGGTCATTATTATGTAAACCCATCCCAACCGGGACCTCAAAAAAAGGAAAAAAGAAAAAGAAAAAAAAAGAAACGAGTGGTAACGAAAAAGTAATACGCCCTCCGTCGCATTTTGACGATGAATTTCAAAATGGACTGACTTGTACGTCCAAAAACTGATACCCCATGAGGCCCATTTTGGCCCAACAATGTGGACTAGACAACACTAATGGTTCAAACCAAAATGATTTATTTCAACAAATTTTTTACCTCTAGCTCTAGGAAAAAAATATCTAATTACCATTAAGGTAAGTAACTTTTTTTTAATTATCATTAAGTTAAGTCACTCCTTTTTGAGGTTTAGGTTTAGGGTGCACTTTCCTATTATAGGGTTTTAGTGATTTAGGCACTTTCATAGGGTATCCTAGGGTTTTAGACACTTTCATAGGGTACCCTAGGGTTTAGGTTTAGGGTGCACTTTTCTATTATAGTATTTTAGTGGTTTAGACACTTTCCTAGGGTAGCCTAGAGTGTAGACACTTTCATTAGGGTAATACTCTAGAGTTTCGGTTTAAACACTTTCATAGAATACCCTAGGGTTTAAAAAAATTAAAACGTAAATTTAAAATGAGAGAGAGAGAGGGCGGACAAAGCTGGGGAAATATTAAATGATTAGCGGGTGGGACAAAAAAGGAGTGGGTGGAGCTTTTTCAATTTTGCTTGGACCTGTCCGTGCATTGGTTATTTTTTCTGTACCGGCCTGTCATTCATTCTTATTTCAAATCTGATTTCAAAGCAATAAGCGTTAGCAAACTACAAAAAAAACACAAGATAATTTGCTTAAAGAAAACACAACATAGACAAAATAGTAACACTTTTATCACATATTGTACCACTTTTAAAATAAGCTCTGATAATCTCTGGGATTATGCATTCTCCCTTCCAATGGTAATCGTAAATCATGCTCGCCCTTTGGAAGCTAGGATGCCTCTATTCAACAATAACCCCAGGGTTTTGCCCATTGGTTTCTTCGTACCGAGCCCATGCTTTTCTAAGGGACCGGTATTGTTTCTGTGTCTCCGGTTCATAATAGAACTGCATAGTCCAAAAAATATTTGTTAAATTCAGAACCTATTGCCAATATGGCAAAGGTTTTCTGCAACACAAAAGAAGGAAATTTGAGGAAAACTAAATGAAAGATTCAAAATGCAACCAAATATTTTGTAAGTGTAAAAGAGAATACTTATAATTCATAAAGATAAATAACTACGGTGCTCGTTGAGAATAATTGACAAATTTAATCTACTAGTTCATAAATTTCAACCGTAGGTGGTGTGGTAGCGCAATTGTAGAACCAACCACATTTTTTTTTTAAATTTTGAACAAATTTTACCTACCAATCCATAAATTTCGACTTTGAGTGGAGCGGTAGTGCAATTGTAGTACCATGTTCTCCCCCGTATTTAACTACACCAAACAATATAGACTTCGCCAAGAAAGAAAAAAAAAATTTCAGCCTCTTTATTGCACATTTGTTTTGTAAAGCTGAGTTATCAAAAAACTAAAGCAATAAAAAGATATAGTAATGTTTAATTACGTCGTAAGTGGCTCGTAACACATCACATTTTTATGGGTGCCAAACATGTACGAATCGAACATTTAATTCTTTTATTATGCTTTTCACAATTACAAAAATGAATTTACGTTTTACTTTTAGAAGCAGAATTGAATTTTTTTTTTTTTTTTGGTTTTTGAGAACGTTACCTAGCTACCAATAATAAATTTCAGCCTTTTAACAGTGGATATGATATTTTCTTACTTTCTTTAAAGGTTTTTCACTTGTGTAAATTTGGAACACTGAACACAATGTCATCTAAAAATGGGGCTAAAAAGGTGAAAAATAAAAAACCAAGGCAGCTTTATATATAGTGCCCTAGCATTATGTGGGGCCAACAAAAAAATAGACCTAAACTTTTTGGGGAGTGATTTCCACACCCCCAAATTGTTATCCACACCCCCTTTTTTGTCTTTTAGTGAAATTTTCATGTGTAAAAATGTCACTAAAAGACAAAAAAGGGGTGTGGATAACAATTTAGGGGGTGTGAATATCAATTACCAACTTTTTTTTGGATGTTTTACAAGTCAAAAAACTGCGTTTGTTAAACTCAAGAAACCTTTTCCCACACCACCTATGGGGAGATGTTGTGTACCTGGGTGCTTTGTAACGTGCTGTGCCCTCGGCCTTCCGATTGTGTTTTGGACGGCCCGGATGTGTTTTAATTTTTCACCAGTAAAAATAAATCAAAATTAAATTAAAATCGCCGGACCCATCCGGGCCGTCAAAAATATGATCGGACGACCGAGGGGTGCACAACACCCAGATGCACAGTACTTTTTCGGGTTTTTGCTAACCCCTTAAACAATCCAAAAGCGCCGGGAATAATTACCCGTGATTGTTAAAACAGGTGGAAACAAAGAAATTCATCAACCGATAAAATTAATCAAATTTTTTGGTTTAGAAGAAGCAAAGAAATTCATCAATTGAATTTGAAGGACTCGGGGCTTTAAAGTCCCTTAGGGACGGTAGCCTCTATCACCCCATTAGATCCATTCTTCTCGTCCATCTACGGTTCAGATTCCCTGGTAAACTCTAATTTTAACGGTAAGAGTTCATCTGAGAATCTTAATCGTTGACTGTGGAGATGAGCCGCTCGGAGTGATGGACGACTACGCCTGCTGTCCCAAAATGGCAGTGCCCCCTTATTCTAAAATTTAGAGGTTGGATTAACCATAAATTGCACAAATTGGATGGCATTAAAGTAGAATGGATGCAAAAAATTACCCAGTCGATTTTCCACAAGTAATTTTGATTCTTGCGCTGCACTGGCGGCTCTACTCATTAGTCAGGATGGTCACTTGACAACCCAAACAAATTTTTTTTACCTAGAATACATGTCAAAAATTTTAGGTAGTCCTCTTTTGAACACCCAAGCGAAATATGAATGAACACCCAAGTCCCATTCTAAATATAAATTAACACCCACTCCAAAATTAATGACCACAAAATGCAAATCAATCCAATTTGAACAACCCAATAGCCCATAACAAAATAAAATAAGTAAATAATATAACCCAATAAGAGAATAGGGGTAAAGTGTAAATAAACTCAGTAAACTAAGGTTTATTTTGGCCTAAAAAGTTAAGCATGTTTTTTGCTTTTTTGAGTCTCAAAAAATCATTTGTTTTGGACTAGTAAGTAACTTCCACAGCATTTTAGGCCAAAATAAATCAAAAAAGCTTTTTGCTTTACCCCTTAGGGGGTGTTTGGGAGCCTCATTTTCAGCTTTTCATTTTCAACTTTTTGGCTTTTTGGCTTTTTGAATTGTGGTCAGAATGTATTTTGAATCTGGTAAGAGTGTTTGGGAGAAATGTGCAGAATGCATTCTGCAACAGGAGTAGTGTTTGAGAGCTATGTGCAGAATGTATTCTGTAGGTCTTTTTTTAATCAGAATGGGAAAAATGGAAAATGAGAAGTCAAAAAGCTCCTCCCAACCTACTTTTGACTTTTGCTTCCTAAATCTACAATTTGAAAACTCATTTTCATAGAACATGTTTTACACATAGGCTGCCAAACAACCAAAACCTGAAAATGGGAAAATGAGAACCCAATAAAGAGGCTCCCAAACGGCCTCTTAATAAGTTAAGTAACTCCAACATTTTAGGCCAAAATAAGTCAAAAAAACTTTTTTCTTTCCCCCTAGTAAGTCAAAAAGCAAAAACATGCTTAACTTTTTAGGCAAAAATAGCTTTTAGCTTTTGCCGACTCAAAAAGAAAAAAAGGATAGGAGTTCTCTATTCTTGTTTTCTCTATCAAGTAACATCATTGATATGAATATATAAATGTTAGTTTATAAATCATTGTAGTTTCTAGAGATATTAGAGATAGTATTATATTAGTGTAAGTATTTATGAACACCCTCATAAGAATTCCTGGAGCCGCCACTGTTGCGCTGCCTCGCTTGTACTTGCCATTCCGGTGGTCCTTGATGACGATTGTTCGCCTCCATTTTTGTCTTTGCTAAACAAACCTAGGGTTAAAGAAAATATATTTTAGAGAGAGAGAGAGGAAGATAGAGAGATTTTATAGACCGAAATGGAGGAGGGTACGTAACAAACAACTAAGGAGGTATCTAAAAAATTTCGGGTCAAATACGTTACCGTACACGTGGTGCCCGAGCACATATCTCGGCCGTCTAAAAGTGTTTTGGACGGCTAAGATTTCTCCGCCCTTCTCTCTCCCTCTGTGTGTGTGTGTGTCTCTCTGTCTGTCTGTGTGCTGCTGTCTGTGTCTCTCTCTCTCTCTCTCTCTCTCTCTCTCTCTCTCTCTCTCTCCTATTTCTCTCTCAAAAATCTGCGCTGGATATTGCCATATGATACCAAGCCGACCCCAAAATTTGAATGGATGACTGGATGTGTAGTATTTGGACAAGAAAATTAATTGCGGAGAATTCTCACTTCAAATCCTCACCTATTTAAACTTTGCCGTCTTAATTAAACTTCCAAAGTTTATGTTGCTAGCAAGATTTACTGCATCTATTGAAAGATTACTCACTAGCTATACAATCATCAATCATATACACAAGTCTTGTGAGTTGTATTTTTAGAATTAGAAAACTACTTGACCTTGATATAGAGTAAGTTACTAAGAATCGTACCGTTCTGCTTAGGATTAGTTCCCCATAATTACAAGTGGAGGGTAAGAACAGAGCCGGCCAAGGCCTTGGGCCTAGGGCACTCCAAAAAGGGTTGATTTTTGGGGCACTCTAACATTTTTTACAAATGAGCTAGACTAGGATTTTTTTTGACCCAAATAAAGAAAAAAAAACCCATTATTAGTTACAAAATAGCCCAAACCATTGTGGCCCAATCTAACAAAAAAGGCCCAAAGATAAGTTAAAAAAAAGAGGCCCAATATGGATTTTGTTTGTAAAATCCATGTTGAATGTATCCCGAAATCAAAATTTGTATTGTATCTTGGCAAAGGTTTTTTATTTATTTTTTATTTTTTATGATTAGTTAATTGAAGGATGATTATGTGATTGATTAGTTAAAGGAAAATTAGAATGCTTCAGTTTCTCTCAAAATCCGGAAAGAGGAAAAAAATTCATTTTCATTAATTATTGTTTCTTACTAATTTGACTTATGGATTTGTCATATGTCGAAGACTTTTATACTCGTTGAACTTGTCTCAATGGATTCCATTGTTTTAGTGTAATAGCTTCATTTTTTGATGCCATAATAATGGAATTTTCTTTGCCGATGAATTCATTTTTCGATGCCATGATAAAACGACTTGGTAGAAGAGGTGGATTATACAAGTGTAATACTTTAGCTTCTAAAAACGCAACACTAGTAATATTTAAGTGATAATCGTGCGTTATATATGTATTTGGAGACTTGTGTTTTGACTTTTTTGTTATTATATAACGATTAGTAGAACTTTATAGTATCTTGGCTTTGTCGTATTGTGACTGTTACTAATTTTTTTTTTAAGTGTTATACTCTTAGGGGACATTTTTTAGGCCAGACCTAGGGCACTCCAAACTCTTGGGCTGGCCCTAGGTAAGACTCTCACCTTCCACTTCACTTTGCTCATTCTGTGTATTCTTCTTATTTCCTACACACACAAATTTAAAAAGGTTAACAAATTAAAACCTTGATTGAAAATAATGTCATTAATATCCAGGTTGTTGTTATGTGTGTTGGAAATTCCTAATTTCTTAGAAGTTTTAAAATTTTATTTATTAATCACTAACACAAATCCAAGGGGTGTGTTATTTAATACACCAAGGGCTATAAGTTTTTACACCAAAGATGATTTACTTGAATAGGTGGTCTATTGTGAATAGACACCTAGGAGTCTATAAATATTTGGACTCCTAAACAACCCTAAAAACATAACGTCTCTCTCTCTCTCTCTCTCTCTCTCTCTCTCTCTCTCTCTCAAACACGTTCTTCATGTTCTTCCATTTTCTACACCCTCCGTCCCAAATTTCCTGTCCAGTTGCACTATTCACACCACCTCAAAAAATTATTTATATTTTCAAATGTATAATGTTATATATATTCACTATGGATCTGGTTTGATAGTTCTCGATGAGTTCTATTAAACAAAATTTTTAAAATTGCAAAAAACATTATTGAAAGATATAAACAATTGAAAATTGGCACACATGCCCGTAAATGGAAATAAATTCGGGACGGAGGGAGTACTACTTTTGGGCAACAGATACAAACTTGGCAAATCGAATCTAGTACATCTGTGCATTGTGCTAGATGCCTTTGAGTTTTGGGTTGTATCTTGGAGTCGTTTGCGATCGTTAAAACCTGCACGAAGGGAGCACATAACGACTTTAGGACAGCGTCTTCGACATGCCTCTCTCGATTACATGGGCCAATTTCTTAACCCTTATCTTCTATTTTGTTTCTGATTCTAATTGATTTTCTGTTTCAATCAAAGAATTTTCTATAATCAGTTATTTTTTCGTTACAATCTAAAGTCGTTAAAATTTGTTTTCGGAAAAAATTCAAAATCTCAATCTGCATCAAACTGTTATTTAGACGTTTTCGGGAAAATTCAATCTTTACGTTTTTAAACCTGCGTCAAATATATTTGTTCAATCATTGACGTGGGTTGTTCATATAACTTATTTTTATAGCAGGAATCTGTGTGCACCATATTTGTTTCATGTACTTAATTTGCTTTCAAAATTTTCAAGTGCTGGCTTTTGTTGAATTAATTTAATAACATCAGTATTGTTTTTAGGGTTAAATATCTACTTGCCCCTTAAACTATGATTTTTTTTTTTTTTTTACTTCCCCGTTCAACTATCAATTGAACTCACTTCCCCCTTAAACTACCATGCATTTTCTACTTTATTAAGGACAAATCATGTTTTCCATCCATTTGATGGACGGAAAACTTAACCCAAGGCTTTCACTTTTTTTTTGAAACAACAAAACTATTCAATATATAAGAATCTCGACAACTGGTACATTGAGACTGGGGAGGGGAGGTGAATGCAATCAAAGGTTGACGACAAAAGAAAAAACAAACCATAAAAAAAAAAAAAAACAAAAGGACCGCCCAAACAAGCACCCACCCAACGACCTCAGCCTCACTGTTGTTAATGAAAATGGACAACGCTATGCCACTACCGCAACCTAGCACCGTTAACGAAGAGAGATCACGCCATGCCGCCGCCGCAACCCAAGGCAATAAGGCCGACACCCATAAAACAGCAGTAAATAGAAACTGCACCCAAAGCTTCAGAAATAGCAGTCAAATCGTCACCAAACTCCGTCCCAAACCAGCGACCGCCAGCAATAGAAGCAAAGTTGCCATTGGCCAACGTCACAGGCTCAAAACAGCAATGAATTCTAAATGAGCATGGGATCCTCAAAATTAAATATTTTCAAATTTTAAGACATGAAGGGAAAAAACCAAAATAGAGATCACATGATGAGAAAAAAGGTAAAACAAGACTAACCAAATCTTTATCTACACAACATTTAGCAATAGTCTGAGAAACAAAATTCTCAAGGCTAACCAAATCCTCATCAGGAATAAACAAATCAGGAACAATTGTTTCTCCTTTACTTTCTTCTTCAAATTTGTCTGAGAGCTTTTTGATGCTCTCACCTTCCTCTTCATTTTGTTCATTCCTTACATTCTCCTTATTTCCTACAAACTAAAAAAAAAAAAAACCTTAAAAATTTAATACCTTGACTAAAAATACGTACTCTCTCCGTCCCAAAATGATAGTCTGGTTCATAAAACGGTAAGTTAAAATAAAATATTCTTTTGAAGAACAAGTCCAATACTTTTTCATGAATTAAAAGAGCTCATTGATATCTAGTAAATTACTTAAAACTATTGTAATTTTTATTGAAAAAAATGCATTATTTTTTTCACTTATGATTTTGCGAACTTGACATTCAGGTTTTAAAGATCTTAAATATTAATTGCAAAGTCAAAAAATAATCTGATAGTATTTTGAATGTATGTATGGAAAGCATGATATACTAACCAGCAGGTCAGTCACTCTATCCGTGTAACCTTGGTGTTTTTTTTTTAATCATTCGTCATTCCTAAACTATTACATCGGAAAGAGGGGAATGAGACTTGATCCCGGGATGCAGTGTGGGGCATCCAAGAACTTTATCGCATTAGCTAGCCATCACTTGCTACCCTTGGTGTTTTAAGATACTCCAGAACGCTAGCCAAAGTCTTCCCTTGCTGCTCTTTTGCCTCCACCAACTCCACTATCTTGGTGTTTGCGGCATCGATTCCTTTTGCTTGCACCTGAATTTTATCACCTTGTTCCCGAATTATCGCAGCTTGCAGCTGCACCTTCTTCTCGAGGTTTTTGTCATGGTGTTGGTGGTTTTCACCCGTGCGTCTTTTTTGATCTCTCTCCAAAAACTCCGCGACCATCTCAATTGTGAAAACCCCTGAATTTTGAACCTTGTGATCCCTTCGATCATGGATCGAGGACCAGAAATCTTTATTTTTTGTGCCAGAGTTTAATTGATTGTGCCACGCTTCCCAACTATACTTCTCAATTTTTTTCTTATTTCCCTCGGTGCTTCCATTGGTTATAGACTGAGGTCTTTTTCCCTTAAACGAGGTTGCTTGTAATGGTTTTGATCCAGGTGCCTCTAGAGCCTACAAAAGTAATCTGTCAAATGATTGTATTGAAAAACAAAAAAGCTCGACTATTTTCTTTATCTTTTAATTAACTTAGGCCTTGGTTTTGGGCTTTATTCCGTTGTGGCGCCCTTCTCGGCAAAGAAGTATCCTTGATGAATATCACCACCTCAGGAAAAGTTCAGAACATCATTCCACACTGATTTGGTAAAAATGGAAAACATTAATATTCATAGAAAAGGAAAGGAAAATGCTCTAGAAATCAGTAGAGAAGCTACTGGAAGAAAAACGCAACGGTGGCTATTGAGATTGAAATTGCTGAGGCAAAAGACCCTATACAACTGGCACGGGCCCACCTCCAGGGCTTATTTGACTGTCATCTACCATACCTCACAGAAATCACCTAAAAACATCTAATACCAGAAGTAAAAGTTAATGTGAAAAGAATAATGATGATATTTTTTTAAAAAGTTGGATTTATGAAGCAACACACTTGAAATGGGATGAAGGGAGTATGTATTTTGTGAAAAATATATGCATACAAGTTGTACCACCAAAAAATTATTTTAGAATAAGTGTATATTTATGTCAATTGGATCGTAATTTAGTCGTCGCCAAATTACTGGGTTAAGCAATGGGAGTGTGTTATTAGGGAAGAGTTTGCGCCCTCCTTTTGGATTGAAGCACTTACCACTTGGGCACTTCCAGAGGCAAGAACATTTTTTTTTAACAGCAAAAAGAATTTATTAATCTTTCAAAACGAATTACAAAGATTAAACGGAATGAGATAAAAGGTATCAAGAGGAAATAACTAAGTATAAAGACTATCAAGAAATTACCCACTAAAATGTAGGGGTTCCACTTTTTGACAACTTGGGTGTCCGAGATAGCTTACGTGCATCTCAAATAAAGGGGTTACTTGTGAGCACACAAAATAAAATGGGTAAGTTACCCTTGGATCCATTGTTTGAAAAACCCTAAATGAGTACAATTTTTCAGTAATAATTTTTGGCCCATTTTCAATAATAAGCACTCAGTCGATTTTACCACAAATTTCCATCGTAAAATTTTTACACTTATTTTTTTTGAAACAGCAAAAATATTTTATATTTAAGAATCTCGATAACTGGTACATTGAGACGGGAGCTAAAGGGAAGGGGAATTCAACCAAAGGACCAAAAATTGAATGACAAAAGAAAAAAAAACCATAAAAAAACAAAAGACCACCAAACAAGCAGTCACCCGACGGCCTCAGCCTCGCTGCTGTCAATGAAAATGGACAACGATGCAACTGCTGCAACCCAGCACCATCAACAAAGAGAGATCACACTATGCCACCGCCTCAACCCCAGACAATAAGGCTGATGCCGAGAAAATAGTAGGAAACGAAAACTGCACCCAAACTTCAGAAATAGCAACCAAACTGACACCAAACTCCGTCCTATAACAGCAACCACCAACAATAGAAGCAAAGTAGCCAACACAGGTCCAAAACAACCATAAATTCTAAATGTGTATGAGATCCTAAAGATTAAATATTTTCAAATTTTAAGACATGCAGGGAAAGATCACATGATGAGGAAAAAGTAAAATTAACAAGACTAATGTTACGGAAAATTTCATCAAAAGTAATATGAACCAAATCCTTATCTACATAACATTTAGCAATAGTCCGAGAAACAAAATCCTCAAGCCCAACCAAATCCTCATCATGAATGTACATGATGTACTAACCAGCAAGTCAATCATGAGCTTCAAGCGCCAACACTCTATCCAATGTACCACTTGTGTTGGAGGCTTTCATCCATGCGTCTTTTTTCCTCTCTCTCAAAAAACTCCTCGACCATCTGAAGTGTGAAAACCCCATCTGCATCCTACAAAAGTAAAATCTGTCAAATGTATTGAAAAACAAAAAAGGTTGACTTTTTCTTTATCTTTAATTAACTTAGGCCTTGGTTTTGGGCCTTATTCCATTGGGGTGCCCTTCTTGGCAAAGAAGCATCCTTGATGAATATCACCACTTCAGGAAAAGTTCGGAACATCATTCCACACTGATTTTATAAAAATACTGCAATGGAAAACATTAATATTCATAGAAAAGGAAAGGAAAATGCATATCCGAGTTCAAAATATCAAACAATTACTCTTTTTCCCAGTAGAATCATTTTTTTTCCATAGTAGAATCTTACGATTCTCGATTTTGTGCTACCATGCGATGATGTGAATCCTCCAACAATCCAATGTAATTCCAGATCTTGAAAATTTGGCTAATAATAGTGTCTTTGTTCTTTTTTTGCACAAAGAATAGGTACAAATGATAAAAGCACCATGCGGTTATAAATTTTCTAGACATTTCTCAGTTACAGAAATCTATAATTGGATTCACAAATGAAATGATAAAATTTCATACTAAGAGATGAAAGTAAAACGAAAAAAAGAAGAAAAGAAAAGGAAAAAAAAAAAGATAAGAGATTTGTCCAACCTACCTTATCATATCTTTGGTGACTTTGGCGGTGTCGCTTTTCACATTTCCAGCCTTGTGATGGTTCAGCCAATGCCAAACGTTGCACACCGTAATTAGCTGATATCCCATCCTGCGATGCATGCAACAATCAAATCACAACAACAGCCCAAATGATACAAGATTTTGGAAATTTTGAACAATAAAGTTATCTACCTCATTTCTTTGCAATGTCTGATCCAAACTGTCCTCTGGAAGTTTAAAGGCAGTTGTGGACCACAATAAGTTCCTTGAGCCTTCTCCTGCTCTCAGCTGCAAATAAATAAAAAAAAGAAATAGAAACATCGATCTAGAATTAGGCTTACTCGAATTTATTTCAAAAAATTAAAGCTCCTATATATTATATTGCAAAGCATGGTCCCACAAAAATATCTCTCATTGCATTGAAATTTGCCAAAAAAAAAAACTAATAGTTGCATCCAAAAAAACTTACCCCATTCTGCTAAGGGGCTTTTTGGCTTTTTGAGACTTTTTTAATTAGTTGATGTGTTGTATGATAATGACATGCCTCGAAAACCAATCGAACAAGTTTTGAAAAATTGTTGATGTAAATTAATTATGAAAACAACTATGAAATTAAGGGAGGTTAAAAGTAAACGTATAGCTAGCCAGAAAGAAGATTGGTATTGTGCTTGCCCTTTCGCCGCTGGAACGCCTCTCTTTATGATATCGAGCCAATGCTGTTTTGAGGGACCTGTATTGTTTATGAGTCCCCGGTTCATAATAGAACTGCATAGTCCAAAAATATTTGTCAGATTCAAGACCTATTGCCAATATACTCCACAAAAATAGAATAGAATTGGTTTTTATTTTTGATAGCATAATTGGCAAATTTTACCGATCTGTAATTGCGGGCTTGAAGCATCGAATGAACCTAAACCTGTGGCTCAGTCAACCTAATTTGGGTGATTGTACCAACATCTACGAAAATCTTTCTATTTATAGTTCGATACTTGTTGCTTTACAATTTCAGTATCTTCTTTGCTCCATATTGTTATCGCCTGATTGTAGGAAAGATGAAATAACGTATGCATATGGAGTATGATGCAAAATTTATTGACGAAATTTCAACCTTAAGTGAAGTGGCAGCGCAATTGTAGAACCATATACTCCACTATATTTAACTACACTTGCATAAAGAGAGATCTAGATAGAGAGAGAGAGAGAGAGAGAGAGAGAGAGAGAGAGAGAGAGAGAGAGAGAGAGAGAGAGAGAGAGAGAGAGAGAGAGCAAATGATTCCACATGCATTAGATGGTTCTAAATACACCTGTGTTTGAATTTGTATGCAACATCTAAATCTATAGCATTACTCTAAAGTTCTTTTCATCTACCCTCTTCAAAATATTCAAAAATATTTAAATAAAATGTGCGTGCCCAAATGAAGGTTAACAACACTTACTTTTATGAGAGAGATTATCACTGGAGGTTGCTTTATAGCTAGGCAAATAGCCGGCTCATCATTTTTTTGGTTTGGATAATTTGGCACATAAGGAACTAGTTCCTTCCTAGTGATCATGTTTTCGGAGACATTCTATGAAGAAGAGGATGCCACAGAGAGAGAGAGAGAGAGAGAGAGAGAGAGAGAGAGAGAGAGAGAGAGAGAGAGAGAGAGAGAGAGAGAGAGAGAGAAAGAAAGAAGGCAAGTGATACTTATTTATAGCATTGAGAGAAGGGACAGATAATGTTTAACATACATCAATGTATAAATGTGAATGACAAGTCTAATAAACAATTTAGGAAAAATCATAATGGGGATGTCAATTAATTAATTCTTTCCATTTCATTGCTGATTTAGACCATTAAATGCATGACACTTTCGAGATTTCGACAATAAATGAGTATAGATAACATTGTTGGACCGTGTAATTGTAGGCTTGAAGCATCGAATGAACCTAAATCTGTGGCTCAGTCAGCCTAATTTGGGTGATTGTACCAACATTTATGAAAATCTTTCTATTTATAGTTCAATACTTGTTACTCCTACATTACAGTTTCAGTATCTTCTTTGCTCCATATTGTTATCACCTGATTGTAGGAAAGATGAAATAGCGTATGCATATGGAGTACGATGCAAAATTTATTGACGAAATTTCAATCTTAAGTGAAGTGGCACTGCAATTGTAGAACCATATACTCCCCTGTATTTAACTACACCAAACAATATTGGCTTTTGCCCCTCCCGAAAAAAAAAATTCAGCCTTTTTATTTTTCTTTATACTATCAATTCGCTATGGAAAACTGAATAGCATTCCGTATCCACTAATTAAAATAAATATCGAATTTACAAATAACCATAACACATCTAAAACATTTAAGGCAATTACTAAAGTCAGCCCATTGGGGTGTTATTAAGGTTTATAATGTGTATTGAAATGTGTGAAAAATGTATAGAAAAGTGTGTAGAACAGTGTGAAACTAGAGATGTGTGTGTTTTTTGGATTTTTGTGTGGTTAATAGAAAAACCCAACATTTAACATATCACTTCTCTAGGGGATACTAAATCGCTTATATATATTCACTTGTTTGAAGAATAAAATAATGCAGTATATATATATATATTTAGGAATAGGAGACTTCTGTATCGCTAGAAATATTGCATTATTAGTGGGGGAAAAAAAAACACAAATTTGAAGAATTTGAAAATCATCACAGCACATATAAAAAATTAAACATGCATACAAGATAGGAAATCGGAGAATTTCACACAGGGATTTCAATTCCCCTGATTACCTTTTCAAATTTTTTTGCTTGCCTCATGTTGGTAAAAATGGATAGGATATTTTCTTATTTTATTTACAGGTTTTTCACTTATGTAAATGTGGAACATTGAACACAATGTCATCTAAAAATGGGGCTAAAAAGGAGAAAAATAAAAAACCTAAGTAGCTGCGTGTTTATGTAATGCTGAAAATCCTACCATTTTGCAGGGCCGGATGTTTTACAATTAATGCCACCAAATGTTTTCTCAAGGTCGGAAAACTTGAGACATTACCCCGGGATTTTATTAACCGCCATTATTAATTTAAAGAATTACTCTATGGTCCATTATAGCTTTTTGTAACATATCTAGTCCACCTCTTAGTTCCATAACTCCTCTAATCCACATTTTTGCAATTTCTAAGGTGTAAGGTCCACTCTCCATTTTTAATAGACAAATGTACCCTCACATTAAATTTAATACATAATATACTTTCATAGGGTACCCTAGGATTTAGGTTTAGGCACTTTCATAGGGTACCCTAGGATTTAGGTTTAGGGGGCACTTTCCTATTATAGGGTTTTTAGTGGTTTAGACACTTTCATAAGGTACTCTATGGTTTAGGTTTAGACACTTTCATAGGGTACCCTAGGATTTAGGGTAGGGTACCCTAGGGTTTTAGGGTACCCTAGGATATAGGGTAGGGTACCCTTGGTTTTTAGGGTAGGGTATCCTAGGATTTTAGGGTACCCTAGAATCTTAGGGTATCCTAAGAAGCGAGGGGTATTATTGTAATTGGTACATGTGAGTGGACTAGATGTGTTAGGATAATATTAGGTGGACTAGACGTGTTAGGAAATAGCTATAGTGGACCTTATAGCAATTCTCCCTTGCTTAGTAGGTTTGTCTTTTGTTCTTTATTACACACAATAAAGAACAAAAGACAAATCTCCTTAGTTGTATCGTAAAGAGTATTAGTTATCACATACACAGCAAATCACGCACATGAAGGAAATCTGTCTTGGTTTAATTAATTTTTGGAAAAATTTGCAAAAAATTAAAATAAAGTGGCATCTTCTGTAACCGATTTTTCCGGGCTTTCGACAATCAACACCGCTAAATATTTTGTCAGAACTAGAAGATTATTTCTGCCGCTAGAGATTTTCCTGGGTTTCTACTAACCCCTGAAATAATCCAAAAGCGCTGGGAATAATTATCCGCAATTGTTAAACTCATTGGAAAAGTATTTTGTGCTTCGGAGCTTTCAACGGGGATAAAAAATGAAGGCAAAGTCAATTTATTTTTAAAGATTGAAGGGATTAAATTAAGAAAAGCAAAAACTACTAATCTCAAGAATTGAAGAATCAAAAAAACATATCAGGGGGTTTTAGGTGATCAGGTAAATCTGTATATTTGGGGAAACTAGGTCAAGTTCAACAAATCAAGCAAATGGAAATAGATCAACTAATAAAATTCATCATTTTTTTTCTTTAGAAAAATCAAAGAAATTCATCAACAGATTTTTAAGGACCCAAGGGCTCTTCTATCCCTCAGGGATGGTAGGCGATGCCACCCCATCCATCTCATCCATCAATGGTTCAGATTCGCAGGTGAACTCTAACTTTTATCTATAAGAGGTTCAACTAAGAATATTAATCGTTGACTGCGGAGCTGATCCGCTCGGATTGATGGATGACAGAGCCTACCATCCTGGAATGGTAGTGCCCCCTGATTCTAAAATTCAGAGGTTGGATTAACACTAAATTACGCTGATTGGATATAATTAAAATAGAGTGGATGCAAAAAATTACCCAGTCGGTTTTGCCCTTGTATTTTCCATTCTTGCGTTTCCTTGATTTTACTTCCCATCCCGGTGGTCCTTGATGACGATCGTTCGCCGACATTTTTGTCTGCACTAAACAAACTAGGGTTGCAAAGTAAAGAAAAAATATTTTAGAGAGAGAGAGAGAGAGAGAGAGAGAGAGAGAGAGAGAGAGAGAGAGAGAGAGAGAGAGATTTTATAGAGCGACAAGGAGGAGGGTAGGTAACAAACAAATTAAGGTGGTATTGAACATTTTGGGTGCAAATACGTTACTGCACACGTACTCTGTCCAAAAGTGTTTGGACGGCTCAGATTTCTCCCCCTCTCTTTAAAATTAGCACTGGGTACCGCCACGTGGTACCTTGCCGGCATCCAAAATTTGAATGGATGAGTGGATGTGTATTATTTTGGACAAGAAAATTAGTTGCGGAGAATCCTCAATTCAAATCATCACCCATTTTAACTTTGCTGTCACAATTAAACTTTCTAAAGTTTACATTGGTAAAGAGATTTACTATATCTATTGAAAGATTACTCACTAGCTATCTGTAGCCCCTGGGTTATCTTGGGCTTGGCCCAATCCGAGATCCGCGCCAGAACAACTCGAAGGGCCACCACCCCCAAGAGTTGGCTAAGAGTTAGAACGAGTCAACTCAGCGAAGCTACGAGTAGCCTTGGAAGGGTTTAGTTTGGCACCAAGAGTGAAGAATTGATGCAACGAAGCATATGATTAAGAATGCCGTGAAACAATGACAATCACAAACAATGATTGAGCTAGAGATACTCTCTCCTTGAACAACCAATTTTTAGAATAATCTCATTTTGTTAATTCAATAACAACCGAGTTCTGCCATTAGGCTTACAATGATACTTATAGTGCCAAAGTAACCCTAAACCAACTAGGAATCAAATAACAAAAGTTTTGACTTGCTAATCAAGCCAAAATCAAAGAAATTACCAAACTAGAAATTTGGAAATACTTGGCAGAATAAAAAACTAGAAAGAAATATAAGGTTGCCAAAACAGACGGCAACAAAAACGGAATTTCGTACTAAAAGTTATTAGCAAATCAATTATTTCCTAAAACGACAAAATTGCCCTTTTGAAGGCTTAGATACATCGAACGGCCAAAATCCATCATCCATCATCGCCGAAACGGCGATGAGAAAAGTGCAGAAGCTCGTTTCGCTTCAAAATGCGGACACGGGGCCATCTCTCCAAAATGGGTCACGTAAAAACTTAAAAATGACGTTTGGGCCGAAGGTGGTCCAAACGATCAAGGAACATGGATGCAACCTGGTCTACATCAAGAATGACCAGATACATGACAGTCATATCGCCGAATTGGTGGGATCGGTGTTCAATGATTCACCATAAACGCCTTGGCAGTGTGTTGAGGCAACCCCGGGCCTATCATTTGGATCACCAAGAGAGCTGGTTTGAACTAGTGGGTTATGTGGCTCCTCATTCGGCAGCAGTCATCACGTATGTGGTATGAGTGAGCTTCCCCGAACTGGTGGGTATTGGGGGACTCAGCTTCTACCGTTCGCTTGAACTCTCGTGGCTGGGTACAAGGTGTGTCTGACATACCAGGTGTGGTGTCAGTCAACGGGTCAACATGCTTTACCTGCATGACCAAGTGATGGATCAAGAAGTCCTCCCAAACCAGTTGACTTATCAGACATGCGAGGCATGATGTAAGCTAAAGCGGCAGGTCTGCCTAAGAAGTTCTGACTTGACCACGTGGACTGTTAGGTACGGATGGTGCACGTGGGGCGCACAAGGGAGTTGGTGAGTCGGTCACCCTTTTCCTATAAAAGGGGGACTCACCAACCACCCTCTAGATCGCTTTCTAGACATTTTATGCACACAAACTCTCTCTCTCTCTCTATATATATATATATATATATATATATATACACACACTTTCCAGTTCAGTTCTCTGTTTCTGGTCCATAACTAAACCGTTGGAGTGCTTTTCAAGAACCACCACTGTCCGAGTTCGACATTAACGCGAGTGTTCAGTGTACAGGTCATCTTCTCAAGCCAACATTCAGGGTTCAGATAAGGTTCAACCAGCTCTACACCTCTCAACACTAAACCAGAGGACCAAAGGGTCCGGTGAAGCGCCTCTCATAATTAGTGACTCTGCTAGAGAGAAAGTTGTCTTTCCTAGCCTTTTCTATACAAATTTGTGGTGGTTCTTTCCTCCCCTAAACCTCTTTCTTTCAAACATTTCCTAAAATGGCTAAACTTTAGGACTTGATGCCTTCGACTCCAATGGCAACTTTCTTTCACCAAACAGCTTACGACAAAAAAAAAAAAGTACGAAGTGACTTAGGGGGTTGTGATATCCCCCAATGCACTTAACCCAGAAGAGTCCATAAGTGTCGGGGCCAACGTCGCTCGCACTTGCGCCGCCTGATAAGTCCCCAATAGTGTAAATATAGTGGTTTATCCTTCTCGTTTTTGCCACAAACGTATGCATAATACGGCTTTTATAAGATTGATGTTGTGTGTGGGTGTATTTTGATAGTTTCAAGAGAAACTCGTGAATAAGGCGTGTTTCAATGTCATGGAAAGTAAAGGGATGGCCGAGCACCTGAGGCCATGTGGCACTCTGCCACTGAGTCCTAGGTTTTAAGAATGAAGTGTTGAACAAGGCTCGGGAAGCCCAAAAGGTCAAGTGAAAAAACGATCAAATGAAGAGAAAAGGGAAAAAAAAATCAGCTGGTCTACATACAAGTATGGGTTTTTTCCCATACCGGTATCCAAAAAGTAGGTAAATAGTCAGAAAGTCTACATACCAGTATGGATATTTTCCCATACCGATATCCAGCAAGCAAGAAGGCAGTCAGAAAGTCTACATACCAGTATGAGAAGTTTTTTCCCATACCACTATCCAACCTATTTTTTTTGTAATTTTTTGGCCCGATCTCAGCTTATTTCCAGGGGCATTTTGGACCTTTTGTACACATTTTGGGGGCTATAAAAACCCCCAAACATCAGATTTTAGGGTTATCTTTATCTTCCACCTTCTCTCTCTACCTCCCTTTTGTTTTGCTACTTGAGCTCCACATTCTCTCTAGATTTTAGGTTTCAATCTTCAAGAACCAAGGCTACAGTCTTCATTAATGTTGTAAGCGCTCTACTCGTCTGTACAAATCTCTAGTTTATTTTCATTTCTATGATGTTTCACGTTTTCATGTCTTTTCTACATTGTCATTTCTTTCCTCCTTTGATTATGTGTGAGTAGTGTAGCAAGGCTAGGTTATTTTGTTCTTCTCTCAAAATGAGCATCAAAAATTGTTTGTTTAAGAGTTAGGGTTCAAGTTTTATGTATCAAAACTTAGTTTTGTTAACCTTTTTGATCTTGTGTAGGCAAGGGCTTGACTACTTGCCATACATGATGCTTAGAGCTATGGCATTCAAAGTGTATGTAAAAATGACTCAATGAACTCTACTCTTGAACAAACCCATTTCTAGAATCCAAATTTGTTAAAATGTTAAATCTTTTGGTTAAGCATGTTTGACTACATACCTTAACTGTGTAATCTTGAGTGGAACAATTTAATTTAAGTCATGGGTGTTTTTGAACCCCTTGACTTTGCCTTTAATTTAAATTAGTTAAAACTTCAAATTCCTGTCATTTAGAGGTAGAGAGAGAATCACCAAACAAAATCACCTTAAAAGTTGGTCGTCTTAAGGCCAAAATTCTCATCGCAAGTCAAACTTCATGCCGGTTACATTTGGTCCCTTTGGGAATCGACCCCGGTCTTGCGGGTTACTATGCTCTCAACGACCTAGCCCTACGCTTGGGGCGATGCTACTACGATACAAAGCTAGGTCGCAAGAACCGCCTGGGGAAGCAATGTCTTATTCAACATAAATGGGACCGTCTCATATCACTCAACAACCTCGCGACACCCGTTGGCAAGAACACTACTCTCCCTCCTCATCCTCTTACCGTGGAAACTCAAATGGCTCTGATGAGGGCCAAGTTAGAGGCACTCAAAAAATCTTCGAACAGGCCGGCCCCTTTCAAGTCCAAGGGCCGAATGAGACACAAGAAGACCATATCGCCCTCTAGAACAATAGAGACTGGAAGGCTCCTAGCCTTCAAACTCCTCAGCATAGTTTTCCAATTAGTCCCACGATGATGCACATCTTAGCTGTGCCCACATCATCCGGCCGAGGCGTGCATTGTCGTGGGACTAACAAACTCGCGATGGATCAGAGGGACAATTGTCGTCCCATATGATCGGAGGATCAGAGAGATAACCGTCGATTAGTTGGTCGGTGGATTGGCGGGGCACACAGAATGACATCCCCATCAACAACAGAGAGGCAAGGTCATGCAGCAACTCGGTTAGGCAACATGCTGCCACAAAAGCCAAGGGAGGGACAAGGAGGTCAATCGGAGGTTTAATCTCGACAAGAGGTATCAAGTTCTCAACAACGGCAAAAACATCGTCTTCTTGAATGAAAGAACGAGCATTCGACAGTTTACCGTGCGGATTCGGCATCGGAGGGCTTGCCATCGAGGCAGGAATTGGCGAAGGAGAATCCTCCACCTCATACCATGAAGCTTCCCTCTAAGCGCAGTCACATGCCCATTGACGATCACGACCTTTGGCACGGCTTGTAGAGCGTAGAAAAGTGCGCTTGCAGTAGTAATCGAATGTTCATGTCGGCGAACCGCCTCAAACAACACCATGGCCAGACTAGACAAGGCTCGACAGTCTCATTTCGCTCAGGAAATAGTGGAGGCAATCCCTCTAGCCAACTTTCGATTGCCAAGGTTTACGAAGTACAACCCCAATACCGACGCCATCACTCACATGCAGCAATTCCGACAGGTAACGGGGCTCTATGGTTTCGATGACGCGATCATGTGCAAAACCTTCTCCATGAGCCTAACCAACACGACTCTGATTTGGTATGGGCAGCTGGCCCCAGGCTCCATTAAAAAACTTTGATGAGCTGAAGCGTGCGTTTACGTCTCAGTTTGTCATGAGCAACATGAAGTCAAAGACACAACTGGTGCGTTGATCAACATGAAGCGGCGCTCCGACGAGACCCTCAAGCGGTACATACAATCTGATTGAAGATTGCGACTAGAAACTCGCCGCCACCTCCTTCAAGATCGTTCTCAATGACAAGTCTGAGCTCTTTAAAGAGCTGGTGCTTTGGCCACCGAAGAACACGATCAAACTGATGTTCATGGTAAACAAATATTGCGAACGCGAAGAGATCATACTTACCCGAATCGAGAAGAAGTCGGGAGGCATGACTCCGGAGAAAGAGGCCAATAAGCAAGTTAACATCGGTAGACACAATAACAAGAACAACGATGATGGAGGAAGGGCCTTGGAGAGGCCAAAGCCGAAGGATAGAGATTTCGTTACCGAGCCAAAGTTGTCGTGGTCATTCACGGCCCAGTGAATCAGTGCAGAGCCGATTAGCTTCGCAGCGAGTTTGGCCAGGCATTCACCTCTGGGCAGGTAATGGCGGTTGGGCAAGCCCCGAAGCGAAAATATCAAGGGATTAAGGATATATGGACAATCTCATTCACCGAAAGGATCTTGAAGGCATCCAACTCCCTCATGACAATGCATTAGTAATCAAAGTTGGGATCGGCCCCGAAACTATTCAGCACATACTAGTGGATCAAGGGAGTGCGGTAGATGCAATGTTATCAATCTCGTACCGGTCAGCGTACCGTTTTCTCTACTGGAACGGTATGTACCGGTACCGGAGTGTATCTCGGTACCGTTTCGGATTTACCGCGATTAATATTTTTTTATGTTTTTCCATATAGTTTTCATGTTCACAAAAAAGTAAAGTAGAAAAAAAAAAAAAAAACATGTTCTAATATTTTAGGGTACCTCGATTGTTTCACACAAGTTACATGTGTGGCTCCCCACCTTCCCTATGTACAGCTAATGCTAGTCTAGTAGTCTGTGTAGATACTACCACTCCCCTTTTACTTACCACTCTCCTTTTACTTGTCCTTCTACCATAAAAGGAGAGAAACTAGGTGGAGAAAAAAGAAGTAAAAACAGGAGAGAGAAAACAGATCTGAAGCAGGCGACAGAAACATCCATGGCGACTTGAGAAACCAGATCTCACGTTTGTGTAGTCCTCTCTCCTCTCTATCTTTTTTTTTTTTTTTGAACTGCTCTATCTTCTCTTCTCTCCTCTCCTTTCTAACCTTTTCTTCCAATTTTCGGTGTATTTTGGCGTGAAAGCACACTGAAAGCTCTATCTTCTCTTCTCTCCTCTCCTTTCTAACCTTTTTCTTCCAATTTTCGGTGTATTTTGGCGTGAAAGCACACTGAAATCAGACGCGTTTTGTACTGGACGAAATCCGGAAATTAACCGGAACGGCCCGGAACGGGCGGAACAGTCCGGATTAGCCCGATATTATGGGCGGAACGGAACATAGAGTGAGTTGTACCGTTTTCTTGCCGGAACGGGATGTCTCGGCCGGTACCGGCGAGTACGGGACGACATTGATAACTCTGGGTAGATGTTCTTTAATAAAGACGATATCATCCCTCCTGAATTCCCCCTCGTTGGTTTTGCCGGCACTCTCGTGTGGCCACTTGGCAGCATCACCCTTCCTGTTCGTCCCGTATCCGCCAATACCAAGTCCATATCAAGTTCCCCTCTTGAATTGTTATTAGCACTCCCCTCTTGGAGTGCCATTAACAATTTGGGGAGTGCCAACATCAATTTCTTTTTTTGCAATGACAAAATTTTATTTCATAAGTTTCGACTTTAACAAAAACAATTTATGTTTTGGCATTATCACCATCCTATTTTTAAGCTTTCCTATTTTGCAGACCCAACAAAATGAACATTTTGACATATTTTATATGCATGCCATATGTAATTGAACAGTAGATGTTATTTGCTAGAAATATTCCTCCAGTTTAAATGATCTTAGTAGGAGAAATTACGATTCTTAATTTCTTCCTATATGGCTATTCTGGTGCTTGTTTGATGATTTCTCTTGTAGATTCCTGTATATGCTCAGGTTAAGTTTGTATTTTCGGTATTATTGGACTACAAGTTATCAAATCAGAGAGTAAAAAATATTGGAAATACAAAAATACTAGAAATACCATGCATAGCGGAAACTTTCATTCCATCGTTGAGTTGCCAGTCGGTCACTGCAAATGTTCAGTCAATGTCAACCATGGATGCTGCCCAATATACAGCACAAGGGGAGTAAAGAAATAAGTTTTCTGTATGGATAGTCTAGTTCTTTGCTATGAAGCATCCTAGAGAACATATTTAAGTAATGGAGTCATAGGAAATCAACTTTTGTACTATTAGTTTCATTATCTAGGACTAGGATTGAGCTGATATACAATTATACAACAGGAAGCCAAGAATGGCATGTATTGATGCTTGTTATAGGCTTATAGCTTTTACTCTATCCATGAATATAATTTTTCCTAAGAAATTCATTTTTGCGCTGCAGATCGCTTTGTGTTTCTTTACGTACGTTTCTTATAGATTAATCGCTTCGTGTTTCTTTCCGTTTCCTATAGATTCTTCTTGGTTTGATAGGTTCGTCCAGATTCTTCTTTCTTTGGCAAGTTTCTTTGTTAGGATAAGAGAGCTTTTTTCGGTTTGTCATTAGATTTTAGCATTTTTCAGACTTAAACATTTTACTCTTGTGGCTGCTATTCAGTTTATGTTGCGACAGTGTTATAGTTTATTTTCTTCATGTTTGGATTCAAAAAAAATTCAGTCCTAAATTGCTGAAGTAGTCTTTCTTGAAAATATGCTTCTTTCCATTAATTTTGTCCTCAAATACACACATCCTCATGTGATGTTGTATCTTACCAAACTTTCTTGACTAGAAGGGGTGCCAATAAGGCTGGAATGATTCAACCAACAAGGTTGGCTTTGGAGGTATCTTTAGAGATGTCGGAGGTGAATGGGTTCTGGGCTATTTTGGGAAAATGAAGGCCAGCACAAGCCTGGAAACGGAGTTATGGAGCATCTATAGGGGCTTGACCATCATCCTAGAGAAAGGTTTAGCTGGAGTTCAAATCGAATCGGACTCTCAAACTGCTGTTATCCTCATCAACAATGGAGCAAATCTCAACCACCCACATAGCAACATAATCAATGATGGGAAGTATCTTCTGCAAAGAACGGGAGGCATCCTCAATCACACCTACCGAAGTGCAAATGAATGTGCGGACTGCCTAGCTCGAATTGGTGCAGAGCAAAACGAAGAACTGGTGGTCTCTAGTACACCTCCCCTGGCCATCCAGGAATTCATGAACAGAGACCGTCTCAACATCAGACAAATCCTGAACTGAATATGCACCGCTCTTTCCTGTTATCTTATAACTTCTTAGCCATGATTGGCTGTACCGTTATTATGTCTTACTCCTGTAGTTTCTTAGCTGCTCCTCTGATGCAGCAGCTGACTTTCGTTTAGTTTCGTTATTTTAATTCCGAAGTACCCAAAAAAAAAAAAAAAAAAAAAAGGCAAATTTCCATCCACTGTTGGCCTTTTAGTTTTAGTTTCACTCGTGATGTTGTATCTTTGGAATGTGTTCAACTCATCTTTTGTATGCTTAATCACTAGACAAGTTGTTTGCCTTCGATATATGTTATCGCTGTTTGATTTCTAGCGCTATCTCATGCCTTACAAAAGCTTCGGTTTTCTTTTTCTTGAAACGGAAAGTGTTTGGTACATGAAACGATAAATAAAAAGGGAGCCGATGGTTGTGATGCACTCGCCTCCCTTTTGATATACTGTTTCATGTTTTCTTTTCATGTACTGTACCACAACATCTCAATCTTACATGAACTTGGTTGAGTCTCCACTACGGTATTTTCGGACTCACTACTACAAAAATCTTAAATCATGACAGTCAAAATGTGTCATTAAACACAAAAGATGATAGTTTTAAAATTGTCATATTTGGAGGTGACACTATAGATTTGTTATGACAGTCAAAAAACGTTATTGAAACATATAAAATGACAGTGTAAATCTGTCATCTTTACAATCAACGATGACAGTTTTAAACTGTCATCTTATCTATCCTCCATTCTAAAAAAAAAAATTCTAATTCTAGTTTGAACACGTGGCGCTCGTGTAGCTAATATTTTCTTGCCCTGGGACTCGAACTCAAGACCTTGATTTCCTCACGCGCGCATGTCACCAATTGAGCTAGCATGCTTATTGTTGACAAAAAGACAAACAAAAATATTTATACTATATTTTCGGAAAAAATTTAAGCTGAGTACTTTTTATGTCAGTTATAGATTTAAACTGTTACCTTAGACATTGAAAATATAAGATGACGGTTTTAAATTGTCATCTTATACGTTTAATGACACTTTTAAACTGTCATCTTTTATGATCAACTTCAATGTCGATTCTAATCAAAACTGACATTAAAAGGACTTAGTTTCAATGTCGCTTTTAAAGAAAACAGACATTAAAAGGTTTTCCATATGGGCTTTTGGGAGCGCCTTGTTTTAATGTCAGTTCTAAGCAAAAACTGACGTTAAAGAAAGAGATAATGTTGTCACTTTTTTTCTAAACCGTCATTTTATATCGCAAAGATGACAGTTTTTAGAATAGACTGACATCAAAACTCTACCCTCATTTGTTTTAATTTTTTTGTGTGTCATCTTTAACCATTTTTGTAGTAGTGACTGCAATTGTCAAATCAGAATCACCATCTAATTTGCTAACTTGTAGACTTGTAGTCCAAGAATATCAAAAATACCTTAATGGAAACTAAGCATTAATCTTGCAATTTCTTAACACATGTTGAGAAAATAGCTAGATTTGAATCCTTTTATGGTTCGCCCTTGGCATCGTTGTTGTTTGTTTCTTTTCTCTTGTTTTGGAAAATGAAAAAAATTCCCTTTTGAGTACATTGATGAATGATGATGAACACTTAAAATTAAGGAAGTGATAGTAGGCCTAGTGCTAAATTTGGCACGAAGTTTAGCTATGCAAGAAGTAGGGCTGTTCATGCAGGTGCAGTTACATTTGGCTCGGGTTTTACCGACTAGAAAACCCGAGCCCAAATATTTCTCGGGTTGGCCAGAAAGTCACTGGCCCATTCTTACGGAATGCATTGTAGTTTTCGACCAATCCATGTGTCGGGTTAATGCAGTCCTGATTGTCGGATTATGGGCTGTCCAAAATTGATTTTAAGAGAAAGATGAGATTTGATTTCACAGAGAGGTGAAACAGAAATTCAGTACATATATCATGTATGTACATTACTTACATACGAAAATGGATTACATTTCATTACCTACAAAAAACTGACTTCATCGATTACATTACAAAGTACAAACGAAAATCGACTCACGGATCGCAGAGGTCAGAGATTGAGAAAGTGAAGCTCGTGAAGGATAGCAGGCCAGGCGTAGCCATTGTTTACCTAATTTTTCCCTCGATCGAAATCAATTGAGATTTCGGGAAACAAAGTCAACAAAAAAAAGGGGGCAATGCAACTGTGAATACGTGATTTCTCGCCGTTTTTGAATATTTCACCGGATGTGGCAATCGAATCAAATATGAAATTGGTGGCAAGAACAAGGTTGAAGACCAATGAATTTTTTTTTTGTTAATCTTCGAGTGATATATCGACACATGAAAGAAAATCGGTGTTGCGAGAAATACGCCAATCTTCAAGAACGAAATCGATAGTAGGATCTAAATTACTTCTACTCCAACTCCTATATAACCCAAAATCAGGTTAGTAAGACAAAAAATTAAAGACAAACAAAGATAGACTTTGATTTGTTTGAAAGAGTTTACAATGAAGTCTAAGGAGATAGTACTACTTTCTGCCCAATTAGAAAAGGGTGAATTGCTCTCCAGTCCACTATACCAATTTCCTAAAGTCAAGGGTCCACTCCATAATTTCATAAGGTCTCCAATCCACGCGCGTGTCCAAAAGACCAAAAAAACCCTCGCGTCAGAAAACGCGTCAGAACCGCGTCAGAAACGTTGTTGTCGCCATGTTCTCGTCAGTCCTTTCACGCGTCATAGTTTCCTAGTCTTGCCCGACATGTTCTCTAAGAACTGGGGTTTTCTTTTTTTGTTTTTTTTTTTTGAACCAAGAACTGGGGTTTTCAAACCCAAATGAACCTGCCCTTACTAGGGTACCCTATCACCCGTCGACATCACCCCACACGTCGCTGTCGCCATCACCCACACCCTAGGGTAGCACTAAAACCTAAACCACTAAACCCTATAATTTGAAAGTGCACCCTAAACCTAAACCCTAGGGCATCCTATGAAAGTGCCTAAAATCCTAGGGTACCCTGTGAAAGTGCCTAAACCTAAACCCTAGGGCACCATATGAAAGTGTCTAAAATCCTAAGGTACCCTATGAAAGTGCCTAAACCACTAAAAACCCTATAATAGGAAAGTGCACCCTTAAATTTAATGTAAGGGTACATTTGTCTAGTAAAAAAATAGAATGGACCTAAGAAAATAAAAAAAGTGGTTTGGTGGATTAGAGATGTTATGAAAACATTAGGTGGACTAGAGGTGTTACAAAAAGCTATAATGGACCCTATAACAATTCTTTAATTAGAAAATAGGAAAATGAAGGGAAACAACCACAATAAAATGGCAGCAGGTTCACTCAATTAGAAGATACGACAATCAGAAACATATGAGTACTTTGCGAATGCTCACGCCATCAAATAATGTGTCATGTGCGAAAATTTGTAACACATGAGAATTGAGAATTTTGACCATTTTTTATGATAAGCACAATCATTTAAAATGCTCGACGAGTCTATCACAAACTTCCCACCGTAATATTCTTATACTTGCACAGAAGCAAAGTAGCCAACACAGGCTGCGCTCCCGCACTGATCACCCTCACCCTTGCCCTCGCATTATATGAACCATCAACTCGTGGGAATGTAGGTTGTTGTTAAAATAATAAAACCTGACTATTCTTGGAACTCGTGATTAATTTATAGTGCTCACGCTAATTCATAATCCTGGCTCGCTACTTAAAGGCTCAAAACAACAATGAGTCCAAATGTGTATGAGATTCTACAAATTAAATATTTGCAAATTTATCAGTAGTCTGAGAAACAAAATCCTCAAGGCCAACCAAATCCTCATCAGGAACAATAGTCTGGTTGATCATAAGACGGTAAGTTGAAAAATTTGTCCGAGAGCTTTTTGATGCTCTCACCTTCCTCTTCTTTTTTGCTCATTCTCCTTATTTCCTACACACTAAAAAAAAAGCCCCTTTAACAAATTAATAGCCTGATTAAAAATATATAATCCCTTCGTACCAAAATTTTAGTTTGGTTCATAAGACGGTACGTTAAAATGATATATTTTTTTCAAGAACAAGTCTAATACCTTTTTCATGAATTAAAAAAATTCATTGATATCTAGTAAATTACTTAAATTGAGGGAGTACGTGACATTCAGGTCGTTTCTAAATTTTTTAAATATTTTTTTAATACAATTTTAAGAAATTAAGCTCGACTATTACTTGACGGATTTCGGAAATAAGTTTTTGCATATCATCAACATACTAATATGAATGTACATATGGAAAGCTTGATGTACTAGCCAGCAAGTCAATCATTATTGTTCACACATCCAAAATCTTCAAGGCCAACCAAAATCCTCATCAGGAATGAACAAATCAGGAATAATACTGATGCTCCCACCTTCCACTTGACTTTCCTCATTTCCTGCATTCTCCTTGAGTACTCCTACACACCAAAAAAAACCTTAACAGATTAATATCTTGACAAAAAGTAATATAATGATATTCTCATACTATGAATGACTTGGAAATATTAAAATTTTAATTTTAAGAAAGTTTTTTTTTTCCTAGAAAAGTGTTCCAAACCAGAACCTAGAAGAATATGTAATGAATAGGGAGTAGAATGACCTTGTGACATATTGCATTCTTCGTTGTTGAATCTACGAAGACATTCACTTCCTCGCTCTGGAGTCAAATGAGGAGTGACTTCTTCCGATGAGGAGCTTCCCTTTTCCTTTTCCTTGTCCTTTCCCTTTCCCGTTTCCTTTTGTTTGTCATGGTGTTGGAGGTTTTCCCTCCTTCGTCTTTTTTGATCTCTTTCCAAAGACTCCGCGACCCTCAGAAGTGGAAAAAATGCTGAATTGTTGGCCTCGCGATCCGTCTCCTCAAAAGAAGCTGCTTCTAATGGTTCTGATCCAGATGCCTCCAGAGCCTACAAAAGTATGATTTTCAATTAGAACTTTTTAGTCTTATTTGATATCGACTTCTGTTAGTGTTTTGGCATTTGGACTCTTGGTATGCTCTTTTTTCTTTTTCTTTGGCCTGTCATTCAGCGTTTCGCTGGATTAGATGGTTGTTGCCTCTTCCGTGTTTTATGCCGAAAGTTTGGCTTCTTTCCTCGATGTACCCATTGTCGAGCTATAATAAAATATACTTCCCAATCATACAAAACTTACCATAAGTTCTTGGTTTTGGGCATTATTCCGTTCTGGCACCTTTCTCGGCAAAGAAGCATCCTTGATGAATCTAGCCACTTCACGAAAAGTTCGGAACATCTTTCCACTCTGATTGTGGTAAAAATACTGCAATGGAAAACATTAAAATTCATAGAAAAGGAAAGCGAAAATGCAAATCCGAGTTTGAAATATCAAGCTATTACATTTTTCTAGTATAATCTTTTTTTCACTAGTAGAATCTTATGATTCTCGATTTTGACCAACGATTCGATGATGTGAATCCTCCAACAATCCAATGTAATTTCCCGATCTTGAAAAAACTGGCTAATAATAGCAACCAAGTTCTCTTTTCACAAAAACTGGCTATATGCATGCGGTTATCAATTTTCTAGACATTTCTCACTTGTGAAAATCTATAATTGGATTCACCAATGAAATGATAGATTTCAAACTAAGAGATGAAACTAAAAAAAAAAAAAAAAAAAGAAAAAGAAAAAGAAAAAAAGAGGTTAGAGATTTGCCCGACCTACCTTATCATATATTTCAAGACGAGGGCGTTGTCGCTTTTCGATTTTCCAGCCCCCCAATCGTTCAGCCAATGGCAAATGTTGCACACCGTACATCGATTTCACATTCTGTGTGATGCAACAATCAAATCATAACAAACAGCCCAAATTATACAAGATTTTTGGAAATTTTGAAGAATAAAGTTACGTACCTCATCTCTTTTTAATATCTGATCCATACTGTCTTCTGGAATTTTAAAGTCTATAGGTGCAGACCAAAATATGTTCCTCGAGCCTTCTACTACTACTCTCTGATCCAAAATCCAAAAAAAAAAATAAAATAAATAAACATAGATCTGGAATTAGACTTGCTTGAATTTTATATTCAGAAAATCATGCCTTGATTTTTACACCATAGTGTTGGTTAATTTACGTTGGTAGTTTATATATTGTTAGTCTAGGGTTTAATTCTTCTGTCTTCTTTTTTTTTTTTTTTTCTTTTTTGGGGTACTTTTTAGTCATTTCGAAGAAATAAATTTTCAAAAAGTAATTTACTTAGAGGGTGTTTGGGAGCCCCTTTTTTGCATTTTCTCATTCTACTTATCACCTTTCAGGTGTTTGGGGGAGCACCTCCATAACTCATTTTCTGAGAATGAGTTTTCAGAAATGAACATTAGAGAGCAGAATGAAAAAAGAAGCTGCTTCTAGGGTTTAATTCTTCGTCTTCTTTTTTTTTTTTTTTTGGGGTACTTTTTAGTCATTTCGAAGAAATAAATTTTCAAAAAAGTAATTTACTTAATTTAATTTACAACTACCCCAAACCGTACTCAACCCATCACCAAAAGTCTCAACTTTCTCTCTATAGGAGCCTTTAAATGAAAGTCTTAGACACTTTTGTAAATATTAGGCAGTTGAAACTTTGGTGGCTAAAATGCAATCTAAGTTGAATATGCTCCTGCCGCAGATAATTATGAAATAATTTTTCACGGTTGTTATCGAAAGAGTGCCTGATCACTAGGTTAAATTTCTGGGTCCAGCACGCATATCAATGAAATGCACATACCTCGACGAAAAGATTTTCGTAACAATTCCGCGGAATCTTGAACATCTCATCTGAACTCTGTTGAAAATGCAAAAAACAGTACAAGACTAAAATTGATGAAAAGTAATCAATAAGTATTTTGAGTGAATTAAAAAGCTTTTGATTCATTAAGATAAGTACGTAGTAAGTATGTAATCAAACAACCCCCAGGAGAGAAATGTTACTTAATTTAATGTCTCCAAGAAAAAAATCAAGGTGACAATGATTTCGAAAAGGCTTTAGACGAAATGCTTTTCAAGCTGTTCTATGAAAGTCTAACGTGTATCGTATAGGACCCACATATATTAGATGATTCAAACACATATGTATTAATTAGATTTGTGTTTCAACATCTGTACGTATCTGTAGCACTGCTCAATTTTTTTTTTGATCTTTCCCTCATAATAGATAATCAAACATAAAAATGCGCGCGCGAATTCAAACGAAGAGGGTAGTTACCTAAACTTGCACAAAGAGAGAGCACAAATGAAAAAAGAAAAAAAGAGGGTTGTTACACAATTTAATGTTTTCAAGGGAAAATTAGGGTGACAAAGTTTCAGAAAATGCTTCCAACACGGATGCTTTTAAAGTCGTGCAATGCTTCCAACATGTATACAATCCACATGAATTAGATAGTTATAAATACATGTCAGTGGTAAATACATATCATTTTGAATTTGTGCTCAACATCTGAATCTATAGCACTACTCCAAATTTTTTTACTCTTACCCTAATTAATAATGACATAAAAATGCGCGCGCAAATTTTAAACCAAAAGGGCCCAAGTTAATTACATTTGCGAATGGAGATAGGGCAAGAGCGCACACCGAAAATGAAGTTTGACTACACTTACTTTTGTGAGAGAGATTGTCACCGGAGGTTGCTCTATAGCTAGGCCATTGATACTTTGAGAGAATGCCATTGATACTTTGAGAGAGAGAGAGAGAGAGAGACAGAGAGACAGAGAGAGAGAGAGAGAGAGAGAGAGAGAGAGAGAGAGAGAGAGAGAGAGAGAGAGAGAGAGAGAGAGAGAGAGAGAGAGAGAGAGAGAGAGAGAGGGGTAAAGAAAGAAGGGGAAATGCGTACGTATTTATAGCGTCCAGAAGGGACAGACATTCTTTACCATCCATACGTCAATGTATAAATGTGAATGACAAGTCTACAAAGCATTTCAGGGATAAGAGTAATGTCGGCTTAAATTATTTCCTTGTATGTCATTGCCGATTCAACACATACTTCAAATGCACAATGTTTTAGAGATTACAAAAATAAATGAGGGTAGATAACGCAGTCAAATGGACAAGTCCATAAGCAGTTCAGGAATTAATATTTAAAAAAAGTACATTGAAATATGTATATATATATATATATATATATAGATTTAAATGTATTAAAAAATATAAAAAAATGCATTCGAATGCATCTTGAAGAACTTTGTTTTATTACTTGAATTAGAAACAAAGGAGTATTTTTGCACTGAGTTAACAAAACTGATGAAATATTTAACTTGATGTAGATAAAGTCAAAAATTTATGCAACAATAATTTTTACTTAAGAATATAATAAAAATAAAAAATAACCTTTTGTCTATGATTTGAGATTTGGTAATTTAGTTTTCAACATATTGCACGATATGGTATATGACAAGTTTGATTTTGACATAAAATTATTTGATGACACCACTAATAAAAAAAAACTTGGAGTCGCCACTGATAATATATATAGAAAACATTAATTTCAAATCCTCAACATAATCCATGTTAATCTGTTCTGTCTTAATTAATATTTCTACATTTACTTTGCTTAGTAGGTATGAACTTTTTCTTTGCTGGCCAAGCGGATTACAAGCATCTATTAAACTCAATAAAGAACAAAAGACATGTCTCCTTAGTCGTATTGTAAAGAGTACTTAGTTATCGTTCATACATAGAAAATCACGCACATGAAGGAAATCATGCTTAGTTGAATTAACTTTGGAAAAAATTCACAAAAAGTTTTTAAAAAAAAAATACAGGGAAAAGTCATTTGAGTTTTTAAAATTGAAGGGTTTAAATTAAGAAAAGCAAGAACCTCTAATCTCAAGAATTGAAGAATTACAGAAGATATCAGGGGATTTTAGGTGATCAGGTAAATCTATAAAGGGAAACTAGGTTAAGTTCAACAAATCAGGCAAATGGAAATGGATCAACTAATAAAATTCATCAATATTTTCTCTTTAGAAAAAGAAAAGTAATTCATTAACAGATTTTTAAGGACTCGGTGGCTCTATTGTCCCGGGATGGTAGGTGCTGCCACCCCGTCCGATCGAGTCATTCATCTCGCCCATCAACGAATGGTGAACTTTTTAGAGTTCATCTGAGAATCTTAACCTTTGACTGTGGAGATGAGCCCGCTCGAATTGATGGATGACTGCGACTGCCGTCCCGGAATGGCAGCGACCCTAATTCTAAAATTCAGAGGTTGGATTAACCATAAATTGCTTTGATTGGATAGGATTAAATTAAAGTTGATGCAAAAAATTACCTTGTCAGTTTTCCCCAAGTAATTTTGATTCTTACGTTTCCTTTCTTCTACTCGCCATCCCGATGGTCCTTGATGACGATCGTTCGCCGCCTTTTTTTTTTGCACTAAATAAACCTAGGGTTGCAAAGAAAAGAAAAAAATATTTTAGAGAGATCGAGGGAGAGGGAGGGAGAGAGAGAGAGAGAGAGAGAGAGAGAGAGAGAGAGAGAGAGAGAGAGAGAGAGAGAGAGAGAGACAGACAGAGACAGACAGAGACGGAGAGAGATTTTATAGAGCGAAATGGAGAAGGGTAGGTAACAATCAACTAAGGAGATATTGAAAATTTTGGGTGCAAATACTTACCGCACACGTGGTGCCCGAGCGCATATCTCAGCCGTCCAAAAGTGTTTTGGACGGCTCAAATTTCTCCCCCTCTCTCTCTTCTTTCTCTCTCTAAAATACGTGCCACGTACCGCTACGTGGTTAAATATTATTTCTTTCTAAGTCATTGCCGATGCAAACCATGCTTCAAAATGCACAACACGTTTGAGCTTAATTCGACAATGTTTGGTTATTTCTGTCACATGTTTGGCTCAACAGTTATTGGATGGCTGTCAGTGAAATGATCATTGAAATCAATAATGGTTTATAATCATCTCTCATATATGAGGGGGTATTTGTCATTTAGGCAAACCTTAGGGGTTGTCAGTGAAATTTACCCTTTCTTCTTTGTCCTTGTGCTTGAAAAACTCGATCAATCATGATACAGTGATGGAATTTGGTTTGGGTTTTCCAGCATATTTGAAAGCTTTGTGGTGTTGGTAGTGTAATTAACTGCAGGTTTAAAAACTTTGGAAAATATTGCTGTTTTGTGTCCCTTTATGTGCTGTTATGGTACCCATTGAGGGTTCGCAATGATTTGATTTTCAATCATGAGGAAATTGCTCCCATGGAATAGAGTGAGATGGTTAAATACAAGAAAGCTGCTTCGGTTACATCCATTTAAGATTGTTAGATTTCTTGGAGGGTGCCAACCTAAAGCTAATTGGGTTATATTAACCAAGCTTGGGTGGCTTAGGTGAGCAATGTGGGACAAGTCTTAATAATCCCCCTTACGTGCAGCCTGGATGCATGTGGAGGTGACAGACCAAGAGACCAAAAAGCGACTCAAGCGGAAAGATGAGATTGACGAGACTCTCCCACGCGAGGTGAGACCACACAAAACCTAGCTTTGATACCATATTAGATTTCTTGGAGGGTTCCAACCTAAAACTAATTGGCAATAGGTGAAGTAACATCTAGATTATATTAACCAAGTTTGGGTGGCTTAGATAAGCAATGTGGGACAAGTCTTGAAAAAGAAACAAGATTAATAGGGGCATGGAAAAATCCGAGACTCAAACCTGATTGGCAAGAAACCAACTGAGACCTAAAGAGGCTGAAGCCCAACGCCTTAATGGGTCTAAAGATACCCAAATGGAAACAATCAGCACACACCTAAAGGCAAAACAATGCCCAGATGGGAAAGCATAAACAAATAAGCCCAAATCCAAAACTGCCCAGACCAAAAGGGTCAGGCCCAAGAACAGACACCAAAAAACCCTAATTAGATCTAACCTCCACCGCCACCACTGCCCATGCTCCACCACCACCTCCACCAACCACCCAGAAAAGTCGAGAAACATCCCACGCTGTTAGGCCCCGAGGACCGGCCGCATCCAACATCACGGTCGGGGAATGAAACTCAGCAGCACTTGGTAAAAAACAAAGGTAGACGCAGACAAGCAACAACAACAAGCACATTCAAACGCCGTTAGACCCAGAGACCGGACACCCATCAATGAATCCAGCGAATGTCGCATGGAAGCCAAAGAAGGGGGAAGCATCAGCAACGAACAAGGAGAAGGGGAAATCAAATCAAGGTCCAAAGGCACTGTCATCATCACTGCCAACCCAGAACGAGCAACAAAAAACAGCAAACCATGAAGCCTCCAATCCGGCTCCCAAAAAAACCGAGCCCTGTAGAGCAAAACGTGTCGTCGTGCCCATCAAACCACCGCAACAACCCCTCGCCAAACCTACACAAAGAAAGCAAAAGAAACGGGAGACGCCCGCCACTCCCACCACCAAAAGAGGGTCGAAACCCTAGGGGAAGGGGGGAGAGAGAGAGAGAGAGGAGAGTGGCGGCTCGGCTAGGGTTATATTTTTTAGAGAGAAGAGGGGAACGTTTCTATCGCTAAAAAATTCTCCGTCCCTTTTTAAGTGTGTAACCTCGTAATTCCAACTTATTTTCTCTTACATCAACTTTTACAACTTGCACATCTACTTTCCACTACTTACCCTTATCAATATAATAATACTCACTAACGTTTCAAAAATAAATCGACTTTTATGGGCAAATTAGGAAGCGTATCCATTAACTTTTCAAAACACACACTTATTAAGGGATAACTCAAAATGGAAAGTAAAACACTATAAAAGGGACAGATGAAGTAATAAAGATGTCAAGAAACTTACTTTGCAGGATTTTAAGAGCATTATGATGGATTCAAAAGACTTCATGGAACCAAGCACCTTCGTTTTCAAGCTCAATGATCGGATGTATGTTCTAAATGGGGTTGGTCATCATTCTTGTGTTTTTTTTTTCCCCAATTGTAAATCCTTTCTCATTGTTTGGTGTCTTGCCAAATTTTTTCGAGTTTTCGTTTCCGTTGCTTTGATGCTTTGTGTCTTTTGTTCTCGATGGAAAAACAGACACACATAGCCAAATGGCTTTAAAGTTTTACCTAGGAGAAAAAAATTCAAACAAAGTTCCTATGAACCAAACCATAGTAACATAACATAAATCTCTATCTAGAAACCATAGTGAGGAACTTTTTCAAAGTACAATTCACCTTAGATTAATTAATCAAAAACACCACATGCAACGCACGCGAGCAACCACTAGTACAAACAAAATACGAACGCTGCCAAGAAATAAATTACAAAGTAAGCCTCTACGTACAAGAAATGGATCCTAATTCTGCCATATCACATTCACTTTGAATATTATACAGCAAAGTTGCGTCACCAAAGAATTACTCCTATTTCCTAATAATCAAGCATGTATTTATGGCAAAATTATCACAATTCTTCTATTACGAACGAACTCACAATGAAGATTGAGGTCAATGCCAAAGTTGCGCTACCAAAAATAAAGTTCCCAAACAACCGTGTATTTTGAACCATATTGATCTTAATTCTGCTACCAAATCAACAGCTAATACGCATATGCTTAAGACTAATGAATCATAATTGTGTCGCCAAAATAATTTCCAAAACAGGCATTCACATACAAGAACATATATGTATTTGTGACTAATAGATATACATTATCCATCTTGCCCCGCCAAAAAAGGGAAAAAAAAAAAAACCCTGTACTTTGATGTCAATGTCTCATCGTCCCCCAAACTTTCACAATTATCAATTGCACTCCTGAACTATTATTCCGTTATCAATTACACTCCTACCGTCTCAATCTGTTACTTTGCTAACGGAAGACGCTGAGGTGGACACTAACGGAGGGATACTTTGATAGCAATGTCTCATTGGCCCCCAAACTTTCAAAAATTATCAATTGAACTCCTGAACTATTATTCCATCATCAATTACACTCCTACCATCTCAATCTATTACTTTGCTAACGGGAGACGCTGAGGTGGACACTATTCGCCGTTAACTCTGTTACACTGATGCTAACTTGTGACATGGCTCAGATTGGAGGGAAATATGGATGAGTCATGGCACTTTTGGAGGTAATTAAAATCTCAAATCCTTAAATTGCTTCCCTCCTTTCCTCTGCAACCTTAGTAAAATAGGGCACCACTTCTCCATTTTCTACATCGACGACATTGTTTGAGCGTTGAGCTCGGAGACCATGCTCTGGACCCACCCGGATAGATCAGACGGACAGGGATGAAGCCATGAATTTCACTACATATGGAAGAACATGTATTCGAGTCTATATAATTCATAGAAAATTTTGTTTTTCCTATATAATTGATGCAGGGCGCCTTATGAACTACAGAAAAGACGTGCAACAATCGAACACAAACGAGATGGTTTAGAGAAAACGCTCTCTAGACTCTGTTTTCATTCAATAATAAACATCAACCCCTAGCCGTTTAGGCTTACAACTTATTATATAGGAAACTGGAAACCCTAATTGATTTGTTCCGAAAAAGGAAGTCAAATCAATGGAAACCCTAAAATTACCAAAAAAGGAAAAAATCGGAAATAACAGCAAAATAACGAGGCAAGCCAAACGGCCGACCTTAGGACACTCGGTATCGATACAGGGTTAATCCTGTATCGATACAGGAAGCTTCTGTTCGCCATTTAGCTATCCGGTATCGATACAGCACAATACCCGTATCGATACCGATAGCTTAAAGAAGAGCAAAACTACGATTTTGCCCCCCGAGGCTTAACATGCCGAAAATACTCTTCCTCCCGGGCTACTGCATCATCCTCCCCTTCTAAAAAGAAATTCGCCCTCGAATTTGCATCATCATCATCGGTCAAGCTATCACCCCGGAATGGAATGAGATGCTTGACATTAAACACATCGGCCGTGCGAACATGGCTTGGCAGCTTCAAACGGTAGGCATTGGGATTGATCTTCTCAACAATCTCAACGGGGCCAATTTTACGAGCAGCAAGTTTGTTATACTCATGAGATGTATAACGGTCTTTAGTGAGGACCGCATACACGAAATCACCAACCTCAAACTCCACTAGCCGGCGCTTCTTGTCTGCCGCTGCCTTGTACTTGGCTGTACTACTCTCCAAACGCAACTTAGTCTCGGCATGGACCAGCTGTAAACTTGTCATGAAATCTTCAGCCTTGCCATTAGAACGCTTCAAGCTCGGAACAGGAGCTAAGTCGACTGGTGTGCGCGGGTTAAATCCATACACAACCTGAAAAGGAGAGAACCCCGTGCTCCGATTGACGGAATGGTTGAAAGCAAATTCTGCTTGACACAGCTTTTGATCCCAACTTTTAAGATGATCCTCCACCAAACTGCGAAGTAAATTGCCCAAAGAACGGTTCACCACCTCAGTCTGGCCATCGGTTTGGGGATGATAAGCCGTACTAAAATCCAATCGAGTGTTGGCCAGCCTCCACAAACAACGCCAAAAATAACTCAAAAATCTAGTATCCCGATCAGAAACGATAGACATAGGCAGCCCATGCAAGCGATAAACCTCCGAAAAGTACAATTGAGCCACCTTAACAGCATCCGTGGTTTTCTTGCATGCGATAAAGTGTGCCATCTTGGAAAATCGATCGACCACCACGTAGACAGAATCATGACCACGTTGTGTACGTGGTAGCCCCAACACAAAATCCATGCTGACATCGGCCCATGGCTGAGAAGGAATTGGCAATGGCATGTATAACCCTGCGTTGGTGGCCGTTCCCTTGGAAAGTTGGCAAATATGACACCCTGCCACGAACTTATAAACCTCACGCCGCAAGGTCGGCCAAAAATAGGAAGCAGAAACCAATGCATAGGTCTTATCCCGGCCCACATGCCCCTCATCATGCAACTCCTTAATGATTTTCAACCGCAGGCTGGACTCCGGAACACACAACAAATTCCCTTTGAATAGGAACCCATTGTGCATGTGGAATTCGGTTTGGGCTCCCCCTGCGACATCTTTAACGACGATAGAAAAATATGGATCCGCTGCCAATAATTCACGAAAAGCATCAAAACCTGTTACTTTAGTGCGCATCAAAACAAGAAAATTGGAACGCCGACTGAGGGCATCCGCTACCCGATTCAAAGCACCCGACTTGTGCTTGATAGAGAAAGAGAACTGCTGAATATATGCCGCCCATTTAGCATGCCGACTGGACAACTTATCTTGAACATTGAGGTGCTTCAATGCCTCGTGATCGGAATATAGCACGAAATCACTATGAATAAGATAGTGATACCAGTGCTTCAAGGATTGGACCAAGGCATAGAACTCCACATCATAGGTGCTGTAATTCATCTTTGCTCCATTCAGTTTCTCACTAAAATAAGCAACAGGTTTAGAATTTTGGCTAAGGACCGCCCCAATTCCAACCTTTGAGGCATCGCAATGCAGCTCAAAAGGCTGTGAAAAATCCGGCAAGATCAACACAGGAGCCGAAGACAATTTTTGCTTGATCAATTGAAACGCAGCAGTTGCTGCATCATTCCACGCAAACCTGCCACCCTTCATACAATCTGTTATAGGAGCCATGATAGTGCTAAAGTGCGGCATAAAACGACGGTAGAACGCCGCAAGCCCATGGAAACTGCGAACATCGAATAAAGTCCGCGGTTGTGGCCAGCTACGAATAGCCTCAACCTTAGACTCGTCCACTGAAATCCCATCCTTGGATACAACATATCCAAGAAAAAGCACTGTATCTGTTAAGAACACACACTTCTTGATTGCCCCAAATAATTTTTCAGCACGCAAAACAGTAAGAACTTCCCTCAAGTGCTGCAAGTGTTGATCAGGCGTGGCACTATAAATTAAAATATCATCGAAGTAAACGACAACAGATTTACCGATAAAAGGGCGAAGGGCCTGGTTCATCATCCTCATGAAGGTGCTAGGCGCATTGGACAGTCCGAACGGCATCACCATCCACTCATAAAGTCCCTCGCGAATTTTGAACGCTGTTTTCCACTCATCCCCTGGCCTGATTCGAAGCTGATGGTACCCACTCTTCAAGTCCAGCTTCGAGAACACCTTGGCATTGCCCAACTGGTCTAGCAGATCATCCAGCCTTGGAATTGGAAAGCGATACTTCACTGTGATTTTGTTAATGGCCCTGCTGTCAACGCACATCCTCCACGTTCCATCCTTTTTGGGAATTAACAGTGCTGGTACTGCACACGGGCTAAGGCTTTCACGAATAAAGCCCTTAGACAATAGTTCCTCCACTTGTCTCCGCAGCTCCTCATGCTCTTTCGGACTCATACGATAATGGGGCCGATTGGGCAAACTTGAATTGGGCACCAAATCAATCTGGTGCTGAATATCCCGCAAAGGGGGCAACCCATCTGGTAAGTCTGCTGGAAACACCTCTTGAAACTCCTGCAGAAGAGGTTGAACCATTGCTGGAACAGCTTCTCCTACCAAGGCCTTAGAACCCTCTTTCGCCATTAACACAAAAACCACTTTGCTTATTGACAACTCCTCCTCAAACTGTATTCGCGTCAGAAGGGTGGTACCCTCCCCAGTTTGTGGTTTGGGTACAACCTCCTTGGATGGCAGCAACACAATCTTCACACCTTTGATTGATAGCGCATATGTGTTAGCGCCCCCGTCATGTACCACCTTACGATCATACTGCCACGGCCTCCCCAAGAGAAGGTGGCAAGCATCCATGGCCACAACATCACACCAGATTTCATCCCTGTACTTGGCCCCAATAGAGAAAGCGACTAGACATCTTTTGGAAACTTTAACTTCGTTACCTTTCTTCAACCATGTAAGCTTGTAGGGACTGGGATGAGCCTCCGTCTCTAGGCCAAGTTTTTGGATTGCCTCTTCTGCCACCACGTTTTCGCAACTCCCAGAATCAATCACAAATCGACACACCTTCCCTCCAATGGTGCAAGTAGACTGAAACACATTACCACGGAGCCACGAATCACCCTCTGCCTCACGCGGAGCATAGCACAGTCGCCGAACAACCAATAATGGACCGTTATCCCCGACTACCTCTTCCACAACTTCCTCCTCTTCATATGCTGCCTCTTGCTCGTATGTCTCGCACTCCTCGTTCACAATCCCCTCAGAATCCACAAACAAAGCTTTTCCGGGTCGTTCGCCCTTCCTACACTCAAAGGCGCGATGACCAGGCTCACCACACTTAAAACACTTCGACCCAGAACCAAAACTAGCGCCTGCCCTAATTGCTGGCGGATTAGTGGGGGGCAGGCTAGCAATTGGTTTGGTGGAAGTATTGCCGACCGCGGGTCGAGCCGTAGCACTCCACGGAATCGAAGAAGGCCTGCGAATAGCTTGTTTTTCTATCTGCAACGCCTTTTGATAGGCATCGGAAACAGAGAATAATTCGAACATATTTAGTGTAAACTGGAACTGTTCACGCAAACCGCCCACATACCTCGATACCAATTGCTCATCCGTTTCTGCAAGATCATTCCGGGCTACCAATTGATGGAACTCTGTGGTGTAATCATCCACAGAACGCGAACTCTGACGGAGGTTCTGCAGTCGCTGATACATCAGACGCGAGTAGTTGTGGGGAAGAAAAGCCACCCGCATCTTTTTTTTTAATTTTTCCCACGAACTAATCTTGTCTTTTCCTTGCCGCAGCCGAGTCTGCTTCAATTGCTGCCACCATGCCGCTGCTCTACCCCTGAATCTGGTAGCCACCAGCGACACCCGTTTATCCTCTGGAACTTGTTTGAACTCCAAGACTTCATCCATAGCCGCAACCCAATCAAGGAACTCTTCAGGCGTCAAACCCCCCTGGAACTCAGGCAGGTCGATCCTCAAACCAGATTCCCATGGACGGAAATCACGGTTATTAGCCATGATCTCCCGGCCTCTCCCCCTTTGTTGACGAAAGTCACCGCCGCCAGCCCTGCCAACGCCGAATGCCCCCGCAGCAAAAAGGTTTTCAGCCGCTTCACCATCCGTACTTTCGTCCTCTTCTCGAGGCCGCCGATCGTACGGTTGATGGCGAGGTGGATTCCCCCCAACAGCTAGGGCAGCAACTTGGTCGGCTAAAGCAGCTATTGCGGCCGTCATGCTCTGTTCTAGTTGTTGGAATCGCGCCTCTGCTCGCGCCTCCTGCGCTACGTCATCTCTTTCATAGATGTCCTCCAAATTATCGGTACGACCATCTCGTCCCCCTCGACCTCCAGCACGTCCTCCGGCCATAGTCAGGATTAGAACTTGAAGCTCTGATACCAACTGATGCAGGGCGCCTTATGAACTACAGAAAAGACGTGCAACAATCGAACACAAACGAGATGGTTTAGAGAAAACACTCTCTAGACTCTGTTTTCATTCAATAATAAACATCAACCCCCTAGCCGTTTAGGCTTACAACTTATTATATAGGAAACTGGAAACCCTAATTGATTTGTTCCGAAAAAGGAAGTCAAATCAATGGAAACCCTAAAATTACCAAAAAAGGGAAAAATTGGAAATAACAGCAAAATAACGAGGCAAGCCAAACGGCCGACCTTAGGACACTCGGTATCGATACAGGGTTAATCCTGTATCGATACAGGGTTAATCCTGTATCGATACAGGAAGCTTCTGTTCGCCACTTAGCTATCCGGTATCGATACAGCACAATACCCGTATCGATACTGATAGCTTAAAGAAGAGCAAAACTACGATTTTGCCCCCCGAGGCTTAACATGCCGAAAATACTCTTCCTCCCGGGCTACTGCATCAATAATACTAAACCTTTTTTTCCCCTGTGACCGCCCCTACCAGCCCCTCCCCAACTCCATCCCTGCAGACGGGTTGTAGTTAAGGAAGAATGGACAACATAATAATGTTCCTTTTTTTATAATTGATTTTCTAAAATAAATAACAATTAATGGATGGTGACATTGTTTTTAAAATTGTTTTGGGAAATGCATTGTTACTTGGAAAGATGATACCAATTTGCCACACATCAGAAACGTCTTTTTTGAAAAATTGCCCTCTAACATCTTATCCCTCTGTTAGTGTCCACCTCAGCATCTCCCGTTAGCAAAGTAACATATTGAGACGGTATAAGTGTAATTGATAACGGAACAGTAGTTCAGGAGTTCAATTGATAATTTTTGAAAAGTTTGGGGGGCGATAAGACATTGCTATCAAAGTATCCCTCCGTTACTATCCATCTCAGCGTCTTCCGTTAGCAAAGTAACAGATTAAGATGGTAGGAGTGTAATTAATAACGGAATAATAGTTCAGGAGTGCAATTGATAATTTTGAAAGTTTGGGGGGCGATGAGACATCGTCATCAAAGTACATGGGTTTTTTGAATTTTTCCAGCCAAAAAATTAAATCTCCAATGAGGGAGATACTTATGGCAAAACAATCGCACTTCCGCTATCAAGATTATTAAAATAATGCTACACACACCCTCCTAGACACACCCTGACACACCCTCACATATGGAGTGAGGGTGTGTCAGGGTGTGTCTAGAAGGATGTGTCTGTATCATTTTTGAGATTATTATGTACTTAATGAGTGATGCCAATATAAAGTTAACCCGCCCAAACAACTCCAAATCACTCTCTAATATTTATTTTTGAGTAATCTATATGTATACAAGTTATACTACCAAAAAATTATTTTAGCTTAAGGGTATATTTATGTCAATTGGATATTAATTCCGTCGCCAAATTACTAGGTTAAGCAATGAGAGTTTTATTAGCGTAGAGTTTGAGCCCTCGTTTGTGATTGAAGCTCACTTACCACCTCGGTACTTTCGGTGGCAAGAAATAAGTAACTATCAAGAAATTAGCCACTAAAATGTACGGGTTCCACTTTTGATAACGTGGGTGTCCGAGGCAACTTACGTAGGATTACTTGTCAGCACACAAAATAAATGGAAAAGTTACCTACGGATCCAATATCGGAAAGACCCCAAATGAGTACTATTTTTTTTATAATAACTTTTGGCCCTTTTTCTATAATAAGCGCATCATTTAAAATGCTTGTCAATTTTATCACAAACTTCCACCGTAAAATTCTTACACTATCACAGAAGCAAAGTAGCCAACACAGGCCGGGCTCCCCCATCCGTATTCGCCAACGCATTACGTGAGAACCAAATAATTACAATTATTGTTGTGGTCCTTGTGGAAGATACTGTAGAAGGAAAATGGAAACCGAAAACGATTGAAGAAATGTTGGGTTTTCCTAAATCTAAAAAGATGGGTTCTCGAAAAAAGAAAAAATGCGTAGTGTTCAGATTCGCTATTTTTGGTATTGCATTATTTATTTCTTCTGAAGGAATTAATAGGATTCAACTCAATACGGCTCAGGCTCTTCTCGGTCAATAAGCAAGATTTTGGGTGAAGATTATTCGGGGGAAGATGATGAGGTCATAAGCAGTTTTTCTGCTGCAAGCTAATATTGTCGATAGTGGTGTTTCCTTGTTGGGTTTTTGGTTGGCTTCTTGCTAGTATCAGGTTATTTTTTCCCTTTTGGTTCCTAGCAGCAGGTGTCTATCAGAGTGAGGAGAGCTTTATTTGAGGAGAGCATTATTCAGGATCTTTTAATCTTTGTAATTTATTTTCAAAGGTTAATAAAATTGTTGTTGTTTAAAAAAATAATTATGATTATTTAAACAATTCTTCACTTACACAAACATTGGAATAATATTCACCACTTTTAGGTGGGTGAATAATAAAAAAAACACTCTATACTAGCGTAAAATTATCATTAATATCTCTTGTTGCGAGACGCATGTCACCATCACATCGTCAACAAGCATCAACTCTTGGGCATATATGTAGTTGTTGAAACCTGACTATTCTCATAACTCATGGTTAATTTATAGTGCTCACACCAATGCATAATCTTGACTACGCCACTGACAGGGCCAAAAAAACAATGAATCGAAATGTGCATGAGGTCCTAAAATTAAATATTTGCAAATTTAAGACATGCTGGGAAAAAACCAAAGTAAAGATCACATGATGAGAAAAAAGTAAAACAAGACAAATCCTTGTCTACACAATTAATATTAAAGATTAAATAGTAGTCTGTGAAACAAAATCCTCAAGGCCAACCAAATCCTCATCAGGATTAAACAAAACAGGAACAACAGTTTCTCCTTTACTTTCTTGTTCAAATTTTTCCGAGAGCTTTGTGATGCTCTCACCTTCCTCTTCCTTTTGTTAATTCCTTATATTCTCCTTATTTCCTACACACACACACAAAAAAACCCTTAACAAACTAATACCTTGAATATAAATATATACTCTCTTCATCTCAAAATGATAGTTCGGTTTATAAAACGATAAGTTAAAAAGTACTACTATATGTTTTTGAAGAACAAGTCCAATATTTTTTTCATAAATTAAAAGAGCTCATTAATATCTAGTAAATTACAAAGTATTGGAATTTTCTTGAAAAAAATGCATTACTTTTAACTTATCGTTTTGAACCAAACTACAATTTTGGGAGGGAGGGAGTAGGTGATATTCAGTTTGTTTCTGATTGACATCAAATTTAAAGATCTTAGATCTTAATTGCAATGTCAATAAATACTCTGATTTTTACAATGATTTTATAATACAATTCTAAGAAATTAAGCTCGACCAGTACTTGACGGGTTTCGGAAATTAGTTTTTATGAATCATCAACATACTAAAATGTCCTGAAAAACCAGTTTGTGAATGTACATATGGAACACTCTATCCAGTGTACCCTTGGCGTTTAAGAAACTCCAGAATGCGAGCCAAAGTCTTCCCTTGTTGCTCTTTTGCCTCCTCCAACTCGACTATCTGAATGTTTGCACCTTCGATTGCTTTTTCTTGCACCTGAATTTTATTTCCTTGTTCCTGAATTATAGCAGCTTGCTGCTGCACCTTCTTCTGGAGGTTTGTTACATACACATTATTGCCCACATATCCAAAATCCTCAAGGCCAACCAAATCCTCATCAGGAATGAACAAATCAGGAATAATAGTTTTCCATTGATTTCTTGCTCATTCCACTTCACTTTCCTCATTCCGTGCATTCTCCTTAACTCCTACGCACCAAAAAAAAAAAAAAAAAAACCCTTAACCAATTAATACCTTGACGAAAAATAATGTACTACTTGATATAATGATATATTCAGGTGGTTTAATTGACATCAAATATGAAAATCTCTTTTGACACAAAGTCGAACAATATTCTCATACTATGAATGAGTTCGTACGTAATATACAATTTTAACAAATTTTAAGAAAGTTTTTTCCTAGAAAAGTGTTCCAACTTCCAAATCAAAACCTAGAAGAATATATAATGAATAGGGAGTAGAATGACTTTGTGACATATTGCATTCTTCGTTGTTGAATCTACGAAGACATTTACTTCCTTGCTCTAGAGTCAAATGAGGAGTGACTTCTTCCGATGAGGAGCTTCCCTTTTCCTTTCCCTTTCCCATTTCCTTTTGTTTGTCTTTTATCTCTTTCCAAAAACTCCATGACCCTCTCAAGTGTGAAAAACGCTAAATTGTTGACCTTGGGATCCGTCCGATCATGGATCGAGGACCGAAAATCCGTATTTTTTGTGCTATAGTCTGATCCAGGTACCTCTAGAGCCTACAAAAGTAATTTCTCAAATGATTGTACTGAAAAACAAAAAAGCTTGAATTTTTCTTTACCTTTAGCCTGGATGATTTGGTTCTCCCATTCGAAGATTTTCAATTAGAACTTTTTAGTCTTATTTGATATCGACTTCTGTTAGTGTTTTGGCAGTTGGACTCTAGCTATGCTCTTTTTTATGCCAGAAGTTTGGCTTCTTTCTTCGATGTACCCATTGTTGAGTTATAATAAAATCTGGTTCACGATAAAAAAAAAACTTACCAAAAGTCCTTGGTTTTGAGCATTATTCTGTTTTGGCGCCCTTCTTGGCAAAGAAACATCCTTGATGAATCTCACCACTTCACGAAAAGTTCGGAACATCTTTCCACTCTGATTGTGGTAAAAAAACTGCAGTGGAAAACATTAAAATTCATAGAAAAGGAAAATCCAAATCCGAGTTCGAAATATCAAGCTATTACATTTTTCTAGTAGAATCTTTTTCCCCTAGTTGAATCTTATTATTCTTGATTTTGACCAACGATTCATTGATGTGAATCCTCCAACAATCCAATGTAATTTCCCGATCTTGAAAAATCTGGCTAATACTAGCCACTAAGTTCTTTTTCCACAAATGATAAAGTACCATGCGGTTATCAATTTTCTAGACATTTCTCACTTACGAAAATGTATAAATGATAGCTTTCATACTAAGAGATGAAACTAAAACAAAAAAAAGAAAAAAAAGAGGTTAGAGATTTGCCCGACCTACCTTATCATATATTTCAAGACCAGGGGGTTGGCGCTTTTCGATTTTCCAGCCCCCCAATCGTTCAGCCAATGGCAAATGTTGCACGCCGTACGTCGATTTCGCATTCTGTGTGATGCAACAATCAAATCATAAAAACTGCCCAAATTAGAATAAAAAAAAAAAGAAAAGAAACAGAAACATCGATTTAGAATTAGGCTTACTCGAATTTATTCAAAAAAATTAAAGCTTCTATATATTACGTTGCAAAGCATGGTCCTACAAAGATTTCTCTCATTACATGAAATTTGACCCCAAAAAAACTAATAGTTGCGTCCAAAAAAATTTACCCCATTCCGCTAAGGGGCTTTTTGTTTTTTGGGACTTTTTTAATTAGTTGATGTGTTGTGAGATAATGACATGCCTCGAAAACCAATCGAACAAGTTTTGAAAAAACGTTAGTTTAAATGCTAGGTAGCTAAACAGTTATGAAAGGGAGGTTAAATGTAAACGTATAGCTAGCCAGAAAGAAGATAAGTATTGTGCTTGCCCTTTCACAGCTTGGAGGCCTCTCTTCATATCGAGCCCATGCATTTTTAAGAGACATGTATTGTTTTTGCGTCCCCGGTTCATAATAGAACTGCATAGTCCAAAAATATTTGTTAGATTAGGATATATTGCCATTATACTCCGCAAAAGTAGAATAGAATTTATTGTTATTTTTGATAGCATAACTGGCAATATTTACCTACCAATACATAAATTTCAACCTGATCAAGTGAAGTGGCAGTGCAATTGTAGAACCATATACTCCCCTATATTTTTAACTACACCAAACGATATTGACTTCCGCCCAAAAAAAAAATTCAGGTTTTTTTTTTTTTTTTAATATATATATACTATCACTTCGCTATGGAAAACTGAATAGCATTACGTATGCACTAATTAAAATAAATAGTAAATTTACAAATCATTGGGCTACTATTCTAAAACATTTAAGGCAAATTTTAAGGTCAGCCCATTGGGCTGTTATTAAGGTTTGAAAAGTGTATTGAAAAGTGTGAAAGTAGAGATGAGAGAGACTTTCTCTCTCTAAAAGTTAGATCTACCTAGGGTTTTTCCCTTCTTCTTTGCCGGCTCCTTCCCCCGACCCTCTCCCTCTCTTTTCTTTTCCTTTTGCTACTGCCACCTCCTCTTCCCCCTCTTTTTCCTAGGGATGCCGCCTCCGCGCCCCACCCCCTGCATGTTCCCTTCCTCCGCCGTCCACCCTTTTTCAACCTTTAGCCTTTGTCCTCCTCCATCATCAGCCTCCATTTCAACCCTTCATCCATCAGATATACCCCCTTTCAGCCACTATCCACCGCCACTTTTCTTCTCCGACCACAGCCCCTCCATCTCCACCATCGGGTTTGGGTTTTGAGGACTCTATCTTGGGTTGAATCTGGGTGGATTTGGCCCCCTCCGGTGCAATAAAGTTCTCAGATCTGTAGGCGGCCGGACTTGAAACTTGGCCCTCATCCCAGAGATGCGGCTTTTGATCAACTCGGTTCAACTCAGTGTTTCTGATCCGACTCAATGGGTTGACTAAGTGAGGCGAATCGGTTGCACCTGTTTCTTAGTATAGATTATCTGTCTTTTATTTGCTTTTGGGTTTTTTAGTTTGTGTTGTTGATTGCATTTGTGTTGTACTGTGTAATGGTTTGTGCTTGGTTTGTTTACCGATTACTAGTGTTGTAATGTGTTTAGGGTTTGAGCTGGGCTCCCTCTTTGGGTTCTCTTCTGTTGATTTTTGAGAGGATTCATCATCACGTCCCGTAGGTGTCGGGTCTGCTCTGGCGACTGGCAGGTGTGTCTAGGAGCCGGTGGCCTGTGTTAGCCTAATGTCGTGCTTGTTCATCTGTTAGTGGATTTGGTTTTCATTCCTATCTTTGATATAATCGGTGCCGGATGGCTTTGTTATATATATGGAATATCTTGACGTGTTTCAAAAAAAAAAAAAAAAGAGATGTGTGTGTTTTTTGGATTTATATGTGGTTAATAGAAAAACCCAACATTTAACATATCACTTCTTTACGGGGTACTAAATAGCTTTTATATATTCAATCGTTTGAAGAATAAAATAATGCAGTATATTTAGAGATAAGAGAGTTTTTCGATCACTAAAAATATTGCATTATTAGGGGGGGAAAAACACAATTTTGAAGAATCTGAGAGTTTCACACTACAACAAAAGAGGGTTTTAAATTCCCCTGATCACCTTTTCAATTTTATTGCTTGCCTCATGTTGGTAGTTGGGTGGTTAAGTATTGGGGCTCTACACGAAGGGTTAGAAGAAAATTTTTTCCCGAAAAAACCTTTACCACCTGTAATGCGCGCTATGAAAATATTTACCGGCATAAAAAAAAAAACTGCCAATAATTGTTGCTTTTTATTTATTTTGATTGGCAAAAAGAATTTTATTAACCTCCAAAAATTGTTGCTTTTTATTCCCAATAGCCGTGTAGATGGCGGTCGTGAAAACAACCTGTAAAAGTATTACCAGCAGTTTTCATAACCGCTGGTAATACCCTTTTTTGGCGTAGTGACAATTTAATGTTTTCAAGGGAAAATCGGGGCGACAGTTTTGGAAAAGGCTTCCAATATTGATTCTTTTGAAGCCATTCTATGTGCGAAGGTCTAACGTGCATCCTATAGCTATTCAAAAACTAAAATTACTACATAAAAACACGCGTGAATTTAAACCAAGATTATCCTAGTTAACTACACTTGCATAAACAGAGATCTAGAGAGAGAGCGCAAATGAATCCATGTGCATTAAATGGTTCTAAATAGATCTGTGTTTGAATATATGTGCAACATCTAAATCTATAACATTACTCCAAAGTTTTTTTTTCATCTGCCCTCTTCAAAATATTGAAAAATATTTACATAAAATGCTCGCACGCAAATGAAGGTTAACAACACTTACTTTTGTGAGAGAGATTATCACTGGAGGTTGCTCAATAGCTAGGCAAATAGCCGGCTCATTCTGTGAAGAAGAGGATGCCATTGAGTTTGAGAGAGAGAGAGAGAGAGAGAGAGAGAGAGAGAGAAAGAGGGGCACGGAAAGAAAGAAGGCAAGTGATACGTATTTATAGCGTCGAGAGAAGGGACAGCTTGTTTAACGTACATCACTGTATAAATGCGAATGACAAGTCTAATAAGCAATTTAGGAAAAATCATAATGGGGATTTCAATTAATTAATTCTTTCCATGTCATTGCTGATTTAGACCATGCTTTAAATGCATGAAACTTTTGGGATTTCAACAATAAATGAATTTAGATAACTCTGTCAAATGGACATTGTCATATTGGCCAGATAACTTACTTTCGCACCTAACATGAAGTCATATCCGATTCAAATAATGCTTTAAATGCACGATACTTTCGAGATTTCGACAATAAATGAATGCAGATTACACGGTCAAATAGACCGTGTTGTATCGGGGTACAATAGTTGTACAGTTGTACCTGTCGGTAATTATCATGTTTTTCTTGTACCGGCCGGTGCTTCTCTCTAATTCCAACCCTAATCTCTCTCGGTATTAGCGGCCCAAGAAAATCTAATCACTTGAAAGCCCAGTATCCTAAGTAACTAATGAGTCCAAATTAACTCCAGTACAAACCGTATCCAAACGGCTGAAATATATATATCGTTGTCATTTTTTCGTGCAAATGTATAATTTAAAGTGAATGATAAAAAAACAACAATAATACATATATCTACTTATATATAGTATTTATTCGTGTTCCATCCCTCTATTTCGTACTATATCGTGACTTGTTGTTTCCATTTAATTGTTAAGATAAGATATGTATGTCTAGTGACATCCTAATTATATATCGTTGTCATTTTTTAGCTTGTCTTTATTTTAAAAAATTCGCATTTGTTAGTTTTGCATCAAATTTTTAAGTTCCGTGATTCTTCTCGACGAGAGGAATCGAAAAAGCACAAAATTAAGACCGAAACTTGAATAAAGACAAACCCAAAAAGTCACTCAAACAAATTAAGCAGAACGAGGCCTAAAGATATAAGCAAGTCCTACAGTGATCTTGTGAATCTTAAAAAAATTCAAAAATCTGTTAGATTGGTAATTTTAGTTTTTTAAGTAATTTTTTTAGTATTTTCGTCATAATTTTTTACTCTTTTTAAAATTCATAAATAAATAAGAAGAAATAACGTCAAAATAATATGACATTAACTAAACTAAATTAAGCTGAACTTAACCACAATACAAAATTTCTAATGACAAATCCATCTGACAGAGCGAACCGCAATTAGAATATTTATTTTAGAATAAGTGTATAAATCAGCCCACAATGGGAAATTCTAACGGGTGCACCCGTTAAGAGTACAAAAAAAGTATACTTTTTGTATCCTTAACGGGTGCACTATGGGTGCACTATGACACCCGTTAGCATGACCCTTTAACCAAAGTAGGAACGACTTCTGGCTTTTCTTTTCTAACGTTTTTGGAGAATGTGTTCCGGCTTGGGCCAAAAACTCCAATGTATAAAACGGAAAATTCAAAATGTTTGGAGGCCCGTGGTAGGCTCTATGGATCCGTCGACTCTCCAAAAGCTCGGTTCTTTCTTTTATAAACATTGGGCCATATGATGAAAGCAAGTAGATTAGGTTTTTCGATAAGCCTGAACGAGCCCGACAATCACGGCCCGGCCCATCTACCTGTGTAAGACCCATTGGTGGCCCATTCTAGGACACCTGTCATCACCGACTACAATCAAAATTGAATATTTTGGTCCACCCTTTTTTTTTCCCCTCTCTTTAAATGAAAAAATTTGGTCACCTGTCAAAAAAACAATGAAGGTTTGACCTAAAGTTACTGTTGAATTATTTTATTATTTTTGTGTTAATTAGATATAGTATTTATTCATATCGTGTCATCCCTCCGTTTTCGTACGAGATATCGTGGCTTGTCCTGCCCATTTAGTAATTGTTAAAATAATACCTAGTTACGTCCTAATTGAACCATATTGTGCAATGCCTATCACAATACGTTGAGGAACCATATAAATTATCGTGGCTTATCCTCCCCATTTAGTAATTGTTAAAATAATACCCGGTGACATCCTAATTGTATCCTATTGTGCAATGCTTATCACACTACATTGAGGAACCACATAAATTTTAATAGGACACACCCTTCTCTTACGGAAACCAAACAGCTCCCCTCAAAGTATTAAATCGTTTATAAATCTTTTGCATTTGTGCGGTTATAATAATATTATGTTATGTGTTGGTCGTGACAAATATGCAGTAAATATATAAGCAAGTTCTACGGAGATTGTGTGAATTTCTAAAAATTCAAAATATCTTTTATATTGTATAATTTTGTTTTTTTATTATTTTTGTAATAAATTTTTATTTTTAAAATTTCCCAAATAAATAAGAAGAAATGAATTCAAAATAATTTGATACTAATTAAATTAAATTAAGCTAAACTTAACCAATAACCACAATATAAAATTTCTATTAACAAATCACTCTGGAAATTAAAAACAGAGCAACCAAAGCAATAAGAAAATGTGTCCCAATAGTTGATTGGGGGGATTGTTCCAGATTGGTAAACCGCCTTTGTGGGAGTGGGAGAGAGAGAGAAGGGAAGAAAGGAATCTAGAGAGAGAGAAAGCTCAACCTCGAATGGTGAAATTTTAGGGTTTCTAATTCTCAACTGCATCGACTATCCTATAGTTATACACATGTACGTATATAAGTTTGTAGACAGATTCTATTGAACTGATTCAGCGCTGGAGAGTGACAGCTCTCGAATCAGAAGGGGCTGTAATTGTACCGATTGGCTTCGATTGATGTTCAAAATGGACATTGATTTGCCTCCTGATGTTAAACACCTTTCGCCTCAAGATCGTATTGTTCAGGTAAACTGCTCTCAATTTTATTCCTTTCCGAGTTTCATGTGTTTGTACACTCAATTGCTTACGATTGAAGGACTTTTGATCGATTTTTATTTTTTTTCTTTTCTTTTGATAAATTCCGCCCGATGCTTTCCTGTAAACTGAAGGAAGCTTAATTCTTGAATTATGTTTTCGTTGTTGTTGGTAGATATATGGTGGAAGTTATTGCAGTTTGTGGGAAATGCTAAGCGCAATCGATTCTCCTTGATAGCAACTCTTTTGGATAGCCAGGAAACAAAAAAACAAAACAAAGCCTTGTGTCACAATTTCGGAGTCGCCTGCACGATTTATTTTTTGCCATTTTCCTCTATCTAGGACTCTAGTTAATCTAGTTCAGTATATGCATGTACTTTGTTACCGCATCATCACCAATCGAGGCCTTCCTCTCCCCTAGCAGTTCTACTAACAGAAATCTTGTTGGTGCCTTACTGGCATTTTGTATGTGATCATACCAGTATAATGTATAATGTAGTTCCTGAGTTAATTTAGATTAAAGAAGGTACTTGATAAAGTTTATACATTTAGATTTTTCATTGACATTAGTTGAGATTCTAAGAAATACTCGACCCACGCCCTAACCGTGTCCAATCCAACCATATTACACACCCCCTTTCCAAAATTGAAAAGAGAGAATAGAAATGTAGTGTAGGAGAATAAAGCTTGTAATGAACCAAGTATTGTCCTACCAAGTTTACTCATTCATTTATGTCAAAAGATTGCATGAGATACAATAAAGATTAAATATGCTAATGAAAAAGCAATTAGGGAAATATATGTAACTTACAACAGACCTATGAGCATTCTGCTACTTATACTTTTCACTGAGGTTGCTGTAGAAAGGAATATTGGATAGTATAGATTGTTACAATTTTATTTTTGTGGATTACTGGACTATGCATTTTCTTGCATTATTTACGTATTTGTATGAAGGATTGAAGCTTTGTAAAACCACCTGGACGAAATTGTTTATATTCATTGTATACTGTGTTAATACATACCTGATTAACTTTTTGTGTAAATACATACATTAACATTTACGCGCGTGTGTGCGCTTTACTATCAGTTTCCATCTGTAAGTTGTTTCTCTTGACTTCCCTATGATTATTTTGGCGTAATCTCATAGTTCTAATGACCACATGAATTTGGAAGTATTGGTGATGGTAATGGCGTTCCCATTCTGTGTTGTATGCCATGGCAGGCGCTCTCTGTACAAGGTGTTCCTGAGGAAAATCTGGAGAAGCTCCAGGCTGGTCTAGTTGCTTTTCTGAAAGATAATAAGTTCCTTACACCTGATATGGTCTATGCTATCTTATATACTGATGATGAAGCGGCAGGGGCTATAACCCCGACTATCGAGGATCATTTCAAAGAAAGCATGGTTTGGTTGCAGTGGCTGATGTTTGAGGGTGAACCAGCTTCTGCGTTGAAGAACCTAGCCAAAATAAATGTTGGCCAGCGTGGTGTCTGTGGGGCTGTTTGGGGAAACAATGATATAGCATATCGTTGCAGAACATGTGAGCATGACCCGACCTGTGCAATTTGTGTTCCGTGTTTCAAGAATGGGAACCACACTGACCATGATTATTCTATTATATATACGGGTGGTGGTTGCTGTGATTGTGGAGATGTGACTGCTTGGAAACGTGAGGGGTTTTGTTCGAACCATAAAGGTGCTGAACAGATACAACCCCTTGCGGATGAGTTCGCAAACACTGTGGGACCTATTCTTGATTTGCTTTTGGACTGTTGGAAAAATAAGCTGATGATAGCAGAAACAATGTCTCAACAAAGTTCTGGTATAGATGATCGTATTGCAGAATTCAAAAAGGTTGCAGTTAGTTTTACATCTGCTGTGGTGAATATGCTTTTGGAGTTTTGCAATTGCAGTGAAAGTTTGTTAAGTTTTATTTCTGGGAGGATATTGTCTTCAGTTGGTTTGCTGGCTATTCTGCTGAGGGCAGAGAAGTTCTTCTCCAAGGACGAATTTCCGAAGAAGCTCCATGAGTTACTTTTGAAATTGTTGGCTGAACCTCTGTTCAAATATGAGTTCGCAGTGGCCTTTCTCCAGCTTTATCCAACTGTTGTCAGTGAAGCCGTAAAAGACGCTGATGATCGCCCTTTTAAAAAGTATCAGCTGCTGAACACATTCTCTGTGCAAATTTTCACTGTGCCAACTCTAACTCCACGCCTGGTGAAAGAAAAGAATCTCATGGTCTTATTGTTGGAATGTCTGGCTGACATTTTTGTTGCTTGTGCCGGAGAAGATGGACGGTTACAGGTATTGAACTGATTTTACTCTTTCATCTGCATTTGATGCTTCATTATAGGCTCCTGAGTCCTCAGGGCTGCATTCTTGGAAGTCCTTAACTAGCCATTTTACTGTTTGTACTCCTATTTCAGTCTAGACTTGTGATTATTATGTCAGATGTAGCTGTATTTGTCGAGAAAGTTAGTGGAAACTATTTACTCTTCACAGGGAGCATGTTTTAACGTCTGATATGTGCCTTACTGTGCCTATAGATTTCAATCGAGGAGCTTGACGACTAAGCCATTTGTTGGCTAGCTATGTGTGCTCCGTTGTGTTCTTTCTGTTGCCTGGTTCACTTACTGCTTTATGGGCATGTTTTTGAATCCGAGGGTTTACTTCTGCTGTTGATACATCACATACCAAGTGCTTGAATTTTCTGGGTTTTACTCCCACCATCCCTAAATAAGTGTCCCCTACAAAAAAAAAAAGGTGCAATTTTCGAACCAAAAAATAAAGTACTTCCATGCATAATTTTTTCAATTTCTTCGCACCAAATTAAAGAACTCGATTAGATCTTTTATTCGGTGAGAAGAAATTAAAAATTTATGCATGGAAGTACTTTATTTATTGGTTCGAAAATTGCACGTCTTTTCATAGGAGACATTTATCTAGGGTGGAGGGAGTATTTTATAGTAATTATTTTGTTATTGTCTCTAGTGGCGACTCCAGAAAGTTATATAGAGGATCATTCTCAAGCTTAAAGATACATATCATCTAAGTCCTAAGAAGATTGCTTTTAACTAATGAACAAAAGAATTATTTTAATATTTCCCTATTTTCTGGAAATGATTGATAATTTAATTCTAATAAATCGAATACCGCAAACTAAATTAAACTTCTCAGCTTCTAACTAGAAGAAAAGAAATACATGAACTTCTCAGCTTCGAACTAGAAGAAAAGAAATACATGTATTAGTGCTATCCTTTGTTCAAAAAGTATGTGAATAGATAAAAGTCTACCATTGCATTCAATGAGCTTTTATTTATTTGAATCATTGCAAATTAAATCAGAATATTTTCCACAAGACATTTACTGGAAAGAAATTATGCAGTGCTTAGTGCCTGGGCTGGGGTCAAATTTCTTTCTACTCAGAGGCAGTTTATGGATTGAGTAGGCCTGAGCGGATACATTTATTTTCTTGTTATTCCATTTTCTGGATTCATTTGTAAATTTTGTTTTACTTTGTTCTCCAATTGTGCTTTTAGAGCAAGATGGTTGATTAGAGTCTGTTGCAGGTTACTAAGTGGGGTGATTTGTATGAAACAACTCTTCGTGTGGTTGAAGATATTCGATTTGTCATGAGCCATGCTATAGTACCAAAGTATGTGACCCATGATCGGCAAGATATCTTAAGGATGTGGATGAGACTATTGGCTTTTGTGCAAGGGATGAACCCTCAAAAGAGAGAAACAGGGATCCATATTGAAGAAGATAATGAGAACATGCATTTGCCTTTTGTCTTAGGCCACTCTATTGCTAATATCCATTCTCTCTTAGTAGCAGGGGCCTTTTCTGTCTCCAGTACTGAGGAGACGGATGATGAAATTCTTTCCAACACATATGAACAAGATTGTGAGGACCGAGATAGCCCAAGACATGCGAAGGTAGGAAGACTTTCACAGGAAAGCTCTGTTTGTAGTTCAACAGTCAGGAGTGGCACATTAGGTTCTGCAACCAAGGTTGCTGCAGCAAAATCTGATATACTTGTAATTCAGCCATCTGTTGCATCGTTAGTATCTGAGTGTTTGAAGGCTATTGAAAATTGGCTAAGGGTGGATAATACATCAGGAGCTCTTCTTACTGTCTTATCACCTAAACCTGGGAACAATTTTTTTACATTCAAGAGAACACTATCAAAGATTAGGAAGGGGAAATCAATTTTTAGGTCATATAATGCACCTTCAGCCAGCAGTAAACTTATGAATTCAGGCGAAAGTCAAGGTAGAGACTTTTTTTTACCAGCTCAAAGTGGATTCCATATTGGTGCTGACGTAGAGAATGGACAAGTCATAGGACAGGATGCTAGTGTGCCTGGTTTTGACGAAAATAGTATGGAGGGAGAATATGCTACTGAAGTAGAAGGTCTACGCTTTCTGACTCTGCCAGATTGGCCAGATATAGTATATGATGTCAGTTCGCAGGAGATATCTGTTCACATCCCTTTGCTTCGATTGGTGTCATTGGTTTTACAAAAAGCATTGAAAAGATGTTATGGTGAATCTTCATTGCCCGACACCGTTACTGTCAGTTCAGCTGATTCATCATCTGCTGTATACCAGGATTTCTTTGGGCACGTCCTTGGAGGGTGCCACCCATATGGGTTCTCTGCTTTTGTTATGGAGCACCCTTTGCGGATTAGAGTATTTTGTGCCCAGGTTCGTGCTGGAATGTGGAGTAAGAATGGGGATGCTGCCATATTATCTTGGGAGTGGTACCGTTCTGTTCGCTGGTATGGTTGAATGCTGTGTGTCAAATATTTATTTCTGTTATGAAAATATCTGCTCCATGTCTGTTTTTTCCAGGATTGTTTGTCCTTTAAAGGATTTGTCATCGTGGATTGCTTATTGCAGGTCTGAGCAAGGTTTAGAGCTGGATCTACTCCTTCTGCAGTGCTGTGCTGCTTTAGCTCCAGCAGATCTTTATGTCAGTAGAATTCTAGAGCGTTTTGGGTTGTCAAGTTACCTCTCTCTGAATCCTGAACGGTCCAGCGAGTATGTTTCTAATCTTTCCATTTCTTTCTTGGAGTGATTTTTTGCCCTTCATTTTTCTTTGTGCAATGTATTTGCATGTTGAGAATTGAAGCTTGCCCCTGCAAGTCGTATTACTACTTAGCTTGCTGTCGTACTCGTTTGTCCAACATCCCTTTCCAAGCATGTGACCTTTAGACATTGCTTTTGTGCCACTGAGCTTCACGGAGTTTTCCTTTGGTTTCTGCTTATATAACTTGTTGTGAGCTCTCTCCACTTTTTTCATCACAGTCCCAGACACAATTTATTTGGACTGACCAAACAACTCCTGTGACCCTAACTCTGTCCACATGAGCTCAATAACTCCAGTGAGCTTATGTGAACAAACCCTTCGTAGATTCTTTGAAAAACCATGCTGAGTTATCATTTGAATGCTGCACCTCAAAATTTATCTCAATAATTGCGTGCATGTTCAGTAACCATGGGGATATATCATTTGAATTCTACACCAGTGAGTTTAGCTCCAGCGGTCAATTTTTTTCAAGAACTAAGATTGTTACTCCCTCCCTCCCTTTTTTTTCCCGTACAGGGAACTCCACTTTCTAATGGGACATGCAATTAATGCATGTCTGCCTAAAAAGTTCAATGAAATTTCCAACATTATATTGTTCTCCTTAAAGTTACTTTTAATAAATTATGAGGAATTGAGGATTAGTTTTTGGAAATTCACACCTTTTTTTCTTTGACTTTTCATAGAGAGCAAACAATTTGGGACTTCCTAATAATGAATACCAAGCAAACAAAACTGGACACAGGAAATATCGTTGTTCTATTTTAGGAAGTGCCATAAAATTTGTCCACTTTGAAAAGTTGGAGAAACTATATGTCATCCTATTTGCCCTTCTTTTTGCATTGATGTGATAGCTCCAAAGATCAAGAAGATGAGAGCCACTTTTGCATTAAATTTCAAACTGAAGCGCACTTAGAGCGCAATCCTTCTGGGACCCAAAAATGGGACTAGGGAATAGATATAGAATTTCTTTTTTCTTTGGCATATATTTTTCATTGCCTAATGCAGAATCAGAGGAGAGATTTGGAGGAAAAGGGAAAACCATCGTTGAACTTAGCATGGTTTTGGAATTGCAGCTCTAGTTCCCTTTAGTAACTTTCTGCCTGATCTATCTTCCTCTAGGTCCATCCTGAGGTTCCAGAACCTTTTGTACTAACATAGCTTCTTGTGTTCCAAAAATATGTCTTGATGGGAGATTAAGAGAGCGCTCTCTATTTCACAATCTATGTTTGAAATTATTTTCTTATCAGCTCAAAAGCCTCAAATAATGTAAATTATTTTTGTCTAATTAAAATGTGGGCTTGTTGTTTGTGAGCTATCCATAGCTATCAATTGGTTAGTCATTAGTCAATGTCATAGTAGATTTGTTTATTGGTTAACGAGAAATCAGCAGAAGATGGGTTGGAGGGTTACCTGGATGGCAGATCGCCAGCAGTATGCAGAACAGGAACGGGATTGCGATACGCCATACCCTTCAGGATGCGGTACAGTAGGGCTTCTTCGGATCATTTGGTCCAAACGATATTAGTTTGTTCCATATGTGGACCATTTTTTCGGGTAGTTCTAGTACTAGTAGCATCTATATATGACACCTTACTTATAACATCATCAATGGGATTAATTTATGTGGTTTTTTTTTGTAATATGTGGGTATTTTGCTTCTCTATGCCATTTTTAACGTTGCATCGCCAGAATCCCCGTACCAATTCACTATTGATCCCGTGGTTGGGATTGTTTAATTTGGATAGCAATTCGTAACCCTTGTAGTGAATTGTGATAACCCTGTACAAAACTCCTAAGGATTTCAATAGCAATTTTGCCAATTCAGAGCTACAGGATTTGGGATTTAGTGGATCTTGACTTATTCATTATCTTTTTTCCCATGCATATATACCCACCTCTTGCCGTCATTTTCCCGTTGCCTCTAATAGATCCCGGATTGTTGTTTTTAATTAAAAAATACGGACAATTAAGGAAACTAAATGACTGTTGTTTTTCAGGTATGAACCAGTTCTGGTGCACGAAATGCTCACTCTTATCATACAGATAGTAAAAGAAAGGCGGTTTTGTGGACTAACTAAGGCTGAGTGCCTGCAACGAGAGTTAATTTATAAGCTAGCTATTGGAGATGCCACCCACAGTCAATTGGTGAAATCACTGCCTCGTGATCTTAACAAAATAAAGCAGCTTCAGGAAATTTTGGATACAGTAGCATCATATTCCAGTCCATCTGGCATGAATCAGGTTTGTCTTGGCACCGGCCGTGTCTCTAGCGTTTCCTTTGTTGGCATGCTTTTTTGAAGCATTTATTTTGAAATTGCTCTGTCTTCAGGGTATGTATAAACTGCGTTTGCAATATTGGAAAGAATTGGATTTGTATCATCCTCGTTGGAACTCAAGGGAGTTGCAAGTTGCAGAAGAAAGATACTTGCGCTTCTGCGGGGCTTCTGCATTGAACACTCAGCTTCCCAAATGGTCAAAGATTTTTAGTCCTCTCAGTGGAGTTGCCAGAGTAGCTACTTGTAAAATGGTCGTCCAAATTGTTCGTGCTGTATTATTTTATGCTGTTTACCCTGATAAAGCAACCGCCTCGCGTGCACCGGATGTAGTTCTGCTAACGGCCTTGCATTTACTCTCATTGGCCTTGGACATCTGTTTTTGGCAGAGGGAATCTGGTGATCGATTGTGTTACGTAGGTGATTCAATTCCCATTTTAGCTTTTGCTGATGAAGGAGTTTGTACTAGATCAGGTGATCAGAGCTTGTTATCGCTTCTTGTGTCATTGATGAGGATGCATAGGAAGGACAAACCAGATAACCTTCTGGAAGCTGGTGGTTTCAACATTTCTTCTTTGGTCGATAGTTTGTTGAAGAAGTTTGTTGAGCTAGATTCTGGATGTGTTTCTAAACTCCAGAAGCTTGCGCCTGAAGTGGTCAATCATCTGTCACATTCTGGTCCAAACGGCGGTATTGGTTTAAGTAGTTCAACTTCTGAAGGTGATAAGCACAAGGCTAAAGCTCGAGAGAGACAAGCTGCCATATTGGTAAGATCTTGTGCAATATCTTTCGTAGAGTTCTCTTGGAGGGATTTTTCCTGGAAGGCTATCATTGTTTCTAAAAGTTGTGAACGAGGTTTTAAAGAATTTAGTTGGAAGATCAAGTTAACTTGAGTCCCTGGTTCCTTCTTTTTTTTTTTTTTTTTATTTTTTTTTGAGGAATTTTTTAGGTTAATTCCTCAAATGTATACAGATGTGAATGGGATTTGAAGTACCCTGGTTCAGGATGGATTGATCAGTGGCTGGCGGCACCAGTCCTAGTTAAATCCCTATTTGTAAGTGACTTTTAAAAGCTCACCGTCTTTGATATGCAGGAGAAAATGCGGGCCCAACAATCCAAATTTTTGGCAAGCATTAACTCTACTGCAAATGACGGGTTGGATGGTTCAAAAAGCGGAGAAACAGCATGCCCCTCTGACATCAGAATAGGTCCGGGAGAGTCCACACAAGATGTCTGCTCTCTTTGCCATGATCCAAGTTCTAAAAATCCTCTATCTTTTTTAATTCTTCTCCAGGTAAGTGACTACCTGAAATGTGTTCTTTTTTTTTTTTTTTTCCTTCTTGGATTTAATGTTGGATCCTATTAGCTGACTTGATTATATTACATTCTGAGCTTCGGTGATCAGTATCACATTTGTTGTCTATTCTGACTTATGCGTGTATTGATGTTTCTATCCGTTTTCGTGAAACAAGAAATCCAGGCTTCTGAGTCTCGTTGACAGAGGTCCTCGATCATGGGATCAAGATTGCCAATCAGACGAGGAGCACATGCCTATCCATTCAAACAAGATGGTTGTTCCATCTGGTGGGAACACTGCCACAAGCAGTTCAGGACTGATTTCATCTTCTCAGATGAATGAATTGATTCAAGATGCTGTAAATGAGTTTGCTTCTGATGGACAACCAAGGGAAGTCAATGCCTTTCTTGAATTCATCAAGGCTAGGTTCCCTTCAGTTAGGAATATCCAACTGCCATCCGTATCAAATGATACAAGGGAATGGACAGAATTTTCGCTTGAGACATTAGAAGAAAATATGTACTTGCCTATTCGTCAACAAATGCATGATAATTTATTTCATCCAAGTTTTCTAGAGGATGATCAGAGATCACCAACAGTTGAACATTGTTCAACAAGTGGAAGTGCTGAATCGCTTTTACTCGGAAAATATATGGCTTGTCTTTCAAAACAGACTGTGGAGAACCCTTCATCTTCAGAAAATTCTCGATCTCCAAATGCAGCGCCATCCATGTCTTCTATGCCTCTTTCAGCATACAATGGCTTTGGTCCCATAGACTGTGATGGAATCTATGTTTCTTCCTGTGGGCATGCGGTGCATCAAGCATGTCTTGACCGTTACTTATCATCACTGAAGGAAAGGTAAATTCTGCTTGATTATGAAGTCGGGCTCCAAAATTGCTATTAGCTCAACATGCACACAATTGCACTTTGCAATAGAAAACGACAATCTGTAGGCTGTTACTCGCAACTGAAGTTAAGTCTAATTCACTAGGGCAACGATACGATTGTTATTCAAACATGTTGCTGGACATATGAATGTATTGGATTTGGAACATCAATGTAATGTTATTACACTGTTGACACAGGTATCTTAGAAGAATTGTTTTTGAAGGTGGACAGATTGTAGATCCAGATCAGGTAGAAGCCTGTTTTAGTCTCCTATTGCAATTGATAGCGACTGTTCATTTTTATATCTCAGAAATTGAACGAATTATTTTCAGGGGGAGTTCCTCTGTCCTGTTTGTCGTGGACTTGCCAACTCAGTCTTACCTGCATTTCCTGGAGATTCGCAAAAGGTTTTTAGGCCACCAGTGGTGTCCACTGTCAATTGGTCAGGTGCTACTGGCCATTCAACCTCAGCAACCAGAGAAACTGATTTCCGTCTTAGGGAGGCCTTATCACTTTTGCGTAGCGCAGCTGATGTTGCTGGGAGGGGTGAAATCCTAAAAGATTTTCCAGTGCATCGAAATGGGAGGATAAGACCAAATCTTGAGTCCATGTTTCGTGTCCTGTCCGGAATGTATTTTCCTGGCAAACAGGATAGGATTTCGGGATCTGCAAGGGTAAGCCACTCGGTGATTATGTGGGACACCCTTAAGTATTCTCTTTTATCTACAGAAATTGCTGCTCGTTGCGGAAGGACTTCTTTGACTCCTAATTATGGCCTTAATGAATTATACAAGGAACTCAGTTCTTCAAGTGGTTTTATATTGTCCTTGTTGCTAAAAATTGTGCAAAGCACAAGGTCAAAAAACAGTCTTACTGTTTTTCTAAGGTTGAGAGGTATTCAGCTCTTTGCGGAGTCAGTATGCTCTGGAATTTCATTGGATGAATTCCCAAGCCAGATATACAGACGAGGAGGTACAATTGCCATTTCTACGCAATTTTTAGAATCCATTGAATTTTATTCTTTATGTTTCAGTGCCACTGAGTATGTTCTAATTATATTGGCTTTTGTTTTCCCATGATTTTCCTTTGTTCAGATTTTGCTGCAATGGATTTTTGCAGAATATCAATAATTTTTTTTGTACGAGCATATATTCTATGGCTGTATGATAACCGATTAAATAGATTTAATGGTGCAGATCTTTTGTGAATAAATTGACAAGGGTGCAATGCCCATATAGCCGAGCAAAACATGAGATTTGAACCTCTACCATGTTGGTGAGCTGTGGCTTTCTTCTGGTTTTGGTGGCCCTTTTGCCTCTTTTTTTAAACTTTTCTGTCTATTTTGAAGAGGTTGCCTTTCAATCTCCTTTCCTCGGAATTGGAATGTAAGGAGGTCCAGTTTGATAACCTGTTGGGTTTTTAGGATTAGCAAGAAAATTGGATTCTTCCAAGCCCATGTTTGTCTGCAACCGTGGGGATGGGATTACAAACCAGTGAACCACATTTTGCCCTTATGCCCTTTCTCATAAGCATGAACATAAAACAGAACAATAGAAATGGAGAAGAACCTCTTTGAACTAACCAAAGCAAACCAGAAACCACTTGTTAACCAAAACAAATTCCCCTTCCGTCCCAAAATGGATGCCCAAAATCACTATTCACGCCTCTCGGCAAATCATCTATATTTTGTATTTTATATTACTTTTTACGATTTTACGATTTTAAAAACTTTGCTTGATAAAACTATGCAAGATCTATCAAACAAGATCCATGTTGCATATATAATTCATTACTGCTTAAAAAATATTTCGTACTTTATAGTAATACTTTTTACGATTTTAAAAAAATTGCTTGATAAAACTAAGCAAGATCTATCAAACAAGATCCATGTTGCATATATAATTCATTATAGCTTAAAAAATATATAGATGATTTTCCGAGAGCCGTGAATAGTGATTTTGGACATCCATTTTGGGACAGAGGGAGTAATATGTTTCCCAGGTTAGGGTGGGGAGGGTTTGGTGGCGTAAGTGGAGTATTGATAGCGAAGATCATATTCAGGTTTTCTTGAAAAGAGCATGCTTAACATGGTAAAATTGCTTGGGAGGCATTGGGGCCAATAGGTACTCCGTTGGCTTGTGAGTCTGCCCTTCTTTTGTGCAACCAAACACCATATTAGTGGGTCCACAGGCTTGGTACTCCGATCTGACGCCTGAAGGTTCAAATAATCATTTGTTTCAGCCGAGTTTCTGGGAATTAGATGCCTGTTTGAGATCCAGTTGACACGCCATTAATCATAAGCAATACTTTTAGATTGGTAAGTCTGCTAATAAAAACAATCTTGACGTTATATTATAGTATTATGTTACGTGTTAACATCTGTCATCACTTATTATCCTGGTTTGGATTTATTCCAATTGCTTTATCTTTTGCATTGCCAAATTCAGGTCAAATATCTATGATCACCCACCCACCTAGCATAAGTTTAGGCATTTCATTGGTTTGGCTTTTGTTGAGTACCCCTATTGCTGGATGATAGCTCAGCACTATTATGTTTGTATTATCCTCTTTGTTAACACGTATCATCCTGGGTTGGATTCATTCTAGTAGCTTTATTGCCCCATAATAATGCAAATGATTCAGGTCAACTATCAATGAATGGAAACCAACCTAGAATAAGTTGTAGTGTAAGATTGGCTTTTGTTGTGTACCACAATTGCTGGATAAAATTTTGTTGGCCTTGACTTGGTTGAACCCGTGGAATGGGTCTAAGACTCTAACGGCAGTACGGCTGTACCCAACTTTCCCCTTCTTACGCATTAAAGGAATTAACCCGGGATACCTATCTAGAACTTGAATGCTCTAGTGATGTATTGTAGGTTCTTTCTGACATTGATTCACGGATTGATTGCTATGCTTTACAGGTAACATGTTATCTATCTTAAAGAATGTGGAAACGGAGGTACCATATCCGGATATCCAATTTTGGAGACGTGCTTCCTATCCTGTTCTCTGTAGTGATGCTTTTTCAACGTTGATGTGGGTACTTTTTTGTCTACCATCCCAATTTCTGTCTTGTGAAGAGTCCTTCCTATCTCTTGTGCATCTCTTCTATGCGGTCTCCGTAGCACAGGTTTGTTACACGATGGTGTTCATTTAAGCCACAGCCACATAAGGCATACGATATATTGGGATGTTCCTCTATCTGATTTTGGTTTTTCTAATCGTGAGAATGTGTTGCAGGCTATAATCACGTACGGCGGAAAATCGAAATGTAGTGTAACTGAATTAGGATGCCATGATGGTCTGGTCTGTGACATATTCAAGATTGTGGGAGACTATCCGGTTGCTCAACATTTTTTTGTTTCAAACTATATTGATGTTTCTTATGACATCAAGGATGTTATTCGTAGCTTGAGCTTTCCTTATTTGCGAAGATGTGCGTTGTTGTGGAAAGTAATGAACTCGTTCATCTCTGCACCATTTGGTGATGGGGCTCAAGTTTTTGATAGTTCATCTCATTCAGCTGATGAGATGATGGGTTGTGGCGATGGCAATATGGTGGAACTTGTTGAAGTTGAAAAACTTGAAATGATGTTTAAGATTCCCCAACTGGATGTTGTTCTAAATGATGAAGTGTTGCGCCCTTTAGTCTCAAGATGGTTCCATCATTTTTTGGGGAGTGTAAATGGTAATCATCAAAATGCGTTGCACCTAACCCCTGCAGTTCCTCTTAAGTTGATGCATCTTCCACATCTTTACCAGGATCTCTTACAGAGGTCAGCTCTAGATACACTTGCATTCATGTTTTCATTCCCTTCTTTTTCATCACAATCATGATCAGTTAATTCTTGTGCTTTAACAGGTATATAAAGCAGCGTTGTCCGGATTGTGGAGCTGATCTAGATGATCCAGCATTGTGCCTTACCTGTGGTAAATTGTGCTCTCCATACTGGAAGATATGCTGCAGGTTCACACCCATCTATACTTGTTTGTGTTTTGCAGCATCCATGTTTTTTTTTTACATAATTCAATTCATGCCTAATCTATTCGTTGGGTCCACTTGCGTACACACACACACACTCACAATGTATAGGCAAAATGATATACAGTTTTTTAGTATATCAGGCTTCTTAACTAGTTGATTTAAATGATCGAATGTGTTAGGACATATAACCAGTATTGTAACCTTTTTAGTTCTTTTATTATTTCATTGTGGATTTCTAGCTCTCTCTCACTACTTATATGATTGAGAATGAGATGTTACAAACACTGTGGCTGCATGCTTGTAACACATTATATCTTGTTTCAACATTGACATTCTTGTTCTTGTTTGGTAAGGGAGAGTGGGTGTCAAACTCATGCAATGGCCTGTGGTGCTGGTACTGGGGCATTTTTGTTGATTAAGGTACTTTTCCCTCTGTCTGCCTCTTGCCTGAGAAGTGTGAACTATCTTTGTTTAACTTTGTTATCCAATTAAAGGAATTATTTTTCTACTCGTGTTGGCTGCACTTTTCTGGAGATGACTAACTAGTAACTAGTACTTGTTGCAGAAAACCGTAATCTTGCTTCAGAGAGCTGCTCGTCAGGCAACTTGGCCTTCTCCATACTTGGACGCATTTGGCGAAGAGGTAGGCATAGTGTAGCTACAAATTGTTATGCTTAGTTACTGATCACTTTCATGAATTTTTTTTGTTTTAAGCTGATATCTTCCCATTTCGTGTATTTTTGTTGTCTAGAAGCACAAATACTGATGCTAAATGGTGCTTGATTATTCAACAGAAAGACAGACCTTCTAGGGACTAGGGATAAGATCTCGGTACACATTATGCTATAAAGGCTGGCACAACTCTATTATATATGTCATCAGTCGTCTATAATTATATGGTTGTTTTTGTAGAACAAATTGTAGTCAAAAGGTTGCTCCGCAAAATTGTTAGTGAAAAGGTTACGGCGAAGGAGGGTCTATGTTGTACCCCATAACAGTATGGGTATTTACCACCAACCATTGCACCACGTAAGCATCCGTGAAACAAGAAAATTACCTCTGGTTGCTGTCACCGTTAAGCTTTGGTGGCTAAACTTGGCAACCTCGTCTCCCACTGTCTCATCTATGACAAGTGAAGGGAAATGGGACATATAGTTTAACGGTTACGGCAATTGCAACTTCTCAACAAATAACAATAATAACATTAGGCATATTGATGAGGTATGGGCGGGGGAGGATTCGGACTGTTCTAAAAAGATCCCTAGGCGGTAGCTGGGGGGAACAGGGGCGTCTAGTGCCTGCCTAGAGATTAGTTGGTTCTTCCAGGTTTTGAGGAAGAAATGAATTAAGACTTTTAGTTGGTTTTTCGATGTTTTAAGAGTAAAGTAAGGTGGGGAAGAAATGAATTAAGACTAAAATAACGTCTAAAAAGTAACCCTAAATTGTAGTATTCATTATATATAATTTATATTTTGTTAGCCAATTTAGGGCTTCAATATGCATTATGTATGTATCATATATATACTTTATTAAAATTACACTTACCACCTTGTACTTGTGCTATTGCACTTTAAATCCCAAAATACTTTTGGAAATTACAAAATATACCCAGTCAACTCTCTGAAATAGCATTGCTCCAACTCCGACCAAAAATGATGTTAATCTCTAGGTCACCTTTTTAAGTTTTCACTATGCTGAAAGGATTACCGGTGAGCAGGATAAGAGCGTGTGAATAGGTTATTTCATTTGTGTATTTTGGTCGTGGGGTAGACTTAATAGCAGCACAAACAATTTCAAGTCAAGTCTGACGTCAAAATAATAGAGCCTCAGGCTGAGCTCAAGCTGGCTATTGTATAAGAGCTCAAGCTCGGCACGCTTAATTTACTCAAGTCAAGCTTGAGCTCCGACTTTGAGACTAACTAGAGAAATACTCAACTTGCAGCCCGAAGCTAGACTTGGTTGGTCTACTAGGTTTCCTCCCCTGAGGAGGAGATTAAAACTGTTCTCATTGCTGTCGAAATAAGATGGTACAGGGGAGGAGATTAAAACTGTTCTCATTGCTGTCGAAATAAGATGGTTAAACTCAAAGGTGTTTGGAGTATGCTACTGTTAAAATACTGTAGTAAATCAAGTAAACAAAGGGAACTGCTTGCTATAGAAGCATGGTTAAACTCCAAGGTGTTGGGAATATAGGAAAGTTAAACTTCTTTAGTAAATTAGCAAATATAGGGCTTCTAATGCTTCAACTATTATTTTCCAGGGTCGTCTAGTTGTTCTTTCACATTTTTGGGGTACTTTTTCAGTATATACGACAATTACAAGCATACAAAGGCACGGACATGCACATAGATATCTGCCAGCAATTGCCATGCTCGTTTTGTTTAAGCATTTTCTTATTACAGGATACTGAAATGCATAGAGGAAAGCCACTGTATTTGAATGAGGAACGCTATGCAGCCCTTAATCATATGGTAAGGAGGAGTTTTATCTTTCTTTATTTTGTTGTTTGTTCTCTATAATTGTTCAAGTCTTGGACATCAAAAGTTTATCAAGCTTCACTTGGGTGTAAGAGACCTTGTACACTCATCTTAGGTTAGTGGCTTTAGTGCCTATGAATCACGTGAAAAACTTTAAATTTCCCATCTTGTCAAATCCTTGTGAAGTGTTCACATCCATCATTTATCATTCTGTATGGCTAGGTGGCTTCTCATGGCCTTGATCGGAGTTCCAAGGTTCTTCGTCAAACAACCATTGGTTCTTTCTTCATGCTGTAGCTTGGAAGGCGTTCTTATTGAAGGTCGGTGTCTCACTAGCTATTTATTGCCGTCATTTTCCTCTTTTCACTCTTGAACCAAGAGTAACGACTTAACTCTTGATGAATTATTAATTGGATTTCATAGGTAGTGTAGGATTCCAATTCAGATGATGAACGGATCTCTAGATGCCACCAAAGTAATTCTCTCCGAGCCAGAGGATCTTGGAAAGAATTTGTGCAATGTACAGATCATTCAGGTTAGTTTGGATATGATTCTTTAGGCTAGCAGTATCTTAAGAAATACTATGTACTTGCTCAGTACCAGAATTGTCCCGAGAGAATTGGTTGCTCTAAGTCTTGCCCTGCTCAGTACCAGAATTATGTCCCGCATCAGTTGGTTGCTCTGCGTTTTTTCCATTGCCAATAATTTTTTTCGTGTACTATCAATAGCGTGTTATCAATCTCATACAGGTTCTTGTTTTGGCAGAAGCTTTGGATCTTCTTTTGAATTGGAATCTTGGTTTGAACAGCAGAACGGTGGATTTGTCTGCGGCCAACTCCACTTTTTGTCCATGATGTACAGTTTCTGTGTGTGTACAAAAAAAAAAAAAAATAGAGTTTCCGTTGGTCTGAATTTGTAAATAGTTATTACCTGGGATTTTAATGTGCATTTTCAATGTTAATGCTCCTTCATGGCACCGCTCCTTTTGTTCTCTTTGTGCCAAATTTCATCTTGGCAATGGATATCTCTATGAATTGAAATGCACAAACAACTGAAACAAGCTCGGCATTTGCGAAAAAAATTGCATAATCTTGTTAGCAAAGGTGTCGTGGGATATTTTTTTTGGGTAAATCAGAGAATAACATAAAACTAATCAAAGCATGCCCTGGGGGGGAACAGCTCCCTGGTGTGCAGCATCCTAGACATCATATGTGTTTTCAATAGTTTTGATTTCATCTCGGTACTATGCAGATTCGAGTCATCTATTGCCAAGATGAAATTTGAGTCATTGATTGCCAAGATTAAAAGCTCAAATGCGCACACTAGGGTCGCACACAAGCACCCTTTTGTCCATCTTGAAATAAGACATCACATTCTCATTCCAAGCAAAAACAAGAAAAAACAAACAAGAAGAAAAAGAAAAATCACGCCAAAATAAATTACACAAAATAAAAATGTGTATGGCACACAATATCGAGCCGAACAATGTGGTCTTGCCTTGGAACTTAGGGATTTGTTTACACCTAAGGTCTCAGGTTCGACTCCCCTTGCCAGCAAACTCTTGGGGTCACTGGTGGTTATGCCTGATCCTTACCTCCAGAGCTCCGGGATTAGTCGAGGTGCGCTCAAGCTGGCCTGGACATACGGTTACCAGAAACAAAAAAATAAAATAAAAAATCAAGCCAACCAATGCCATGCTTGTTGGTTTTTTACAAATGCAATGATCACATAAATCACATAGTAGAAGAGACAACCAACTAAAAGGGGCAGAAAATTAAGCCGGTGATCACAATTATACAGAGACGGCTTGAGTTTTGAGGTTTTAAGGTTTCTTCTAAAAAATTTATTGTGTGAGAGCCGATGATAGTTTTTGAAGGAGACCTATGCATACACGAAACAAATTCAAAAGTTGGATGATAGTTGTTATGGAGACAGAATTCAACAGTTGAATCAAATCTTCTTTTCCATAATAGAGCTTCATTACTGATTCCTAATTGGGAAAATTTCAAAAAACCCCCTAAACTTTGACCTCAATGTCTCAAACACCCCTGAACTTTAATAAATTTCAATTGCACTCCCGAACATTCACTCCGTTATTCATTGTACCCCCACCGTCTAAGTCCGTCAACTTTTCTCCGTTAAGTGATGACTTGAACTAACACCATCGTTAAATAAACAGCTGGCCCATTTGTTGTCTCTCTTCATCTCTCGATCTCCCCTCTCTCCTCTCCATTATCATCCACCACTCTCAAACACCAACAATCAAAACCCTAACCCCCAAATTCATTTGAAAACCGTAACTAGATTCTCAAAATTGCACACCCAAAAAATTCATTCCCACAACCTTTAATCGGAATCTCGCAAGCATCAATGAGTTAAGGGAAGCAGAAATAAGCCAACGGAATAAATGGGGAGCTTTCTGGGATGCTGGGCTCAAACCCAGCGGAATAAATGGATGCTGGAGGCCCATTCCGCCACCGGTGGTAAAGCTGAGCGGAGACTCCGTGGATTGAGATGAGCCACCATCAGTTCCAGTAAGGGAAGAGTACAGTGGCATGGCTAGGATTTGCTCGAGGAACTCGTCGGTGTACCCCTTCGGCAGGTTGTTTGTCATTCCGGCGATGAGAGATTTTCAGGGAGAGGAGGACGGGGGAATCTAGAGAGAGAGAGAGAGAGAGAGGAGGGAGGAGTTGTGTAGGCAGCCTCGGCCTTTGCCCGTGCTTCGAAACGAACTCAAAGGTTTAGATCTCATCTTCCCTATCAAAGAAAACATCAATTGAACGGATAATGATGGGTGTCGATAGATTCGGTGGCTTTTTGTATAGTTGACAGATTGTATTTGTGCTCTGCTTTGTTTTGCTTTGACATGGTGTTTCATAGGGGTGAAAATCGGTCGGCTCGGTTCGGTTTTCGGGGTGTTCCAGACCGAACCGATCGGTTCGGGGTGATTTTTTCGGGAACCGATCCCGACCGAAAAAAACAATGGACCGATCGGTTCGGGGTGGTTCGGTTTTTTCGGTCCGGCGTTAAAATTGAGATGGACGGATGTGATTTGTTATTTTTTGTGGGGTCAATTTCAGGAAACCGAGATAGGGGTGGTTTTCGGTCCAAATAGGGGTGGTTTCGGGGTAATTCGGTCCAAATCGGGATGATTTTAGGGTATTTCGGTTCAGTTCGGTTCGGTCTAACAAAAATTCCGGAAAACCGAAACCGAACTGAGATGCATTTCGGTTTTTTCGGTTCGGTTTTTTCGGTTTTTTTCCAGGCTGGACCGACCGAAAACTGAACCGAATTTTCGGTTTTTCGGTCGGTTCGGGTCCCGTCGGTTTTTTTTTCACCCCTAGTGTATCATTTCTTTGCCACCATATAAAAAGAAATGATTTACTCCTTTTTTTTTTTTTTTTACATAGTGCATATGTGGCGTACATAGTGCATATGTGGCGCCACGTGTCGAGCCACATGGTTGATTTAACTAAGCCGTTAGTCCAACTCAGCGATTTCCGTTTGCAATTTGACAGAAGTAGACGGTGGGGGGTAAATAGAATAACGGAGTGAGTTCAGGAGTGCAATTGAAATTTGTTGAAGTTCAGGGGTGTTTGAGACATTGCGGTCAAAGTTTGGGGGGTTTTTTGAAATTTTCCCTTCCTAATTCGACAGATTTGTTGGTATTCCCATCCAATTTTCAGAAAAATTAAAGTAAATTTCCGATGCTAAATTCCAAACAGGTTAATTGGCTTGAGAAGGTTAAAAGTAACAGAACATCAATGAAGAATAGTAATTTAATACCAAAATAAATTATAGGAAAATCAAGAATTCGGGGGAGACGCTGTGCAGTAGGTGTTGTGCGTGTTGTGCGGCAAAACTACGTCGTTTTGCTCATTTTCTTAGTATATCCAAGGGCCCTGTTTGGAGAGTTAAGTGTGGGGTTTAATTTTGGGGTTCAATTTTAGGGGATTTAGGCTCTTTGGGGTAGGGTATAGTGGGTTTAGGCACTTGGATTTTAGGCACTTTGGGTTTAGGCACTTCAGGTTTAAGGTTTAGACACTTTAGGTTTAGGCACTTTGTAATGGTTTTTTCTTCCTCCAAACAAGGCCCTTGGAAGCTTTGGAAGTGTGCAAAAAAATCAAGCAAAATGACGTAGTTTTGCCGCACAACACGGCGCACAACACCTACCGCATAGCACCCACCCCGGATCCGAAAATCAATGATATTGTACTCCCTCCGTCCGGATTTGTTGGTCCGTTTTGGGGTTTTTTTTCTATTACATTTTGAATTTGTTAGTTTCCTATTTTATCCTCAATCCCTCCATTTAATACCCCTCCATTCTAATTTGACTACGAAATTACATGCAATTTTCAAACTAAAAAATAATGTAGTTACGAATTTTTTTTTTTTTATCAATATGGATCTTTTTTTTTTCACATGCAATTTTTTATAAAAAATTATCCAAAAAAATAGTTTTCTAAAAATATAAAAATCCATTAAAAAAATATAAACATATTATTTTAGAAAATGGGCAAAAAAGTAAATTTTTCATACTTTATCCTTTAACTTTTGAAAATGGACAAACATTTTATGGAGAGGGAGAGTCTTAGTGAGTGAGCTCTCATTTGCATGTATTTTAGAAAATGGGGATAAAAAAAATTTTTACATTAAGATCCTTTATCCGGACCGTTGATCTTTTGAATTAGTGTGAGCCCCCAAACATTTTATGACTTAAAAAAGTATGTTTGTGGACAAACAAATCCGGACGGAAGAAGTATCTATCAAAAAAATTGAGAGAGACCTAGCATGAATGAGTGTGACACTATAAAAACCAATTGTTGGTTTTCATCCAGTCATAGATGTTTATCAAGATATATGTATCAAGGGAGGAGAGAGAGAGAGAGAGAGAGAGAGAGAGAGAGAGAGAGAGAGAGAGAGAGAGAGAGAGAGAGCTTATGTGATATCAGCCATAGGATCTAAGAAATTTTGAACGGTCAGGATTTATGTCTAACATAAGATTCAAAAGCCGTTGTGTTTTGTTATATAGATGAATGATAGAGAGTTTGACAGGCAACTGATATCTTAGTCACAATCCTTCAAAATCCCGTACGATTCCGCTCTTGATCCTCGCATTCTCAAGCCTCACTCTCGCGGATTATAGTAGTTTGAGATGTGATTCAAAGACGCACTCTTGCTCTAGCACGCGAATTATGTGACTGGATGTGTACTCGCATGATCAATCGATGGACGGGAATTGTGTGCGCTCGTGCTCCAGCAGGCGAATTATGTGACTTCGACTCACATTCACTTACTAGGATAAAACAAAGGAAAATGCTACAATACACACCCCTTATTTGGGTGTGTATCATACACACTCCAATAAAATTTACGAATTTTTTGTAGAAGTTATGAATTTTTTGTAGAAGTTACGATTCTTTTGTAAAAGTTACGAATTTTTTTATAAAAGTTACGAGACACACCAAAATTTTACGAATCATATTGCTGAAAAGTTACAAAAAACAAAAAAATATTACGATTGCCGATGAGGTGGCACAATCTGGACCATACAATAGGTGCATATGGTACACCCAAATAAGGGGTGTGTATTGTAGCCATTTCCTAAAACAAAACCTCCTACGATTGTTGAATACAAAGTCACTTCAGCAACAAAAACTCAACCGTACAATTATGATCATGAACTTGGTTAGAGGAGGGTATTGAAAGAAATGAAGTGGAAAATTTGCATTGAATTTCATATGCTCGAGACCTATAAAGATGTTTTCTCAGGCCCCTTGTAGAAGCAACTGTGTCTTATTGCCTACTATGTTTGGAAGTTGAGGAAAGAAGTGGAAAAGAAGAGAAAATTTAAAAATTTTCCTCTCATTTGTTTGGTTTCCAAATAGAAAGAGAAAGGAAAAGGAAGAGAAAGGAAAAAGAAGAGAAAATTAACTACTTTTTTTCTCTCCTTCTCTCTCCCATGAGTGCAAATTTTCCTCTAATTTTTCACAAACCAAACAAAAGAAAATAACAAGTTTCTTCCCCATTTCTTTCCCATTTCTCCTTTTTTATTTTCTCTTCTCTTTCTCTTCTCTTCCACAACTTCCAAACAGAGCCTAAACCATAGTTTCTGTTTATGTGAGGTTACGTCCTCTAGGCTCATCTAATGAAGGAACTTATGTATCAATATTTATACCTTCCACATGAAAGCCTTGTCACAGACCAAGGATAGGTTTGAGTAGGTATTTCCAATGTAACACATGCAAACAATAAAGAAGACGGAGGCCTCTGAGAAGAAGAGTTAACTCTAAAAGCAGGCTGTCAGGACACAAAATCTTATAGCAAGGGGCATCTTTTCATTTTTCATCATCATTGTGAAATTAACACCAGCAACCGTAGCTCTCGATCGCTCGGCAGACATCATAGATCCGAGTCATCGTATATCTGTATTTGTCAGATATACAGACTACAGTATTTGTTTCTCAAGTATATTGGCCTTGTTGGCCTTTTGCATCGTCTCACATGTTCGAGCTGTGGGATGACCACTCTTCTATCCATATGACGTTGAAATCCTTGACCCATTGGGAAGACGCACGTTGAAGTACTGGACCAAGGCAGAGCGTTGATCTTCTCTTGGGAGGGCTCCCAAGGCAAGGAGGCAGTGAACCCTCAAGTTTCCGGACTTTGGCAGCAAGTGTGAGGTGTTGGTAGCAAATGATCCTAAACACAATACTTGGGGGTGGAGCAGTGGTGATAGATAGTGAAGATTCAGACAACGAGCTTGTTGATTGAGTTTCTTAAACTTCTTTTTTTATGTAGCTTAACTTTGTTTATAAGTGTACTTATCCAACTCATGAAATTGAACGTCTTTGGTTCTAGCTGAGATATTCTCTCTTTTCTCGGAATGGTGATTAGTTTTGAACTTACAATCTGATTTCCAATAAGACACTGATTCACTGTAAGGATACGATGTCAAAAGCAGAACATTGAAAAACCGCCAATGGGAAAGATGGTTCAGGGTGGGTGTTCTGCACCTATGCAGTAATGTTGGCTTGGCATTGTAGGCCCCTTGATGTGATTCGGACTGCTCATTTTGCAGAACTTCCCATGCTGATGATCAAGCATTCAGGCCACTCTTACCTGGGAAAAACCGGACATAACTAGGAAAATAGACCCTTCAATTTTCTAAATCAAGTTGTCATCCTTTCTAAAACTATTGATATTCAATCTAACTTAATTTGTTGTTGCTTAAGTAACCTCGTTGATTTTTGGCCGATTCATAAAAACATGAAAAATAGGAAAGTGATTCCAAAAGATTAACTCTGTCGTGGTCAAATCTGAAAGATGCATCTAATCAGCTCAAAATTCAACCCTCTCTTGCTGAGTCTTCATCTTTTGGCAAGAGAATCAGTGCAAGGAAACAGTCATAATCAGCACCTAGGAAATTATACAAGTTCAAAGCAGAAAAACAATGGCGTGAACACAAAGAATTAAATATATAAATCCCATACTAAGGCGAACCTCATGTTGTTCATAAGTTCTGTATCCATTAGATTACACTTGCAAGCCCTTTGGCAGCTACAAACCCACAGAAAAACACCGGGGAAAGAAAAGGAGGAAAACTAAATACCTACTGGAGTACCAAGTGCATAAACATCACAACAAGCTCCACAAATTGAAAAAGGTAGAAAGAAAAAAAAAGAAAGAAAGAAGGGGGGGTGCCTGTACAAGTCTACAAGGAGATATGTTGCATGGCTCTCACCTAAATAAAAATATAAGCAGCAGCAAAGGCATATATCATCCCTTCCAGTTGAACCCATAATCATCAAGATCACTACTAAAAAACCCATTTTCTGGGAACTCATGGCCTATATCCGGAATCATTACTTCTGGCAAATGAAAATTCTGTAGCTAATTAGTTGTTTTCTGGTTGAACGCGTTGTTTCCACCAACTGCAGATGAATCCCTGTTGGAAGCAGCTTTAAAGCTGTTGCTTCTGCATGGTGTGGGGCCGGCACTGTTTTTTACCGCATTTACAGTTGCTGCAGTACCTCCTGCTGAAGCATTGTTTCCAAACCCTAATCCATCTCTAGTCACATTTCCATTAGCATTTGCTCCCCCACTGTTATTGCTCATATCCTGCAGTAGTTGCTGAATCATTTGCTGTGGTATATTCTGGTTCCCTTGAGGCGGCTATGGGAAGCTCTGTTGGAGTAACCCATTACCACTCACTGGCCGCTGCAGCTGCAGGGTCTGGGTATTTGAAAAGCCACTGACCGGTGAATTCTGCATAGTTTGAACTTTGAAAAGTCAAAGGAGATGGATTCTGGTTAGGACTGTTAAAGGAGGACGACACCTCCTGTTGAGTTGAATTGGAGTTTGAATTCATCGAGTTCTGTCTCATCATCATATTTTGGTAGCTAGTCAGTGCCAAAGCAGCTTTTTTGCGGAACCGCTTAAAGCTCCTTGGTCCACCAAATGGGGGTTATTCCTCATCTGGCTATTTAGTCTGGGATTCAATGATAGTAACTTATTGAGAGTGTTCCGATCAGTTGGAAGACCCAGTATAGTTTCCATCTGGTCCATATCTTGCATCTTTTGCATCTGGAGTTGGGGGCAGTAGCATGCCGAGGATAGCTTTTCAATCCCTCTGCTAAAAAGATCGTTCGTTTCAGATGAAAGTAAAACAATGATAGCACAATTGAGGAAAAAATGTTTGCATTGACAATGATATACATGGATTTGTGAGCGCCGATTTGAAAAAGGATGGGTGGCTCGCAATATTCAACCATACAGGAATCCTAAGTGCTCCCCATGCTGGAATATGGGCCGGTAGGTTTGCAATCCTTAATTGCTTATTTCTTGATAGGAAATAACGCAAAATAAAGAATAAGCAAAATCGTTTAACAATCAATTTCTTACTTCCTTAGCCCAGTTTTTTTAGTTATTTCTGTTTACTTATTTGCATATTTTGGAGGGAGCTAGGAAACAAGCTTATTTTCTTATTAAGCACTAGAACCCTAAGGGCCCTAAGCATTGAATATTCCTATCCGTTGTTCATTCCTGCCACCGAAAATCGGGTGATTGCCTGATGACAAAACAGAAGAACTGGAGTAGAAAGAGTTCAGGACGAACAGAGGCACAGAAAGGAGAAGAATATGGATGGGTAAATAAAAAACACCATTCCAACTGAAAGAAGATAACCTCCAATCCAATTTCTACAGACCCCCTCTTTGCCCTCACTAACGCTTCCAAACTGCTTCTGAGAATAAAATGTTGAACCCAGAAGACAGAAACAAACAAAGACCATCACAATTGGGTAGATGCACCCTCCACCCATGAACCTTGGTCCCTTGAAGGACTTTTTAAGAAGACATGCAATAAATGCATTCATTTTTCAACATCACCCCTTTATTCTGAGTCTCTGACTTCTAAATACTTCTGTAGCCTTGCGTTTGGGATAGTTTTGAATACTAAAAGTTTCATTCTTTGGGTAGTTTAGAGATGGATAGTATTCTTTTTGTTCCAGAACATGCCAGAATAAAAGATAAAATGTACTCACTAATTGGCCCAATTTTCTGATCTCAGCAGTAATCCATCAAGTCTTTCATACTATTGACACCCGCAGATATCTGTGACAAGTTGGTGCATTAACAGAAGAAACAAAAAAAAAGGAAACTAAAAAGAGTTGGAACTCTGCAACTTATATAGGTAACTACCCTGGAACTGAAAAAGCTTCTGTAAAGGGAAACCCCCCACTATATCCTGCATAGAAAGAATTCAAAGAAGGGTTAATCACCCGGACACACCCTCTAAGTTTCTGGTTTCACGCTACTCCTGTTTCAACAGAACCACTAAAGGAAAATATTAACATGAGAACTAGTGGAAAAACACCAAGGCTTTGCCAAAATCAGTTCACAAGGCATCAGAAGATTCAAAATACAAGCTCCGTAAATGGAAATCAAGACACCAAGGTCGTGTTATAAGATAATAGTACTGGCAATCAGAAGAAGAGAAGAACTGAACCAAAGGGGTATATGGGGCTGGATCACAAGATGATAACTTGATAATAAAATAAAGAGAACTATCAGAAGAGAAGAACCGAACCAAAGGGGTAAAAGGGGCTGGATCACAAGATGATAACTTGATAACAAAATAAAGAGAACTAGGGGGCACTTTGCTACTTTACATACATATTGCTGTTTGACTGCAAATCCTGTTGAGAAACACCATCAGATCCACTATCAGCAATTGTATTTTGGCATTTCTGTGCAACCTGCAACAACTGATTCACCTGCAATTTCACATAATTTAAAGCTCATTCTTTAGGGGGTGCTCCACTAACCCAGTTTTTAGAAAAAACTGGTTTTTCACGGTTTTTTAGGTGATGTGTTGTGAAAGAATGACCTGTCTCGGTGTTTGGAAAAAACAGTTTTTTGTTAGTGGAACACCCCCAATATGTCAATTAGTTTGGAAAAACGGGATCTTTACTTTGTGTACAATCTCCTAAATGCTCAAAAGTATGAGAGTGGCGAGACTTGTTTCAGTTGCCAAAAAAACATATGATTTCAAGCTAAGAAGCATGGAGCCGATAAAATAAAATAAAAAACTAAGGACGCGTTTACCGGCCTTGTCTATTGGGGTCGAAGCGTGTCAAATGTGTGTTGGACACAGCTAATTACGTGTCTGAATTTTCCACTTTGATTCATTGCAATCATAGGCACATTAGGACACATTAAGGACACATTAGGAGTTTAAAATGCAATCTCTAAAATTTTGCCCTACTATTGATTTGTATGTTAATAATATCAAAACTCTCTCTGTTCCTAATTAATAGTCCCTTTTGGGAATTCCCATTTTTTAAGGGGACATGCAATGATTGCACCTAAATTCAAATTTGGTGACATCATTTCCATCAATTGCCCTTATACCCTTAACGTACCTACCTTACAACACTTGTATTCACTTATGAGGGATACTTTTGGAAAATCATAAAAAATTTACTTCCAATTTTAGAGAGGACTAACATTTTGGAACATTGCAAAATGGAATAATGGACTATTAATTAGGAACCGAGGGAGTACTATTTGTGGTTTATCGTAATTTTGACAGAAACAATGTTTTCCACTTATATATGAATTCACAGGATACATCTTCAATATAAATACACTGTGTATTTGACTGTGTCCCAAAACTCCCAACAGTCGGTATCCTTTTTTTTATTTTTTTTTGGAATGACGTCTACACTCTACACGTCTGTGTCCTGCGTTTGAATCTTTGCTTCTTGGTCAAGAGTGAACATTTCAAATTTGCAAATCCCACACATCAATTATTTGACTGTGTCCCAACAGTCCATATCCTAATTTTTTTGGAAAGATGTCTCCGCATGTCTCTGTCCTGTGTTTGTATCTTTCTGGATTTCAAGAGTGAACATTTGATTAGCTTCAAATTTTCATAGCCACACATCAATTATTTTGAATACATTACATTCCTGGGCCTGCATTCCAAACTGCTCATTTCAAGGCTCCTCATTACTTTACCTGATATCCTTCACAATATCCAATACATTGTCTAAGTGTCAACAATGTATCAGTCCTTGCCTTTACTCTTAACTTCTAGGACCTAGGTTATTTTTCAGGTACTAGTAAACATATTCATTCACCTCAATGGATCCAATACATTGAGCTATAGAACTCTAAAAAGCCATAAATGAGATGACTATGATAACAACAGAAACAACCGACAATAACCTGGGCCAAAGAGTCGAGCATAACACTCTAGAACTCTTAATAAGTCAATCTCACAAAGAGGAATACACAATGGAAGAATAGGTTTCCCAGAACTTCAACAGTACTCTACAAATCACCAGTAAGTTAGTTAAGCTCAAGTTGAATTTGGTTTAGGATGACTTGTGCAGAAGTATGATCCGGAAACACGATATTGGAATTCGCAATAACACATTTAGATAATGATCCCATCGTCAACCAACTCAACAGTAGAGGCACAATTGCCATTAAGCTGATGTGCCATTTAGTAATTAGTAAGAGATTAAGCAAAAGAAAGCTAATATAAACTTACAGTGGTGTGCCGAATCCCAGTTGTTTTCCCAAGTAACTCATGCTCTTTAAGAAATAAGAGCTCCCCGTGGATGGGCAGAAAGTGTTGAGGCTTCACTATTTTCAGTACTTCCTCCTTCAATAGTGAAGGTAATATATTTAGAGTATGCCTTCAAAAACAAATCAGCAGATCCGAAAAGAATAACACATAAAGGGAAAAGTTTGTGGGACACCTCAAATTTGAGCATATAGCCATGGCTGCTGACATTCAAAGTCAATGAATATACTTAAGTGGCCTTGTTAGATTTTACATAAGGAAACACAAACAGTCATCTGTCTCATCGGCTTTAACCAGAAAACAAGTTCATAACATTCATTCTCAGTCCTCAAAAGAAAAATCATCTAGATGAGGAAAGAAAGAACAGAAACAACGATTACACAAACAATCTAGCATTTCATTTATATCGTTTTCCTTATTGGTTAAGTGGAATAGAATAAAATACAACAGTGCTTGTAAAGGAAGGCAGTGGAGAAAAAAAGAGGATTCTGAATAGTCAAAATCTCACCAATTCCTGACGATGACCGTGACCAGATGCGTGCAGGTGCTCATTTTTTTCCCATTACTATTGTTGATCCAATCTCCGATATACGGTTTAACATCTTCGTCACCCGTGGCTCATTACCAGGGATCACCTGAAAATGTGAACCAACGAAAGACTAAGCAGAACAATGTACTTGTTTTGTATTTGACACTCCAGGTATGCAAGGTTTGCACCCTTTTTGGTGTCATTTAATGATACTTCCTTATGAAGTATACAAAATCTAAGCAAGATAAATCAAAAAGTTATTCGGAAAGTCAAAGTGGTGATCTACAAATTTAAACCAAGTACAATCCACGTAAACTAGAACTTAAGAGCTTTTCCATGCATGCTTCTTAGACTTCCTACATATACAGATTGTTTATAACATGATCTCTTTAATCTTTAAAGAATTTAGTTTTCTATTAGCACCAAATAACTTTGCTTAACTATCTAAGGCTGTTTTTGGATCAAGAACTTGAGAAGAAAAGGAAATCCAGAAATCGCTAGATTTAACCGCTGTTAGATCCTTTCAACTTTCCTGTTTTCTTTTCCTTACCCAACTCCTTTTTTTTATTATTATTATTAGAAACCCCACTCCTTGATCCAAGCACATCATAGTGGAATGATTTTTTCCTTTTAGGTCCAGATAGCTTTTGATATTTTTCTTCTTGCAGCTAATGTACCTGGGTTCATGAATGAGATAACTCCATCTTCAGCAATCTGCCGCGAGGAATAGTACAACCAGTCTTGAAAGTTCTTCCAGCCCTCGCTGGAGGGGGAACTTTGGTGGTGGATCACACTTGAAGACCCAGCCCCAGCCATGGCCCCGCACCTAAGGAACTTGAGACCATCTTCGACAGCAGTGGGACTGCCCCACATCCCATCTCATCTTCCCGCAAAGCTGCCGATTATCCGAGCTCCCAGTAATTCGTCTGTACCATCTTGTGGGCTGGGTCAAGCAACTGAACTGGTCAAAAGCCAACGGCAGAATAATGGGATTAATCAACCAGACAACAGTACTGGTTTACCGGTCACCGATGGTTTTCTCTCAAACCTTAACCTGCCCATCAATCAGCACAGAACTTCTAAGCCAGTTCTTAACTCCAACTATAATTCTACTTGAAGTTGCCAATCAAACTAACTTATTTGCTTCACCATTTCTTGTGCATTGACTGCATCTCTCTTTCTACAAAAATACAACCAGAACTCCCAAAGTCTCTCTCTCTCCATTCACTAGGGTAATAATACATTTTGAATGCCAAAATGTTTAACTATATCACCATATCTCTCACCCTGCAACTTCTGTCACGCTGTGATTATTTTGAAAAGAAAAATTGCATCAATCCTTGATTCTGTGAATGTGTTTCGTCTAATATTCGATGATTCTGCTGATTGTTTTTCTTGGCAAAACTGTGGAGGTACCATATCCTCTCCCGATAGACTCAAAGAACTAGTTGTCAGACAAGTAGATCATAGTGGTTCTTCCTGCTGTACAAGAGCCTCGCCACTTTCTTTGGTTTTTTCCTTTTTCTTGAACTCTTGCTGAGCTCAGCTCCATATTCAGCAATGGGAATAAACCGGACCCCAATCCTCCTCTTGCATGCTGCAGTTTGATAGAAAAACAGATTATTGTGTCGAAACATAAACAGAAGCACAAAACACATAACGGTAAGGAGAGAATTCCCCAAAACAAGAATGAATAGGAGCAACCTGTTTAGTCGTCTATCTCGACATAGACAAAAGATTATTCTTCCAATGCTATCCATGCCCCCTTCACTTATTTTACCTTAAGAGACCCTTTGGATTGTGAGAAAGGGAGAGAAAGAAGATTTGTGTCTCACACCAAATCTCACCAAAAGTGACGAGATTTGGTGAGAATTACAAATGGACCACGAAGATTCATCTCTTTCTTTACTTCTCACCTTTTCTCACTATTCTCAGCTCATTTAGTTAACCAAATTATTGAAGGACTCTATTTTCTTTTCTTTTCTCACCCTTGGCCACAATCCAAAGGGGCTACTAGTATGATCCTAATTCCTAACTTATAAACATTCTCCAGACACTATGCTATCCTCAATACTTGTGCTCAAACCAATCATTGACTTATTACCAACTACAGTTGTATGCAAAAGTAACTGTCAACCAATTAAGGAAAGTTTTTATCATGACATAGTATGTAACTCAAAGAACCTGACACTTGGGAAGTCGCATCAAGAAACGGAACTCAACGAAAGCCCAGACTTGCCAAAAGTTCAGCTCAGACCAATCTAGTTGTGCTGATTTAAAGATATCAAATGAGTTGTTCGACAACAAAAATACCTCATGCTCTAATAGGTATAAAGTGATCGGCTGACAACAAAACTTCGACAGCACCTAAAGGAGAATGTGACCATTTATCAGCATGTTAAATTAAGCCATTATTAACAATATAGTGTCAGATATTGTCAAACATGATGCACGAAAATACCTACAAGAGAATCAACACCATTCTCACTCTGCTTAGGAGCTGCACACTCACGTGAAGCACAAACAATGTAGTAAATCACTGTGGGAGGAAAGAATAATAAATCATAAAAAAATCAAATATACCTCTTATACTCATAATCTTGGTCACTTCCTTCCCATGTAAAAACTGTGGCCACAAAAAGTGTCAATTTCTTATGGATATAAGGAGATGCTACGAGCTTTATAACTTACTGGTTTCTTCTTCTTATTTTTCAAATCAATTAATGTATTTTCAACTCCCTCAGCAACTGCAAAGGAAGAACAAAATAAGTCTCCGTAAAAAATTGGGTAATAATGACAACCCATAAAACACCTGCAAATACATTTATTTTGCAGATTGTGAAGGAACATGCATACAAACACAAATACAGACGTGAGAGGAGCCTAATTGGGGCGCATATACCCTCAAACTTTCGTAATAAATTCTCTATGTTCTCAACTATCTTGTTGGAGGTATCATCCCCATCATCCTGTATGACTTGCGTCTTCTTCTTAGTAGGATCAAAAACAAAATTTGGTCTAAGTGGATTCTGCAAAGCCAAAAAGAAAGAAACCAACAGCCTCTAACATGTTGCTAGTTGACTGAGCACAACCAAAATACACTACAATGATTAGTTCATACCAATTCATGAACAGATGTCACTGGGGAGACTGGCTTAGCATAAATTGCGCACGTCAAGATTATTCAGTAGAAGATTGAGTTCATACCAAAATCAAGAACAGATGTCACTGGGAGACTGTCACCATTGAGAATTTGAGACCACCTTCGGCGATTGAACAGTCACCATTGACGATGGGCTTCGAATGAGCGGCAGTCAACGACGTTTGGATTGAACGGAGTCTCTAAGTTGCCGGAGATATTCTGATCGGACGGGAAAGTAAATGGGAGAGGGAGAGAGTTTCAGCGTCGACGTCGTTTCTAATTTCTATGGCAAACACAAAACGAGATTATAAGTAAAACCGGTTACAACTCCTATTATTATTATGGTTTTGATTCAGTATATCCAAACCTATTTTAAGAAACATAAATTCATTCCGATCAACAACTAATCCATTCTCAAATGTTGTGAAATATTTACATGATGTGTATTTTTCTGCATTCTACGATATGAATATATTAGATCATTAACATATCTCTAGGATTGATAGAAAACTTGTTCGAAGTCCCCCAAGAGTTGTTGATATAGAAGGGGATATGATTCAATGTATCCAAAGCCATTTTAAGAACTAGAAATTCATCTAGATTAAGTAAAATTATGTATCTTATTTACAAGATATTCATACATCATATGTGTTTTAATAATTTCTACAAGAAGAATGTCTTGGATCATTAAACTACGGTCAATAGAGGTAGAAATCATCCTTAGAGTTTTTATATTTAAAACGACGTCGTTTTGATTACATGACATAGGTTGAACCTATGTCATGACGTGGACAATATTTTTCCTGAGCAAAATTAAAAAATTCGAAAACCTCGAAACCCATTTCGTTCAATCTGTACAGAGAAAGGAAGAGTGACGACCACCACGGGCTACCACCACGACCGGCAGCGCCTCCCGCCTCCCTCTCCACCTCCACCTCCACCTCCGGCAACGAACACACCATCAGGGAGGAAAAGGCACTCCACCTCCACCTCCACCTCAACTAGGGTTCCAAACGAAAAACACACCATCACCTACAAGAACGCGGCAAGTTTCATTGGTTTGTTGAGACAGTCAAGCTAGAAATAGGACTCTCTCTCTCTCTCTCTGCTTGTTTCAACTAGGGTTCCAACGTCCGAAATCCCACTTGAACAGGTGAAGTGTTTTTACTTACCGATTTTACGGTTTGAAATTGAAGTTCTTTGAACCCAGTTTTGGGGTTCAAGAAATAGGACTTCGTCTTTAGGGCTTTTGTATGACTTGAAATGTTGATAGTATAGTGGTGGCAGCCATTCAATTGAATGAAAAATGCCGCTGTCCCCAATCTTTCTCTGGACTTTCTTTTGGCTGGGTACTAGTTTCAGGAGATATAGGGCATAATTTCTTGCTTACAGGGCATAATCTTGCGCTGGATTCCAAATGCTCTTCAATGCCTGGTCCAAACTACGGAACTTGGTTTCCATTCCAGACTACGAAACTACAATGGTGAGCCAGTTAGCCTGTTGGACCAGTTAGAATTTTCGACATCACAGCTAACCAAACGCAATTTGATCAAGCTACTCAAATTCGTCTCGTGTTTGGGTGATGATAGACGGACAGTAAGTGAAATGTATGCTGTTCATTCTGTTTGAAGCAAATACCAATTTTGTTCTTCGTATTCTAGTTTTTGTTTTTTTCTTAGTAGGAAAATAGAGTGAATATGACCCAAACAATGAATCTGATATGGAGTATTCAATCTACCGGGCACATTATTCCTTACTATTCGTCTTGAAATGTATGTATCCATCAAAGTATGCATATGTGACTGGCACATTGCTCCCACAAGGTTCCTTAGTACTCATCGGCCACATTGCTCCCACAAGGTTCAGAAACCTCTTTCATTATTCTGTGACTGGCACCAACCAAAAGATTTTGTAATAAATATAAAATACAAATTGATACTTTCATTGCTAAAAATAATTATATCCGATATTTTCTTGAAAAATACGCCTATGTAAGCATATGTGATTGATATAAAATAAAAAAAATAAAAAAAAGGCAAGGGTGAAGCAATTCACCATGTAAACCAGACTATTGAAAGCCAAATCCTGAACAAAATTAACTACAAATGCAATCGTATCAATCAGGAACTCATGTTGCTTCATGTCATTTACGTGGAAGATCGAACAACAAATGAGTTAGTCGTGTGACCGAGTGGATTTATGATAAAATATAGATATTTTGTCTAGTGTTCGCATTTGGTCCTTTTTCATGAGATGTGGTGTGAGTCGTGTGACCATGTGGAGTAACTGGGAAAGTAGAAACATGGCCAAATAATTTGATCAATGTCGAGCAATGAATTCATAGTCTTTAAAACCGAGTCAAGGCAGTCCTTAGTTGCCAACAATGGGGTGGGTGGAGTTTGACACATCACTTGAAAGAAGTACCATAATAGTCAATAGATCATCGTTTAACCCTTTTGGGATGGATGCCATCATTTTCTAAATGGGTAAATATCTTTTCATTTGTAGACCAATAATTTCTAGATGTATCTTGGAGTATTCAGGGAGAACCTATAGTTTGATGAAATTGTGCAGATAATATGTTGGAGATAACGAATGTCATTGACCTCCCACTTTGGTTGGAATGGATGGATTTGTTAAACTTACTTTAAACTAATTGAAGAGGTCTTGAACTGGTGTAATGGACTAGTGGAAAGTGCTATCTGCTTCCCCAAGCAGTAGCCTTGTGCAACGCTGACTTTCTGTACAATCAAATGCTTCTTGAGCTTGCGAATTCCGAAGTTAGCTGTAAATTGAAGTCAATAAGGTTGATAAAGAGTTGATGTTCTGAAAAGTGTAATCTATTCAGCCTATCACAATCCATATAGCGATGCCAGAAAGGGTGCAGCCTGGTACGCACGAAGCACATAGGAAAACAAAATAGCTGTAGGAAGACCCCAACCTCTAGATATCACAAGGATATATTAGGCTTCTCTTGGTAGTGAATTTCTCATGTTCATTTGACATTTTACAAGTTTCTCTTTTGTTTTAAGTTTAAACAAACACCTTATGTTCTCGTGTCATGAAGGACGTATTTTACACCCCACCTTGAATATAGGAAGATGCATGTAGTAAAAGTAGTGCTGTCTTGTTCAATTTGTAACAAACGTGCAATGTGTGGGCATACTTGAAAGGAACTGCCTGGGATTGTAGACCTAGGTGACATGATTAACTGATGTTCCATAGTGACAAATGAAATGTCATTAGTTACTTTGTATTGCGCGCAACATATGACCTTTCTTTGCATAAAGAAGCATTTGGAATTCTAACCAAGTGAATTGGACTGGTAATGTATCAGGTTATAAAAAACGGAGAGATGCTTGGGGTTTCACATTTGAGGAACAGAAGAGTGCAGTCTAATGGTTTTATATCACTTGGGAAGGAGAATTTGCAGGTTGGTTATCATGAAAAAGGGACCTTGCCCTCCCTCTTCTCCCATTAGAAAAGTTTTGCTAAAAATAGCTTTTTTCTTGCAGTTGATGTACAATGATGGTGATAAAGCATTTGGTACATCCACTGAACTGTGCATTGAGGAGAGACTAAGAATTGCATCTGATGGTATTATAGTGATCAGGTATATCTATCACACCGTAAATATCAAGGATTTTTGCGCTTTTCCATCTGTATGTAACATCAACTTCCTCTCTTTCATTGCAGCATGGAAATCTTACGCCCTCGAGATGCTGACAATTTCGGTGAAAATACAATAAAAGGGAAAATAAGAATCACTACTCGTTGCTTATGGCTTGACAAAGGAACGCTTTTGGATGCACTCCATAAAGCTGCCCGTGCTGCACTCTCAAGCTGTCCTGTAACTTGTCCTCTAGCCCACATGGAAAGAACTGTCTGATGTTTTGAGAAAAATGGTAAGAAAGTACAGTAGTAAAAGTCCTGAAGTCATTGCAGTTGCTGTAGAAAATCCGGCTGCATTTCTCTCGGACGAGCTCAAGTCACAAGGTGGTTCTGGGACATCATCATTAAAAAAAACAAGGGTTGGTCGTCCAAAAAAGAGACAGCCAACTGAGCTACAAGAGGAAGAAGGCAACAGCATCATGCAATCAGTTAACACCGCGCAAGAATGGGAAGACAGCCAACTGAGCTACAAGAGGAAGAAGGCAACAGCATCATGCAATCAGTTAACACCGCGCAAGAATGGGAAGGTTCTGATTTCTCAGCTTTTTTTTTTCACTGTTGTAGATATAAAAATAAAATAAAAATAAATAGAAGCTTTTCTTTCGCTGTTCATTTTACTTTTCTTTACATGTCTTTATGTGTATACATACATAAATTTATTTGTAAATGCATGTAGCCAATACAAAATCAGTTACCTAGGAAGAAAATTATATTTTTCAGTAGCTCTGATTTGGAATCTATTTGATGTCGAGGGGCTGAATTGTTTCATTGAACTACTAGTCTTGTCGTGTTTAATTTAGTCCAGGTTCACTGGGGTAGTTAGATAGACCATTCAGTTTTGTCCTGTCTGGACCAACCTCCAAATATATGATTTTTTGTCATCTACTGCCATATTATTTCCTTTGGGGGTTAATGTCTGGTATGATTTGCCCCCTGGGTTGAGTAGATGATTTAGATTTTAGAGGTTACTAGCACCAAATCGCTTTGTTTTCTTCTCTGCGTTTGGCTTCAGCATTTTAAATAGGTTTCTGTATGACAATGTATTTACTTGTACTGCAGGTCGTGGCGCTGAATATGAAAGACAACCGTCTGAGGAAGCCGCTACTTCGGTTCGGAGTCACCAGGGAGCTCCCCTATTAATTCTCAGCAATCAGATGATTTTTGGAGGTCAGTACTGATGCCACTAATGGACCAAGTGGGAAAGAATAGCAACGGATCTTTTCCACCTGAGAAACATAGTGACAAGCCTAAGAAAGAAACTGGGGTTAACGATTCTGTGGAACTACCAAATTCTCAATTAAAACATTCCAAGCCTACGAAACGGAACAAGTGGAAGCCCGAAGAGATTAAAATGCGTGGTGAACTCCATGGTAAATTCCAAGTTGTGAAGCGGCGAATGGCCCTTTGGGAAGAGATATCTGCACGGCTGTTGTCTGATGGGATTACTCAAACTCCTGGGGAGTGCAAATCTCTATGGACATCCCTGGTCCATAGATACGAGGTTTGCTCTTAACATTGACTTTAATGGCATTTCTTTCTCGCATATGTAAATCGTTCTCGTCGATGCATATATGTAAAGTCCAACTGTTGGTACCAAAATGGCATTGCTAAATTATTTCTCTCACTAGAGTGTCAAAAAGTAAAAAAATAGCAATGTTACAACACCGGTTTGATGCCATTTTGGCACAATCTCAAAACCATTTGCTTTTGGCATGGGATTTGACACGGGATTTGGCAGAAGGGTGTACTTGCTCATACACGAAGTTCCAATTTTTTCAGCTTGATTTCTGTATCGAGCCGGTTATTTCAAAATCTCGAACATATCTGTTAGCATGGAGAATTTTGACTCAACCATTGAAACATTAACCCTGAGGGTGATGATGTTGAGACTTGAGCCCTATCTATTTCATCTGCTGGAGGTCGACCATACAATTGTTGCACAGATATGCAGAACGATGTATATCTGCATCCATGTCCTTGTACTAAGTGGAGTAGATGTCATGCCACTTTTCTCCCATTATTTTCTTGATTATTTTTGTTGAGTTTCTTTGATGCTCTTTTCCACAGGCAAGCAAGAGAGAAAACAAAAGTTGGCCTTATTTCGAGGACATGGACAAGATTTTATCCGACTTGGAGGCAACCACAACAATATTTGAACGGAGCTGGTAGAGTGATAGTTACTTGTTTTTTCATATGTTGTAGCAACCAGTGTTTTTTCTTCTTCTCGGTAATAGAAAATGATGGTCATGTTTGTAGTTATCAAAAGAAACACCCACGGGGAATTGTATGGTTTATTTTGTAGCCTTTGGGACCTTTGGTTAATTGATCAATTTGCATAGATTTTGTGGTACTTTCAGGCTCGAGGATTGGTTTCCTTTTCTCTCTTTTCTAATCTATGTTCAATGTTCTTGGCATGCCATGAAACTTTCCAGGAGTTAGCGATATGTTTCAAAATATTCATCACGATTTCACGAAGCTTCTTTACTTTTTGGGAAAGTGTTGAGAACATGAAAAGAAAACATGAAATGGGACATTAAAAACGTATCTGGCCGATGAGATTCATCAAGTACACTATTTTTACAGTGTGCCGGATGAATTTCACCCGTCAAATGCTTTTTCATGTACTCTACCAAGCCTTTTTTTCTTTTTTGTGTGCTCATGTCTAAGAATATATTTGAAATTCAGGCTTCTAATAAAATAGGTGTACGGAACAAAGAAATTTCACCGCCATGCACGGATCAAAGAATCATCTTCTCCTTTGAAGGGGATTTTCTTTTCTATACATACCCCCATTATTCCTTCAACATTCTTTGCATGTACGCATGAAAAAGAACATTAGTCACTGAATTTTGTGCATAGCAGCTTGTCGCCGGCAAGTATCTGCAGGATAACTGATTATCGTATGATCTTCGTTGTGTGATGATTTCATCTTGACTTGTAGATTTCAACCAACATGTTTGGACAAGTTCTTAACAAAACTTAGCGAACTTCAGAAGTATCCCCAACATGTCCTAAATCAACATCGCATAAGACAGCAATCAATTAAAATCACAGAAGACGAGCCAAATAGATGTTGCACTGCTAGAAATAACAATCAAAACAAGGCCTACGAACTCGAGCAGATTAACTACTAATTGATATTCGAAAGGAGGGGGGAAAATCAACTGGAGCTAGCTCAGTTGGCCACTTTGTATACTCTCATATGGAGGCGATTTTTCTATTTTTTCCATCGAATGAAGGTTATTTGATGAGTTATTTGTTCCCTTAATGGGCTTTTCAATTGAGCTTAGTATGATTGTGGGCCAATGAACCGTTTGATATAATTCAGATACTCGTATTCCTCTACTGCTTGTAATAAAAAAAAATTAAAAAGGAAGAAAATACGGATATTGTGGCGACCCCCAGCAGACATTCATGAGAAACATTATCATGATATAGTAAGCTCTCTGGTCATGATGAATGAAGAAGACAGACATCCATGTTTACAAAATATACATACCAAGAGTATTTAAAAAATTAATCCCACTCGAGTTCAGCTTGAAACCTAACCAATTTTTCCCAAAACTTTTATAAGATTCATACCAGATAATAGGTAAGTCCTGAATGAGTTCCGTTTGAAAAGACAGTAGCAGACGTATTGTTCGTTGCCGGAGGTGGAGACGGAGGCGGGAGGCGCTGCCGGTCGTGGTGGTAGCCCGTGGTGGTCGTCGCTCTTCCTTTCTCTGTACAGATTGAACGAAATGGGTTTCGAGGTTTTCGAATTTTTAATTTTTGCTCTGGTAAAAATATTTTCCACGTCATGACATAGGTTCAACCTATGTCATGTAACCAAAACGACGTCGTTTAATTATAAAAACTCTAAGGACGATTTCTACCTCTATTGACCGTAGTTTAATGATCCAAGACATTCTTCTTGTAGAAATTATTAAAACACATATGATGTATGAATATCTTGTAAATAAGATACATAATTTTACTTAATCTAGATGAATTTCTAGTTCTTAAAATGGCTTTGGATACATTGAATCATATCCCCTTCTATATCAACAACTCTTGGGGGACTTCGAGCAAGTTTTCTATCAATCCTAGAGATATGTTAATGATCTAATATATTCATATCGTAGAATGCAAAAAAATATACATCATGTAAAAATTTCACAACATTTGAGAATGGATTAGTTGTTGATCGGAATGAATTTATGTTTCTTAAAATAGGTTTGGATATACTGAATCAAAACCATAATAATAATAGGAGTTGTAACCGGTTTTACTTATAGAAATTAGAAACGACGTCGACGCTGAAACTCTCTCCCTCTCCCATTTACTTTCCCGTCCGATCAGAATATCTCCGGCAACTTAGAGACTCCGTTCAATCCAAACGTCGTCGACTGCCGCTCATTCGAAGCCCATCGTCAATGGTGACTGTTCAATCGCCGAAGGTGGTCTCAAATTCTCAATGGTGACAGTCTCCCAGTGACATTTGTTCTTGATTTTGGTATGAACTCAATCTTCTACTGAATAATCTTGACGTGCGCAATTTATGCTAAGCCAGTCTCCCCAGTGACATCTGTTCATGAATTGGTATGAACTAATCATTGTAGTGTATTTTGGTTGTGCTCAGTCAACTAGCAACATGTTAGAGGCTGTTGGTTTCTTTCTTTTTGGCTTTGCAGAATCCACTTAGACCAAATTTTGTTTTTGATCCTACTAAGAAGAAGACGCAAGTCATACAGGATGATGGGGATGATACCTCCAACAAGATAGTTGAGAACATAGAGAATTTATTACGAAAGTTTGAGGGTATATGCGCCCCAATTAGGCTCCTCTCACGTCTGTATTTGTGTTTGTATGCATGTTCCTTCACAATCTGCAAAATAAATGTATTTGCAGGTGTTTTATGGGTTATCATTATTACCCAATTTTTTACGGAGACTTATTTTGTTCTTCCTTTGCAGATGCTGAGGGAGTTGAAAATACATTAATTGGTTTGAAAAATAAGAAGAAGAAACCAGTAAGTTATAAAGCTTGTAGCATCTCCTTATATCCATAAGAAATTGACATTTTTTGCGGCCACAGTTTACATGGGAAGGAAGTGACCAAGATTATGAGTATAAGAGGTATGTTTGATTTTTTTATGATTTATTATTCTTTCCTCCCACATTGATTTACTACATTGTTTGTGCTTCACGTGAGTGTGCAGCTCCTAAGCAGAGTGAGAATGGTGTTGATTCTCTTGTAGGTATTTTCTTGCATCATGTTTGACAATATCTGACACTATATTGTTAATAATGGCTTAATTTAACATGCTGATAAATGGTCACATTCTCCTTTAGGTGTTGTCGAAGTTTTGTTGTCAGCCGATCACTTTATACCTATTAGAGCATGAGGTATTTTTGTTGTCGAACAACTCATTTGATATCTTTAAATCAGCACAACTAGATTGGTTTGAGCTGAACTTTTGGCAAGTCTGGGCTTTCGTTGAGTTCCATTTCTTGATGCGACTTCCCAAGTGTCAGGTTCTTTGAGTTAAGAACTGGCTTAGAAGTTCTGTGCTGATTGATGGGCAGGTTAAGGTTTGAGAGAAAACCATCGGTGACCGGTAAACCAGTACTGTTGTCTGGTTGATTAATCCCATTATTCTGCCGTTGGCTTTTGACCAGTTCAGTTGCTTGACCCAGTCCACAAGATGGTACAGACGAATTACTGGGAGCTCGGATAATCGGCAGCTTTGCGGGAAGATGAGATGGGATGTGGGCAAGTCCCACTGCTGTCGAAGATGGTCTCAAGTTCCTTAGGTGCAGGGCCATGGCAGGGGCTGGGTCTTCAAGTGTGATCCACCACCAAAGTTCCCCCTCCAGCGAGGGCTGGAAGAACTTTCAAAACTGGTTGTACTATTCCTCGCGGCAGATTGCTGAAGATGGAGTTATCTCATTCATGAACCCAGGTACATTAGCTGCAAGAAGAAAAATATCAAAAGCTATCTGGACCTAAAAGGAAAAAATCATTCCACTATGATGTGCTTGGATCAAGGAGTGGGGTTTCTAATAATAATAATAATAAAAAGGAGTTGGGTAAGGAAAAGAAAACAGGAAAGTTGAAAGGATCTAACAGCGGTTAAATCTAGCGATTTCTGGATTTCCTTTTCTTCTCAAGTTCTTGATCCAAAAACAGCCTTAGATAGTTAAGCAAAGTTATTTGGTGCTAATAGAAAACTAAATTCTTTAAAGATTAAAGAGATCATGTTATAAACAATCTGTATATGTAGGAAGTCTAAGAAGCATGCATGGAAAAGCTCTTAAGTTCTAGTTTACGTGGATTGTACTTGGTTTAAATTTGTATATCACCACTTTGACTTTCCGAATAACTTTTTGATTTATCTTGCTTAGATTTTGTATAGTTCATAAGGAAGTATCATTAAATGACACCAAAAAGGGTGCAAACCTTGCATACCTGGAGTGTCAAATTCAAAACAAGTACATTGTTCTGCTTAGTCTTTCGTTGGTTCACATTTTCAGGTGATCCCTGGTAATGAGCCACGGGTGACGAAGATGTTAAACCGTATATCGGAGATTGGATCAACAATAGTAATGGGAAAAAAATGAGCACCTGCACGCATCTTGTCACAGTCATCGTCAGGAATTGGTGAGATTTTGACTATTCAGAATCCTCTTTTTTTCTCCACTGCCTTCCTTTACAAGCACTGTTGTATTTTATTCTATTCCACTTAACCAATAAGGAAAACGATATAAATGAAATGCTAGATTGTTTGTGTAATCGTTGTTTCTGTTCTTTCTTTCCTCATCTAGATGATTTTTCTTTTGAGGACTGAGAATGAATGTTATGAACTTGTTTTCTGGTTAAAGCCGATGAGACAGATGACTGTTTGTGTTTCCTTTTGTAAAATCTAACAAGGCCACTTAAGTATATTCCTTGACTTTGAATGTCAGCAGCCATGGTATATGCTCAAATTTGAGGTGTCCCACAAACTTTTCCCTTTATGTGTTATTCTTTTCGGATCTGCTGATTTGTTTTTGAAGGCATACTCTAAATATATTACCTTCACTATTGAAGGAGGAAGTACTGAAAATAGTGAAGCCTCAACACTTTCTGCCCATCCACGGGGAGCTCTTATTTCTTAAAGAGCATGAGTTACTTGGGAAAACAACTGGGATTCGGCACACCACTGTAAGTTTATATTAGCTTTCTTTTGCTTAATCTCTTACTAATTACTAAATGGCACATCAGCTTAATGGCAATTGTGCCTCTACTGTCGAGTTGGTTGACGATGGGATCATTATCTAAATGTGTTATTGCGAATTCCAATATCGTGTTTCCGGATCATACTTCTGCACAAGTCATCCTAAACCAAATTCAACTTGACCTTAACTAACTTACTGGTGATTTGTAGAGTACTGTTGAAGTTCTGGGAAGCCTATTCTTCCATTGTGTATTCCTCTTTGTGAGATTGACTTATTAAGAGTTCTAGAGTGTTATGCTCGACTCTTTGGCCCAGGTTATTGTCGGTTGTTTCTGTTGTTATCATAGTCATCTCATTTATGGCTTTTTAGAGTTCTATAACTCAATGTATTGGATCCATTGAGGTGAATGAATATGTTTACTAGCACCTGAAAAATAACCTAGGTCCTAGAAGTTAAGAGTAAAGGCAAGGACTGATACATTGTTGACACTTAGACAATGTATTGGATATTGTGAAGGATATCAGGTAAAGTAATGAGGAGCCTTGAAATGAGCAGTTTGGAATGCAGGCCCAGGAATGTAATGTATTCAAAATAATTGATGTGTGGATATGAAAATTTGAAGCTAATCAAATGTTCACTCTTGAAATCCAGAAAGATACAAACACAGGACAGAGACATGCGGAGACATCTTTCCAAAAAAATTAGGATATGGACTGTTGGGACATAGTCAAATAATTGATGTGTGGGATTTGCAAATTTGAAATGTTCACTCTTGACCAAGATGCAAAGATTCAAACGCAGGACACAGACGTGTAGAGTGTAGACGTCTTTCCAAAAAAAAAAAAAAAATAGGATACCGACTGTTGGGAGTTTTGGGACACAGTCAAATACACAGTACATACCCCCGCTCCCCCGCACCCGCACCCGCCCCCGCCCCCGTCCCCGCTCCCGCTTCGTGCAACTAAGGTATAAGGGCAATTGATGGAAATGATGTCACCAAATTTGAATTTAGGTGCAATCATTGCATGTCCCCCTAAAAAATGGGAATTCCCAAAAGGGACTATTAATTAGGAGCGGAGAGAGTTTTGATATTATCAACATACAAATCAATAGTAGGGCAAAATTTTAGAGATTGCATTTTAAACTCCTAATGTGTCCTAATGTGCCTATGACTGCAATGAATCAAAGTGGAAAATTCAGACACGTAATTAGCTGTGTCCAACACACATTTGACACGCTTCGACCCCAATAGACAAGGCCGGTAAACGTGTCCTTAGTTTTTTATTTTATTTTATCGGCTCCATGCTTCTTAGCTTGAAATCATATGTTTTTTTTGGCAACTGAAACAAGTCTCGCCACTCTCATACTTTTGAGCATTTAGGAGATTGTACACGAAGTAAAGATCCCGTTTTCCAATTTGCAAGGAATTGACTTTCTGTGCAATCAAATGCTTCTTGAGCTTGCGAATTCCGAAGTTAGCTGTAAATTGAAGTCAATAAGGTTGATAAAGAGTTGATGTTCTGAAAAGTGAAATCTATTCAGCCCATCACAATCCATATAGTGATGCCAGAAAGGGTGCAGCCTGGTACGCACGAAGCACATAGGAAAACAAAATAGCTGTAGGAAGACCCCAACCTCTAGATATCACAAGGATATATTAGGCTTCTCTTGGTAGTGAATTTCTCATGTTCATTTGACATTTTACAAGTTTCTCTTTTGTTTTAAGTTTAAACAAACACCTTATGTTCTCGTGTCATGAAGGACGTATTTTACACCCCACCTTGAATATAGGAAGATGCATGTAGCAAAAGTAGTGCTGTCTTGTTCAATTTGTAACAAACGTGCAATGTGTGGGCATACTTGAAAGGAACTGCCTGGGATTGTAGACCTAGGTGACATGATTAACTGATGTTCCATAGTGACAAATGAAATGTCATTAGTTACTTTGTATTGCGCGCAACATATGACCTTTCTTTGCATAAGGAAGCATTTGGAATTCTAACTAAGTGAATTGGACTGGTAATGTATCAGGTTATAAAAAACGGAGAGATGCTTGGGGTTTCACATTTGAGGAACAGAAGAGTGCAGTCTAATGGTTTTATATCACTTGGGAAGGAGAATTTGCAGGTTGGTTATCATGAAAAAGGGACCTTGCCCTCCCTCTTCTCCCATTAGAAAGTTTTGCTAAAAATAGCTCTTTTCTTGCAGTTGATGTACAATGATGGTGATAAAGCATTTGGTACATCCACTGAACTGTGCATTGAGGAGAGACTAAGAATTGCATCTGATGGTATTATAGTGATCAGGTATATCTATCACACCGTAAATATCAAGGATTTTTGCGCTTTTCCATCTGTATGTAACATCAACTTCCTCTCTTTCATTGCAGCATGGAAATCTTACGCCCTCGAGATGCTGACAATTTCGGTGAAAATACAATAAAAGGGAAAATAAGAATCACTACTCGTTGCTTATGGCTTGACAAAGGAACGCTTTTGGATGCACTCCATAAAGCTGCCCATGCTGCACTCTCAAGCTGTCCTGTAACTTGTCCTCTAGCCCACATGGAAAGAACTGTCTGATGTTTTGAGAAAAATGGTAAGAAAGTACAGTAGTAAAAGTCCTGAAGTCATTGCAGTTGCTGTAGAAAATCCGGCTGCATTTCTCTCGGACGAGCTCAAGTCACAAGGTGGTTCTGGGACATCATCATTAAAAAAAACAAGGGTTGGTCGTCCAAAAAAGAGACAGCCGACTGAGCTGCAAGAGGAAGAAGGCAACAGCATCATGCAATCAGTTAACACCGCGCAAGAATGGGAAGGTTCTGATTTCTCAGCTTTTTTTTTTCACTGTTGTAGATATAAAAATAAAATAAAATAAATAGAAGCTTTTCTTTCGCTGTTCATTTTACTTTTCTTTACATGTCTTTATGTGTTAATGTCTGGTATGATTTTGTCATCTACTGCCATATTATTTCCTTTGGAGGGTTAATGTCTGGTATGATTTGCCCCCTGGGTTGAGTAGATGATTTAGATTTTAGAGGTTACTAGCACCAAATCGCTTTGTTTTCTTCTCTGCGTTTGGCTTCAGCATTTTAAATAGGTTTCTGTATGACAATGTATTTACTTGTACTGCAGGTCGTGGCGCTGAATATGAAAGACAACCGTCTGAGGAAGCCGCTACTTCGGTTCGGAGTCACCAGGGAGCTCCCCTATTAATTCTCAGCAATCAGATGATTTTTGGAGGTCAGTACTGATGCCACTAATGGACCAAGTGGGAAAGAATAGCAACGGATCTTTTCCACCTGAGAAACATAGTGACAAGCCTAAGAAAGAAACTGGGGTTAACGATTCTGTGGAACACTACCAAATTCTCAATTAAAACATTCCAAGCCTACGAAACGGAACAAGTGGAAGCCCGAAGAGATTAAAATGCGTGGTGAACTCCATGGTAAATTCCAAGTTGTGAAGCGGCGAATGGCCCTTTGGGAAGAGATATCTGCACGACTGTTGTCTGATGGGATTACTCAAACTCCTGGGGAGTGCAAATCTCTATGGACATCCCTGGTCCATAGATACGAGGTTTGCTCTTAACATTGACTTTAATGGCATTTCTTTCTCGCATATGTAAATCGTTCTCGTCAATGCATATATGTAAGTCCAACTGTTGGTACCAAAATGGCATTGCTAAATTATTTCTCTCTCACTAGAGTGTCAAAAAGTAAAAAAATAGCAATGTTACAACACCGGTTTGATGCCATTTTGGCACAATCTCAAAACCATTTGCTTTTGGCATGGGATTTGACACGGGATTTGGCACAAGGGTGTACTTGCTCATACACGAAGTTCCAATTTTTTCAGCTTGATTTCTGTATCGAGCCGGTTATTTCAAAATCTCGAACATATCTGTTAACATGGAGAATTTTGACTCAACCATTGAAACATTAACCCTGAGGGTGATGATGTTGAGACTTGAGCCCTATAATCTGAAATGCGGATATAATGCAACGCTGCAGTCATGTATTTCTATTTCATCTGCTGGAGGTCGACCATACCATTGTTGCACAGATATGCAGAACGATGTATATCTGCATCCATGTCCTTGTACTAAGTGGAGTAGATGTCATGCCAGTTTTCTCCCATTATTTTCTTGATTATTTTTGTTGAGTTTCTTTGATGCTCTTTTCCACAGGCAAGCAAGAGAGAAAACAAAAGTTGGCCTTATTTCGAGGACATGGACAAGATTTAATCCGACTTGGAGTCAACCACAACAATATTTGAACGGAGCTGGTAGAGTGATTGCCGGTAGAGTGATAGTTACTTGTTTTTTCATATGTTGTAGCAACCAGTGTTTTTTCTTCATCTCGGTAATAGAAAATGATGGTCATGTTTGTAGTCATCAAAAGAAACACCCACGGGGAATTGTATGGTTTATTTTGTAGCCTTTGGGACCTTTGGTTAATTGATCAATTTGCATAGATTTTGTGGTACTTTCAGGCTCGAGGATTGGTTTCCTTTTCTCTCTTTTCTAATCTATGTTCAATGTTCTTGGCATGCCATGAAACTTTCCAGGAGTTAGCGATATGTTTCAAAATATTCATCACGATTTCACGAAGCTTCTTTACTTTTTGGGAAAGTGTTGAGAACATGAAAAGAAAACATGAAATGGAACATGAAAAACGTATCTGGCCGATGAGATTCATCAGGTACACTATTTTTACAGTGTACCAGATGAATTTCACCTGTCAGATGCTTTTTCATGTACTCTACCAAGCCTTTTTTTCTTTTTTGTGCGTGCTCATGTCTAAGAATATATTTGAAATTCAGACTTCTAATAAAATAGGTGTATGGAACAAAGAAATTTCACCGCCATGCACGGATCAAAGAATCATCTTCTCCTTTGAAGGGGATTTTCTTTTCTATACATACCCCCATTATTCCTTCAACATTCTTTGCATGTACGCATGAAAAAGAACATTAGTCACTGAATTTTGTGCATAGCAGCTTGTCGCCGGCAAGTATCTGCAGGATAACTGATTATCGTATGATCTTCGTCGTGTGATGATTTCATCTTGACTTGTAGATTTCAACCAACATGTTTGGACAGGTTCTTAACAAAACTTCGCGAACTTCAGAAGTATCCCCAACATGTCCTAAATCAACATCGCATAAGACAGCAATCAATTAAAATCACAGAAGACGAGCCAAATAGATGTTGCACTGCTAGAAATAACAATCAAAACAAGGCCTACGAACTCGAGCAGATTAACTAGTAGTAATTGATATTCGAAAGGGGGGAAAATCAACTGGAGCTAGCTCAGTTGGCCACTTTGTATACTCTCATATGGAGGTCGATTTTTCTATTTTTTCCATCGAATGAAGGTTATTTGTTGAGTTATTTGTTCCCTTAATGGGCTTTCAATTGAGCTTAGTATGATTGTGGGCCAATGTCCCGTTTGATATAATTCAGATACTCGTATTCCTCTACTGCTTGTAATAAAAAAAATTTAAAAAGGAAGAAAATACGGATATTGTGGCGACCCCCAGCAGACATTCATGAGAAACATTATCATGATATATTAAGCTCTCTGGTCATGATGAATGAAGAAGACAGACATCCATGTTTACAAAATATACATACCAAGAGTATTTAAAAAATTAATCCCACTCGAGTTCAGCTTGAAACCTAACCAATTTTTCCCAAAACTTTTATAAGATTCATACCAGATAATAGGTAAGTCCTGAATGAGTTCCGTTTGAAAAGACAGTAGCAGACGTATTGTTTGGTACTGATGCTGTGAAGTAGAGTGGGGAAGCGCAGGAGGAAGGCTGGCTCCTTGCTCCTCTTTGTTTGATCCGTAATAAGACTAATATCAAGAGAGCATCATAGGAGAACCTTTCACTGCATAGAGGGACCAGTTTTAAAATCGAAGAACAACTTTTATACTGATATTTTATAGTTGGAGATTATTCATTATTATGGCTTAGATACTTATCTAGTTCTCATGCAATAAATATAAAACAGAGCTACAGGGAGATTGATGAAAACAAACACAGGCTAGGTGAAAGAAGAATGCACTTACAGATTTATGTTCCAGGTCATGCCCCATCATTGATACAAGAGAACAATCTTCAGTCAACGGAAGATTTCCTTCCATGAATACATCTACAGGCCCATTGTTGCCATATTATAGCACTAGGTCAAGTGTACTCGAGTTGCTTTTCCACGGACTTGGAAAGGGCTCTCCGTTTGGTTCTTAACCAATAAGGAGGAGATGCAGTAAAAGCATTACCATTATACAGCCCTGTAGTGCCATTACCAATATAAGCAGGACTCCCGTTCGATCTCTCATCAAGGAACCCAGAACTCTCCAAACTATTCGTGGTTTTTTCTTTGCCACCATTAACAAGGAACCCCTCCTGCATTGCTTCCTCATTATCCTTCCCAGTTGTACCCAACGGCGGAGGTGTTTGAGCAGGACTCCCGTACAATCTCTCATCACGAAAGCAAGAATTCTCCAAACTATCGGTAATTTGTTCTCCCTCATCAGAAGTACGGGACACATCCCCGATTGCTTCCCTAGTTTCCATTTCAATATCCTTCGATGGCTGAGGTGTTTGAGGGCCTGTTTTTCTCTTCCGTAATAATATGGAAGGAGTATTGGGAAAAGTTCTTGCAGCAATTCTCAATATTGATTCTGGACTCTGCCTACAGAAACCACCACTCTTCACACAAGGCGGAGTGAAGAAGCTAATAGGTGATCTAATTGGACTAGAGTTCAATTCTTCCTGCATCCGAGACATATTCCAAAGATCTGAATCTGATTCAGCACAGCTTTCTAATTCCGGTGGCTTATAATACAATGAACCGTACTTTGAATTTTCAAACTGCAGTGATATTCCTATAGCTTTTTCTTGATCTAAATCGCCATTGATTCTACAACTCTCAAAGCTTTGCAATGTATTTGAATTACTACTCCTATGATGTGTGTCTAATGGCTGTGAATTGCATTTTATGCCATCAGAATCAACAAATTCATTTACCGGAGCATTTGAGGAAGCAAATGTATCTTGAACATGGGTTGGAGACTCTAGATCTTTGGTGTTGTCTTCTGTTTTACTAATTCCTGATGAAGTCTGGGCAGCTGGCTCTAATATTTTATTTGACAATACTAACGGTTTTCCTGTTGAAGCAGCTCTACTCAAGTCTCTCACAACGTTTTGGATATCAGATTTTGCAACCGGTGGAAGTTTTCCAGTAGCCAAGTAGAAATCTAACTTCTTCTTTAAAGAACTATTCCAATGGTTCTTGATTGCATTATCAGTCCTGCATAAACAAAATTTAGTCATTAGCAAGTCTCGTACACTAGAATACATTGAACCAGCGTTGTACCCATTTTATGCATGGAGAAAAAAATCACATTGGTATTTTTTCCAGCAGTCGTGTATTGAACTTGGACAACACTAGTTAATAAAAAATCACATTGGTATTTTTCCCGGTCTCGTGTATCGAACGGACACAACGCTACTTAATAAAAAAAATACATTGAACTCTCTCTCCCCTCCCAGGCACCCCACACACGTCCTCTCTCTCTCTCTCTCTCTCTCTCTCTCTCTCTCTCTCTCTTAATTTCAAAAAATTAAAAATCGCAAAATTCTAGAAAATTAGGATTTGGGGTTTGGAGAGTTGTGTAGGCAAAACACACTTCTATAGGGTACGTATTGATTGATTGATGATTGATACTGCTGGTTGCCATAGTTGTTAAAAACCTACAATACTGGATAAGTATCCTACGATTCGTATCGTCTCCTTAGAAAAAAAATACGTATCCCACCATGTATCCTTTTTGTATAGAAATTCTACAATAGTATATCCTACAATATGTATGAGTATCTTGATTTGGTACGTATCCTGCAATTACTTATTGGGAAAAAGTCTGACCTTATTTTAAGAAGTGGAACCTAAACGCATTAATCTAAGCCATTTAATCTAATTATGGAGACATTCGAGGAGTTTAATAGAAATTCAACCTCAATGTAGGCTTGAATAGAAGAAAGAATCATACTTCGATTGTATTTTGCTTGAATCATATAAGGACTCTTTTTTTCTTTCCACAACGAAGATAGCAGAAAGCATGTGATAGACCCCAGTTGAAAGACTTTGCACCTTAAAAACTTCTTTTTTGTAATGTAAGCATAGTTTGTTAGTTTTATTAAGTATAACTACTTTTAAATTGTATATCAATTATGCTTAACGTTGTTGAAGCATAATTTTAGAATCTACATCAAAGTTTATTTTGTAATGAAAATATCTTTGGACTAGAGCCTTCCATGGAGTAATATAAGTATGGATGAGTTCTAGCCATTTTGTACCAAGCCAAAAAAAAGAAAGTTTTGAGTTCAAGTATAATAAAAATACTCTCCTTCCCCACTCTTGTCTCAAGTATTTCTCCCTCTTCCAAAATCTTGTCAAACTACACATTCCAAAAGTGTTAGTATCATTGAAAAAGTGGAGTGGTATCGAATGTACATAGCTAAGAAGGGCCTCAAAATGGTAGTTTCTATCATTTCAAGGTACAAAACCAAGTGATTGTGATAATTGGAGATTATTAGCACAATACTCTACATTTACAGTTAGCAACTAGGGCATCAGGCCGTTAATGAATCAATGGAATCAGTAGATAATATGCATGGAAGGAAAATATTTACCTTCCAGGTAGAACCTTGGCTATTTCAGCCCACTTGTTCCCATATATTCGTTGAGCATTCATGAGTTCTAATTCCTCCTCCATAGTCCAAGCATCTTTTTTTATATCTGGATTAAGATGATTGTGCCACCTGGAAGTATTCAAGTATCGTCACAAAAGGTCTATATAAATCATCCCGGTCTGAAGAATGCGATAGGTGATACAACTTTGAAACCTTAGAAGGTCGTTGGATCATGCCATAACCTAAAGAAATCTGTAATATAAAACAGAGCAGAAATTGTGTAGGCATACAAACATGAGCATCTCTACAACAGTCCGATCGCCTTTACATTAAGATCCTAGCCATCCGCTCATTCCTTCTTTAGTGACTGACATCTATTTCGTTTAAGAGAATGTTCCCTTAGTTATTTATGAATGGTAATGAATACATTTTCAAGATTTGATTTCCTTAACTGTATTTCATGTTCCTCAACATTTTCAAGATTTGACATCTATTTCGTTTAAGAGAATGTTCTTTTTGGAATGAAAATCAAAGAATGTATGAAAGGCTTTGACTTTCTTTAGAACAGTTTCTTTGTGCCTTTAGGCACAGGCAAGCCCTAGTGAATACATAAAATAACAACTTTGTCCAAAAGGTTTCGGAAAGACATGCAGTAGATGATAACTCCAAATACAAGCACCAGAGATAATGGATGGAAGAAGTAACTTTAGAGAATGCTTTCATGGGATGGATGAAAGCAACCTTATATAATTATCCCAAAAATAATGCTAAAGAGATGTATCATACATTTTTTTCTTCCACCAGACATAATTTTGAACCATAAAAGAAACAAATACACAGAAAACAGTATCTAGTTTAGAAAGCATCAAGACAGCAGCACAATATTGAAGAGTTTTGCCACATTTCAGGCTACATATAAGTGCAATAACTTGAGCTAACTTTATTGCTCATAATATTACCTCTCACGGCATTGTTTCCCTATGCGACCAGGTAAAGACTTTGCTATGACTGACCACTTTGTAGGCCCATATTTCGATACCAGTTCAATAATTTTGTCATCCTCCTATGAAAGATAGGAGTAGTACATTTAGTGATTCCAAGATAATGATTACTCAGAAATAAAAAAATTTCAGACACTGCAAAATCAGCAGAAAAAATCTTTTGTCAAAGGAGGTGAGACATGAAGCTAGGTGCTGACCTCCTGAGTCCAAGGACCCTTGACAAGTTCAGGATTGAGAACCTTCTGCCATCGGTGTAGACATTGGACCTCTGATCTGTCTGGAAAGAATTCAGCTGCATAGAAATCAATACCCAAATAATAAGCCCACATTCCAGTTCAGTCCCAAATGAAAAACTAAGGGAGATAGTCTTGTCTAAAAAAATATTCTGTAGAGTTTTCATAAAGAATGTACATTTGAGTTCGTGTTTTTGTAACTCTATAATGCCTCAAGCACTTGACAAATTGTTGGATGGAAGTTGAACATAACTAAATTAGAATTTATACAAGGACCACAATGGTCTTAGAGAATTCGAGGAACAATCTTACCCTCTACATTGACATGTGCACAAGTGAATTCTCGAGTACCTTAGTCTATGGAATTGACTGGAGAATAGTCCCTAGACTTGTGAATTGATAGCAACATCAACAAGTTCACATGCATCTTATCAATTTAGTAGTAAGGTTTACAGAAGTGTTTATTTTCTTTCTGCAGTTACGGGCAGTTTATGCACAAGTAAAGTACAAACTAAAGTATTGTAATGCGTGACTCAGTCCTAATCGCAATACTAAAATGTCACAAGAACAATAATGCACAGCACCACCACTTGCTACTCTTCAGTAATCTAATAATCTAATTCTACATCTCGCCTGCCTAAGAAAATATCCTACACAACAGCACAAACAAGAATCCTTCAGGTGGGGGCCGAAACTAATGAATGAATTATTTTGCAAGGAAAAAGGTCAAGTGTCTTTATGGTTTTACAATAAACAAAGGAATACCAACGACTAAAAGCAAATAAATATTAAGTAACCAGTTCTAATGTTAGAAATGAAAAACAATGACAACATATCAAAAAAATCCAACTAAATATAATAGTGAATAATTGTGCTATAATCATAATTTCATGATAGCATAGCATAAGTTTATATCCTACCCTGATGTAATATTCGTTGTGTAGTGGACATTACTTAATGAGGCGAAACCAATCCCAAATTGCTATGGCACTGGGCATAGGAACCATAAAAGAAGTAAATTATGAGCTCTGACAGGAAGGTGCAAGAAAGGGAAGCACATGAACACAGAAACAAAAGGTTAACATGAAACATTCATTTAAGGCGCATGATACAATAGTAACAAGCTGCGTGAGAGTAACTGCAGCAGTAATAACAGATGCCGGAGAAAAAAAAGAGCGTAGAAAGGAACCTATTTTCTTCCAACATTTCCCCCTGTACAGTCCAACAGCTCTTTTCAATGTATCATCCTGTAGCAAATTGAACAGGTGGTTAGTGAATGAAATCTACAAGCACTAAAATACGAGTAATAACAACACAAGTATAAGCAGAAAGAACAATCAACAATGACCAAAGGAAAGAACTACCACACAATCTACAACTGGGAAAAGGGTGTAGAGGTTTTGAAGTTAGTCGGATGCACACACCACATGAATTAATTGCAAGCAAACAACAATACCTGGATAAGAATAATTTCGAATTTTCATATACCATTACTAAACAACTAGCAGACTATTTGACACTCCAACAGATGAAATGACATGAACACGCGCTTCAAGCTAGCCTTTTAATAAAACCACTTTTCAGGTGTCACAGAGATTGTTTACCTCCTCTAAAGTCCAACCCCCCTTTGCTCTCCTGATAGGCCCTGTGGTCCTCCTACAAAAGTCAGCAGCGCATTATCAAGACCAGTAGCTAGAAGTCTAGAACGGGTCACAAGAACACTATATAACATCATAACCAATTTTTACCAACAGTCATAGTTTTCCAATCCATAAGGAAATGATTTCATGCAAAAGGCACAAGCTTTATGGGAAAGTTGAAAGAAAAGCACATACTTTACATTCAATCGAACAAGTGCCAGAATAGAAGGCCCAGTTGGCTGGTTCATATTCAAAAAAGGAAAAAAATTGGTTTCCACACATTAAAATTCACACAGATATCCATTAGTGGTATGGAATTGTGTTTCTTCAAATCAGAAATCCAATTGATTAGTGACTTCTGAAGACTTTGCATAATTTCTACAAGGTAAACGGAAAAGAATTCTAAGCATTTACTTATTATATATTGAGAACATAAATATGAAAAATTCAGGATTTTAATAAAGAAAAGTTTTTTTTTTTGAATGATGATCATGCAGACTTATAGGTAAACCATTTTCCGAGATATAACAGACCAAACTGAGTCTTAAGTCCCAATCAAATGAGGTTGGCTTAATGAAGATTCATGAATTCCATGTTTCACAGTATTGAAAACCCCTTCCAGGCCCAAACCCAACTTTTGTTGCCCATCAATTCTAGCTTATGAAAATCGTACATGACCTTCAAGGATCGCAGAAGCATAATAGATGGAACTTGTGTGGACAAATAATCCAATACAGTATCTGCAATATCTCAATGCAATTCCATACATGCACAAACTTTGAAGTAACAAATGATGTCGCGATTGCATAACACAATAGAGTATCTACAATTAAAATGCAGAAGTTATAGAGTAGTACCGATGAGACGGCGACGAAGTAGTAGGGCTGCATATCCCCGGTGACTTCAGAGTAACACTCCCACTGCCTTCGGAATCACAAGAGCTTGACGCAGCCGCCGATTGCTTGTTCTCGAGACAAGGCTCTTCTATTTGTTTCACCTCAGCCATCTCCTTCTAACCATCAATTCCAAAACCCAACACCCTAATCAAAATTATTAACTAAAAACGAAAATTCAAAGCTACTACCGGCCAAATAAACAGAATACAAACCAGTACAAACCCTAAAAATCGAATATTTTCAAATCCCAACTACAAACCATAAAATCAAGATAATCCGGATCTTGAAACTAAAAATCAGATCAAACCAAGATTAACAAAACCTAACTCACGCATCATAAACACGATTACACGGTTTCCGTGTAAACAACACAATCAAAAACAAAAAATCAAACGAATCAGAACCAGTTCAATTTCGGAACAAAGATTACCAATCATGCAATAGAGTTTGGTACCGAAATTAACAAAAATACTCTTTAAAAAAAACTGAATTTTTTCACAAGTAAATCTGAAAGTAAACTACCTCTGTTCGCAGAGAAGTAACGGTTAATCGAATACGAGCTCAATTTCCAGAAAGAGAGAGAGGAAAAAACCTCGCCCGTTGAAAGCTAGAGAGAGAGAGAGGAGAGAGAGAAGAAAGTAATTGTTGTATATGTAAGTTTGTATATAACGAATAGGGCAAACCGACGCCGCCATTTCGTGCCGTTACGAAAACACGTGCCTCCGGGGCTTCGGAAAGCTGTGGAAGTTGACGGCCGTTAACGGGACACGTGAGCGTTAGGGGACAAAAGTTTGAACCTCAAACGGCACTCTTCCGCATATAGGCATGCGTTAAACGTCGAACGGATTTGGAGCTGTGGATGCTTCGCGGGTAATTTTGGACCGTTGGATTGGAGGTCGACGGTCGAGGTTTAAGTGGATTTGTGAATGATACGTTTTAGCTGATTGGGAAGGGATTTTAGGGCGTTGGGTGCTTGATGGGCGTCCATCACACGCCAATTAAAAATAATAATAATAATTTAAATATTTAAACAAGTTCACTGTGAAATAATAATTTAGAATGAATAGAAAATATTGAATTATTTCCGTATTTAATGAGAATTTATGAATAGAAAATATTGAATATTTCCGTATTTAATGAGCCTTTTTCAAGTTTTTTTGTTCAACAAAACTTTTTCAACTTCTATTCGTATTTTTTGTATTCTTTGATTCCTCATGTGCAGATATCTCAAAAATCACACATTTTTATAAAATGAAATAAAATTTAAAAGTCTAGTTCCGACTAAAATATGTTGCTATCATACGCCATCAACTATGTGTGGGATTGGAAGCAAAAAATGTAATAATCTGAATTTCAAAACGCTAACTACATGATAACAGTAAATCGAAATAGACAAAAATCTTGAATTATTTTGTTTAATGAGCTTTTTTCAATTTACCAAAACTTTTTTCAACTACAGTTCGTATTTTTTGTATTCATTGATTTACCACATGGGGACATCTCAAAAATCACATATTTTCCCCAAAACTTTTTAAAAGTTCACTTCCAACTGTTGCTATCCCAATAAGTAAGTACTACATTAATCCGAATTTAGAATAAATGACATGAAAAATTTAGAGGCAGGCACGTGCCTCTGGGTTATAAGAAAAATGTCTGCTAGTGTTCTTTATTTCTTAAATTTATTTTGATTCGGTCTTGGAAATAAAGGAAAGAAAGAGAGGAGGTATATAATGTCCATGTCTGATTATAGGAACAGAGAAAGAAAAAGGATTACTTAATAGGAAAGGAATGCAAGGAGGAAAATAACTTTCCATTTGCTTTTCCACATAAAAGTTACACCACAAGTTTGTTAGGGCACAAGATACTTTAATTGTAACCCCACAGGCATGCACACATTTTAGGGGTGCAAATAACCCGAGCCGAGTTGTATAGAGCTAGAGCTCGACTAGTTCATAAACGAGTCAAGCCAACGTAAATTACATATCGAGCATCCTTAAACGAGCTGAGCTGAGCTGAGCTTTGCATTACCTAGCTCTTTTACTAAACAAGTTCAAAACTCGAACTTGAGCTTGGCTTGATAACTAAACGAGCCAAGCCGAGCGGAACCGAGCCTTAACGAACCGAGCCGCAAGCTGCTCGGTTCGTTTTGCCGCCCTACACACATATAGTCTACTAGGTATAAGGTATTGATAGATATCGATCTTAGTTAATTGGAGAGGCATTCCAAAGGTCCACCCACTAAACTAATAGGAAGGGAGAGGCATTCCAAAGGTCCACCCACTAAACTAATCGGACCTTCCCTTCTTCAAGTAGAAAGAGAAACTCAATAGGAATGGGTACTCCGAAGTAGATTCCCAGGTTCAGCTGGATTCAGAGGTGTTCTCGGACACGGAAGGTCATTCGGTGCTGGGTAATAAGGGAAGCAGTTGGACTGCACAAGCTTGGAAGCAGAGCTATAGCACATCCAAAGAGGATGCAGAGATCAATTTTGGGAAGGCAGGTCACTTTACCAAGTCCATAAAAAAAAACTGTACAGGCCGTGCAAATGCACAACTTTCCTGACCCGAGACGGGAAACATAGTTGCAAATAAGCTTGGGAAAATGGGGGAGTAAAACACAGACACGGTTGCTTAGGTCACACTGCCCACAAGAATCAAAGAAATTCTGAAGGAAGAACTGGCTGAAACATCCCCACTGTACTCTGTAAAGCATGTATATGCACGCGCATATGGAAATCAAACCCAAATGCCACGTGCTCGATAGCATTCTTCCTCTTAACACATCATAAGTAGATCATCAAAGTGATTAACCAGTATCTCAATTGCAAGGAAATGCTTTCCACAGAAATCTTAACATGTAATATGAAAATGGAACACTAACTGGAACTAAGATAACCAAGGAGATGTAATAAAGAAGGAAGAAGAGTTTTAAAGCAAACAGACAAGAAGAGAGCAGCTCAGACCAGTCAGATAAAACACGAAGTACAACAGACCTTGCATCAATTCTTGGCCAAAATTAAACAAAATTCAATAAGCAACAATTTGGCAAGCATAACATCTGTTTTCATCCGCAGTACATTAACACAAAAAACTATGAGCCAACTTATTAGATTTTGTGTAAATAGCAGAAATTGTCAGAGACTGAAAATCTCCTACTTCAAAAATAAGGGCATATCCCAATTTGGACAATATCTCAAATCCAAAAGGAAAATATTAAAACCATAAACAGATTCCAGGGTTACAAAGTTTGCCATCAAAAAGCAATAGGTACACCTTAATCGGGTGTAGCTGCACCTTGGTTGAGCTCTGCAAATCTCATGCCAACACGCATCGAGTGCTTCAGGAACTTCTCGGCACACCGACGAACACAGGTCTCCTCTTGTTTGTCAAGTGATTTGCGCCGGAATGTGTCCACGCAATCAGTGAAACATCTCTCCACGAGTGAATTATACATCCTTAAACTGTAAAATGGATTCAAGGGGAAAAGAGAAAGAGCTGATCACTGTGTGTCACTATGTCCTGTCAACTCTACCAGTACCTTAAATTTCTCCAGAAATAATTACTTGACTGAAGCAATAAGGAACAACTGATCGCAGAAAAAACTCAAACTATTTCTAATAGTGACCGAGCGTATTCATTAACAAAAGAGAAATCATAATTCGCAGCTCATAAGCCGGAAAATAGAGTTCCAGAATATCATGCACGTAATGTCTATGTTTACCGCCACAGCTAATGGCAAAATATCTCAGGCCATAAGAAATGGCAAGACAACAAAGAACGCTTTTATACAGGGGTAACATTATGAGCTTCTGATGTCAAAAGCCTGCAGCTGCCCCGAAACTACAGTTACTTATTATCCCAACAATATGAGGCCCTAGAATTATCCTTAACGTCTAGCATTCCACAATGAAATCAGTTAAGATAATTTGAATTATTGTCACAGGCCCATTGAAGAAAAGCATTGTCACACTCCACAACATTTTTCACAAACACAAATTGGGCAAACAATAGCATCAAATCTGTGTGACTTCACAGGTCCGCCCTCTCTTCCCGCAACAAACATCAGCCTCAACTTTCCATCTAACACCCAAATCAGCTACTGATAGTTCGCAAGCGGACAGTAAGTTGTTAGAACGGGAGTCATTGACCATGATAAAAAGAAAAGCTTTGATTGGATTTGTGGAGATGCTCATAGGGATAGGGAGAAACAAAAGTCACACGAAATTCTATTCCTCATGGAAAAAAAAGATGCCAAAGCAGAAATTCTGGCCTTTTCCATTCCCTCAATATTAAAAATCCAAATACAACCTTACTTGGTACTTAAAACTTAGAGACTAGCCTGCCAAACAACATAAATGACTCAATTCAATCCCCAAACCAAACCAAGTCCACCTCAAATAACCATGAAATGCTTCGAATTTACAGCACCACAGACGTAAAGAAACACATCATCCAACTTCACAAAGCAACATCAGCTGAAAATACGAAAAGAACAAGCCATAAGCTACAAGTGTACCCACTACATAGACAATGCATATGATCATATACATACATATAGCTTTGCTCCCGCTTTAATTGGGCTCCCCGTAAGTGGGTGGCAGAATTGAGCCCCAAGATTAGTCAGAGGTGCCCGGAAACCTGAGTTATCAAAAATTACTACACCCCTCCTGGTGCAAATGGCGATTATGAAGCCATCTCACAATTTTAATTACCCAAAATACCCCTTTTTCAATTCAAGATTTTCCTGTTCCCACATCCTACTAGATTTCAGATTAATCTCAATTCAAGATTTTCTTCGTTCCAGATTTTGCATAACACAGTTCGCAAGATAATCTCTGCGCGCGCGCGTGTAAATATATGTAGAGAGAGAGAAAGAGAGAGAGAGAGAGAGAGAGAGAGAAAAAAAACCTGTCGCGGATCTGGAGCTGGTCGATCATGGCGGCCATCTTCTGCTTATCAGCCTCGGGAAGCGAGTCGAGATCTCCGAGCATGCTCTTGTCCATCTTCGATTCCAATAGCTTTCAAGGGTTTTAGGGGTTTTTTTGGGGCTAAACAGCAACTGCTGCTCAAATTCTCAAGTCTCTCTCTAAAACCCTAGTAAAACGTATGAACTGGGAAGTTGCAAGCTCTTCACTAAAAGCACCCTGGAGTTTTCAACTACGCTACTTTAGACCCCTGCAGGTTTGAATATTACACGTACTCCCTTATTCATCGCTCTTCGTGCCCATTCGGAAGAGGGGCGAGCTAGGGGTGCAAATGAGCCAAGTCCAGCCAAACCGAGTTTTCTCCTATTCGAGCTTGGATTATTTACTAAACGAGCCTAAACTTTAGCCCGAGCTCGCCTATAGAAAGGAGCCGAGTTTTTTCGAGTCGAACCAAGCTTTTAAAGTTGATATTGACTCTTTTTTTTTTTTTGATCAAAATATTGACTCATTTACTACACAAGTCTAAAACTCGAGCTCAAGCTTGGCTCGATTACTAACAGAGTCTAGCTGAACCAAACCAAGCCTCGAGTTGCTCGTAAGAAGCTCGGCTCGTTTTGTAGTCCTTGTGGAGACTTTATATCCATCTCAAAACCAATTGGCAATTAGTGGAGAGGTCACAGCATATATTAAGTGATCACCCATTCCACTTCCAAGCAATGTGGGACACTATTTCTTAACATTCCCCCTCACGTGCAGCAGCATTTGAGGTCTGTCACGTGTGGCCACTTTTTGGGTCCTATCAACGTGCAGCCTTTTCTTGCTGGTCTGTCATCGTGGGGTGTGGATTGAGAATTTTTTTCTTTTTTTTTTTTTAATATGGGGTGGAATGAGCCCCGCTCTATACTAGGTGGAGACTTTATATATATATCAAAACCAATTGGCAATAGGTGGAGAGGTCCAAGCATATATTAAGTGATCATCCATTCCACTCCCAAGCAATGTGGGACACTATTTCTTAACAGTCCTAAGGTGCAGAAGTGCAGTGGACGTTAGATGCCGAGTGTTAGATCCAGAGGACAGAGGTAATCCTTCAGCCACCCACCTCTATCAGAGGATGTTGGGTCGATATCGTTACTGAGTGGGCTTTTCTATTTTTGTTTTGTTTTGTTATTTTTTGTTTGTTGTTTTGTATTTTCGGACCGATAGTGTTATTTTGTTTTGTACTCTTTGTTTTTCTATATATTATATATGGAGCCAGTTCCTCTCACACTTAAAAAAACACATAAAAAACACACACAATTTTGTTCCGGACCCCACTGTGACATTTTGAATTGTTGATCTTGTTTAAATGAGTAAAATAGGGAGTCCTGCAAAAATTCAGCTTAATCGGATATCGGTAAGTGCTTAATCCAAATAGTTTTGCAAAAACTGTGACAGGAACTAGTGTTTTTAAAATCATTTGGATCAAGCACTTACCGATATCTGATTTAGCTGAAAATTTGCAGGATCTTTTATTTTACTCATTTAAACAAGATCAACTGTTCAGAACATCACAAGGGGCTTGGAAGAGTGTTGTGTTTTTTTTATGTGTTTTTTTTTAAAGTGTGATAGGAACCGGCCCCATTATATATATATATTTGAATACTGTCGACCCTGACTCACTCACAAGGTAAGAAGTGAACGCCAAATTTTGTCAAAACAAGAAGGGACATACTTTTATTTTCCTATGTGCCAAATAAATTGAAGGGACTAACTGCCGCAAGTGAATTGTCCAAGAACATCCGACAGTAAAATGGGACAAACGTTTGTCAGTTCACTACTGTCAAATGAGTAAAAAAATACTACCAAAGAGCACGAGATGAGGTAAAACCACGTGAATTGTGATTTTTTTTTTTTAAAAAAAAAGAAAAAGAAAAAGAAAAGAAAGAGATAAAACCTTGTATTATGAGTTTCCCTATTTTATGTTTCGGTATTTTTATTTTTGTTTTTTTAATTTTTGTTAGATTCATGTTTAAATTTATGAATAAATTATCCGTTACGACAATATGAGTCTAGAAAGTAAAAATAATAGTATGACCAAAAGAAAAATAATAAAAAAATATCAAAAGATGAAAAAATACTAAGCAACTATTATCCTTTGAATTTTCAATTTCGGCCCACATTTTTGTACTTTTCTGATTCATTCTGGTCGAGACTAATAATTAATAATAAAAAAATAGGGGTATAAGTGCAAAAAAATACTCCTATAAAAGAAATCAAAACGATGGCCCACATGGGCACGCACGATGACACGAATTCCTAAAGTTACCCCGGTTCAAACGAAAAGCCCAATTCAAATCGTCAGTTTAAAACGGACTCCAACGGTCAAATGTTCCCCAACTCTGTTACTAACAACTCACTTCATTTCTGTGCCTTCTTCAACCAAGAAAGTTGACAAATTCTCTTATCCATCACTTCAATCTCCCTCCCTCCCTCTCTCTCTGCAAAATGTCGACTCCGGCGAAACCCTCGAGTTCGATCGCGAAGGTCAGGGTCATAATTAGGGTTCGTCCCTTTCTCCCCCACGAAATCGCTACCAGAAACGGAAACTCTACCCCTTGCGTTTCCGTTCTCGATTCGGGAAATAACTCTACCCGAGAAGTAACTGTTCATCTCAAAGATCCAGAAACAAGGTTACATTTTGTTGCCTTTTTTTCAGTCTTGGGTTTTTCGCTAAGTATTCAGATTCGTAATTTGTTTGATCCTTTCTTCACTGTTCATCTCAAAGATCCAGAAACAAGGTCATATTTTTCATGCATTTTACATACTTGGGTTTTTCCGCCAAGCGTTCTGATTCGCAAATTTTAAGATTTTTCACTGTTCACCTCGTTGATCTCAAAAGGCTCCGAAACAAAGGTCAATTTTTTCTTGAATTTTGCATACTTGGGTTTTTCAGAAGTTGTTCTAATTCGTCATTTTTTTCGATTTTCTTTTTTTGGTGAGTAAAGTCGAAACGAGTGCTACAAGTTGGACTCATTCTTTGGGCAAGAGGACAACAATTTGAGTAAGATTTTCGACAGAGAAGTCAGCCCTTTGATTCCAGGGATATTTCATGGCTGCAATGCTACTGTCTTTGCTTATGGGGCTACTGGCAGTGGGAAAACCTACACTATGCAGGTTTTATTCTAACTCAGCTTAAAATGCCTTGATCTCACTATTATTTGGGCCACCTTGCTTAATATATGAGTTTTGTTTCACCTTTGTATTCCACTAGAGGGAATTGTTAGGAATTTGGGGGATTATGACACGGGATCTAAGAATGCAAACTAGGAAGAAATCAAACGCACAAACAAGCAAGCAAAATCATTACCTTCACACAAAATACGGGAAAACCAATTTTGGGAAATTTTCAGCGATGGGGCTTGATAGTGTTTGTTCATCACATTTCTCAAAAGTTTGGCAAACTAGGTTGTAGAGGGAAAAATTATATTTATCAATACTCGGAACACTGTAATGCTATGCATTGATTTGTGAGCAACCTGATGGAAATGTAACTAAGAGAAAGTCATGACAAGTGGACTTCATTGGTAGCATTCCACAAGAACCTCACCTCCGTAACAGTAATCGTGGCAACATTCATGTTCATCATTTCGATTAGATGTTATCTCTAAATTTGGGGGATCTTTATGAGTCATGGTTGTTGATCCTTTGACAAAGCCTATAGCTAGAGATGCTATTAACGCTCATGTTAAGAATTTAAAACTTCGTAGACTGTGATTGTTTATTATTCCAGTTGATTATTATTTATCGAATTTTTGTTTAATTGTTTTTGTTATTACATCATTTTACAACATGTCTACATACACACATTTCCCATATGATTAGTTATATGTCATACAATATATGTCAATGGGCTTAGATCGACTCAGTTATGAGACTGATTGCCTATGGCGTTCAGATAACTAGGAGAGACGAGGTCCGTGTTCTTTTTTTTTCTTTTTTTTAATTCCTGGACCATACATATATAACCCAGATTGTAACCTATGGTTAGCCAAACGAGCTTAAACAGGCAAGCAAAGATGAGACTTGCGTTAGGCACTTAAGTAGTAACTAGACCAAGATTTGTACAACATCAAGAGATTAGCCACACACTTTTCGTTCATGCGAGCTCCCTTGTAGTATGCAATACCCGTGCTTGTTCGACCTCTAATGGAGGTGAGTGAGTGAGTCTCTACTTCCTCACCGTGTGAGTTCTATTTGCCATTTGTATGACTTTAAAGTATGTCCTAACTCCAATGTGACTTTTGACTCATGTGACAAGATATAGGGGGCTGGAGTCTGCTACTTTAGAGTGTTATTATCACCATGATTGATTCAGTCTAAAGGGACATTGTTGGGGTTGCAGTTTATTTTTTTATTTTTTATTTTTGCTCTATGCAACTGAACTTAAGTGACATAAGGAGGGGAAGACATTTTAAATACACATTAATTTGCACTTATTGTTGACAAGTTATTATTTGTAGAGAGACCTGGTCTCAACTGGTGTTAGTGCTTAAATTAGCTACCATTAACAGTTGGTTAGTGTCAGTTATACGAGTGATTGAACCATAGTTAGGTGTCAGCTCATTTTAGTTAAGAGATGTTTATGTATGCTCTGTAACTTGTGAATCAATGAGAATAAGGTTACAGTTTGTTATTAACGATACTATTAGTTCAAGTGACATAATTGTAAGTATTTGCACAATTGCACTAAAGAGGGATTCAAGAGGCTAAGCTTATGTGGTCGAATGAGCTTGGAACATAACGAGACACTTTTATGATGTTACTATTTTCGTTTAAGATTTAGCATAGTACTCTAAATTTCTTCTACATGTGTGTTTGGTTGTCGCACAATATATTACCCATATGAATAAAAGTTGAGAATTAAATGTGTGTGTGTGTGTGTGCGAGAGAGAGAGAGATAGAGAGATAGAGAGAGAGAGTTGTTTGGCCTTGCCCACTGTTTGAGTGGGAGATGTAATTGAATTACGCAACCACTAAGGTAAGCCCTACATTATTTGTACAAATGGAAATTGAAGAAGCTTTTTGGATTTTTTTGTTTTGTTTTTGGGTGCAACGGAAATTCATTTGGTTGTGTTTTTGTGATAAGGCTTATATGGCAATATATATACACGTCTAAGTAAAGATGTAAGATAAGAGGAAAGGAAAGAGAAAAAAACAAAGCCAGAGCAACTCCTGTTCCTTGGCTTTCTCCACTTCTATTATTGTAATACACTGGTAGCATGCACTGAATTCTTGGAATCTTTCTCCCGAGTTTATGGAGACGTGCAACATCTTCCCCTTGGATCTGCCAACGTTGCAGCAAGGTAATTCGATGTTAGTGTTGTGATGCATGTAATGATCATACTACCTTCTCATCAAGGACCCTCAATCACACGCTTGCAAAAACTTCTGTCTATGGGAATGGACATTTAAAGTTTTTTATCATAGATACTTGAGGATAACGTCTGTATATGGAAATGAGCTAGAGGTATATATATGGATAATGCCTTGTATGATTACTTTTTTCCCATTTCTTCTAGATCAATTACAATACTTGAAAATGTATCAAGTTGGTTGTGAACCTTAAGACTGGGATTTCTATACATAAGTTTCGGTATGATAACTGGCTGCCTGGAAAGTGATCACATAATGTTGAAATTACTCAAATTATAAATTCCTTTCATACTTGCTTTCGTTATAGTGATGGAAATCATGGTATATGGAAATGAGCTAGAGGTATATATATGGATAATGCCTTGTATGATTACTTTTTTCCCATTTCTTCTAGATCAATTACAATACTTGAAAATGTATCAAGTTGGTTGTGAACCTAAAGACTGGGATTTCTATACATAAGTTTCGGTATGATAACTGGCTGCCTGGAAAGTGATCACATAATGTTGAAATTACTCAAATTATAAATTCCTTTCATACTTGCTTTCGTTATAGTGATGGAAATCATGGTATGGATGATGGTACAGGGTATCGATGAGATCCCAGGTTTAATACCGCTGGCCATGTCAACAGTTTTGTCCTTATGCCAAAGCACAGAAAGTATTGCAGAGATTTCATACTACGAAGTCTACATGGACAGGTGCTATGATCTTATGGAAGTAAAGCCACAGGAAATTGCAGTGATGGAAGACAAAGATGGGGAGATCCATCTCAAAGGGCTGTCCAGGGTTCCGGTTAATTCCATGTCCGAATTCCATGAAGTGTTTTCTTGTGGAAATCAAAGGAGAAAGGTTGCACACACTGGTCTTAACGATGTATCTAGTAGGAGCCATGGGGTGCTTGCAATAACAGTTTCATCTCCTTGTGGGGAAGGTTCTGGGCTTGTTACTGGGAAGCTTAACCTTATTGATTTAGCAGGTTCTAATTGCATTTCTTATACTTGTAGTTAAAGCTGAACCATTCAGGAAGTGTGTGTCAAAACTAGAATCAGCTTTAGAGTTGCTTAAAGCTTTTTTTGGCCCGAAAGAAGAAAAAGAGGTTCTACCAAACACACTAGCATAATTTCCGGGATACCAACATTTTTTATAAGCACCCAATGGTGTTGCAAACACTCCCTTATAAATTAGTGGTTTTCAACATACCTTCCACATTTTCTCAAGTATATTTATGATTCAACCAGGTAATGAAGACAACCGGAGGACCTGTAATGAAGGGATTCGTCTCCAAGAAAGTGCAAAAATTAATCAATCCTTGTTTGCACTGTCCAATGTAATTTATGCTCTAAATAACAACAGACCTCGAGTGCCTTATAGAGAAAGCAAACTAACCCGGATATTGCAAGATTCTCTTGGTGGAACTAGTCATGCTTTGATGGTCGCTTGTTTGGTAACTATTCTAGTACTCACATGATATCTTTGGTGATCAGGAAATAAACAAAGTATCTTTGGATATTATGATGAATTCCTGAGGTGATTTACCTTTCTTTGTTATTTGTAGAATCCAGGAGAGTACCAAGAATCTGTTCATACGGTCAGTTTGGCAGCACGGTCCCGCCACATCTCTAATTTTGTTTCTTCAGCCCAGAAACATGAAACTCCCAAGATTAAAGTTGACATGGAGGCAAAACTTTTTGCTTGGCTTGAATCGAAAGGAAAGACCAAGAGTAGTGCACAAAAAATGGGGGCTTTCGGTTCTCCATTGATAGTAAAGACTCCTAGTGCCATGAGCTCGAGAAAGAAGCCAGCATACCACAGCTCAGCAAAACAAAAGTCTAACACCTTTCAAGGTGCTTCAAATGTGAAAGAAAGGTGAGGTTAATAATTAAAGGTACTTACTTTTAGACAACATGAGTATACCTTGGTCTCGTCCTTAACTATTTGGTCTCTGTGTAGGTCTTTGGCTTTGCCTCGCCGAAATCTATTCACCGCTGCTCCAGTTGAACCAAGGACGGAGGTAAAAGATACATTTTTACATCCATGTCGCATGGAAACTTCACAATAAGCAGCCTTGCTCCTGCATGTTTTTTTATTTTTATTTTATCCCTTTACTATAAAAAGGACAAAGTAATACTCATATGGTTTGAGTGGTCAATCATTGTTTTTGAAATAATGAATTCGTTATCGTTTTGAACTGACAGCAGCACAAAGCCACAGACACCCAAAACCATATATAACATGGATTAGGATTGCTAATACTACATCGATTACCTATGCAATCAATCCTTATGTTCTTCCTCACTAAAATAGTTATTTTCAAAATTCTTTTTGGTGACGTTGCCAGCAGGATATGAATCTTCACAAAGCGAAAGATTGTAGTGCAATTTCAGAAGATGATGGCTCAAGAAAAATTTCAAAAGCTCAATCTGATGGCAATTTTCAGCTGCATACAAAGGATAACGACAAAGAGGATTGTATGTATTTACACATTGAGACTTCCTTTCAGAATTTAGAAGCCGATGAGGAAACTACAAAGGAGGACTCCAAGGTCTCTGCTAACAAGATTGTGCTTGAAACAAAAACATGCACACCCGGTATTGTGCTGATAACTTCGATCCATTATTGACCTTGTTTTATCTTGGTCATTCTGAGTAAAATACTTCAAAATTTCTGAATTGATTCATTCCCGTGTAGATAAATTGTCAGACAAAGCGGAAAATATGACAATCATCAATCATTCCAACTTTGATGAGTCCTCACCCATTTGTGAGAAAATTAAATCACTGCAGAGCTCTCTAAGAAGAGTTCTTTCTCCTATCAACTCCAACATAAACATTGAGAACAAGTCCTCCAGAGATCAAATATGTGTAGTTCTTCTTGATCCAAAGACTCCCAAAACACCATTCCTTCTAAGTTGTCCCGGTGACATGTCCCAAAAGATTGGCACCCCTCTTGATAAACTTAATGCACTTGGTTCTAACTTAAAGGTATGTAGTAACATTTGGCTTGTTGATGTTTATCTTTAATTTTGCTCTACTGGCTGCCCCATCACCTTACCTTTCTAACCTGAATATGCAGAGCTCTCTCGTCCAAGAATATATCGATTTTTTGAATCAAGCAAGCAGGTAAGTTCTTGTTTTTGTTGCTAAGGTTCCCTTCTATCAGTCTTCAAACCGTAAAAAAAATAACATTGGCTCTCTTCTACATTCATTTCAGGGAGGAGCTTATGGAATTAAAGGTGTCAATGCAAACACAATCACCGAGGAAGAAATTTATGATCATATATAAATTAATGATCATCTCTAACATATTTTTTTGCATTCTTTTTTATCTAGGGAATCGGACAGAAGATGGCCGAGTACATACTTGAGCTAAGAGAAACAAGTCCACTGAAATCGGTAAGAAACACTTGAATTGTTATGTGGGAATTCCCGAGTTCTTTCTCAATCGAGTTAACACCGAAATGAATTTTTTGTGAATGTTGCAGCTGAATGATTTGGAGAAGATAGGCCTCTCATCCAAACAGGTGCATAACATGTTCAAGAGAACTGCAAGAGGAATATTTGGGTGACTACATAATATGCAACAACCAGTTGCTGGTGAAATTTTCGGCGTACGCATGATTCCTCATCAATTGATCAGATTTCACCTTGTATCAATATGTATTTTATGCTCTCTTTTTGGTTTTTATTTTTAATTTGTTCTCTAATTTAATGGGTGTAGTAAAACTCTGTTGTATATTTGTGGTGGAGTTCCATTTTTTGGGTGGAGCTCCATAGAGATTCGTTGATTCTTATTAACAGAAAATTGGTCTAAAGGACAAATTTGGGGCTTTAAATGGTGTTTAGTCCAGTTTAACTTATTTTAATGCTTCCAATACATTGATAGGAAATTTTTGAGGGTTCAAGGACAATACTAGACAAAAATACCCTTAATGAAAACCACACTCATGCGCACCATGTGGAGGAATTTCCCGCGGACAGAAGCAATGAAAGAGATGTAACCCATGCGGGGGAAAATTTTGGAGTTGTTCAATGAAAGCGACATATGAACAATGAAAGCCTACCACACTTGTGACCATGGGTCAGTGACCCACTTTCCCCCAGACAAAAGCATTTTATCCGTGAAAGCGACATTTGTGAACATGGGTCAATGACCCACTTTCCCTGTCTGTCTGTCTCTCTCTCTCTCTCTCTCTCTCTCTCTCTCTCTCTCTCTCTCTCTCTCTCATGTATGTGTGGGATTGATGGAATGAGACAAAATTAATTTCTCTTTCTTCAATTTTAGGGGTGGGTTGGGTTTAATTTTAGGGGATGTAGGTTCTTCGGGGTAGGGTATAGTGGGTTTAGGCACTTAGGGTGCACTTTCCATTATAGGGTTTTAGCTGTTTAAAGCTTGACTTTTTAGTGGACCCCAAGTATTTAGGCACTTTAGGGATGCAGGGTTTAGGTTTAGGGTGCACTTTCCACTTTATATGGTGGTTTAGTGGTTTAGAAAGACTTTCATAAGTAAAGATCTTATAGGGTTTTCGGCATTTTCATGTACAGCACCCTAGGATTTTAGGCACTTTCATAGGGTACCCTAGGCCTAGGTTTTAGGCACTTTCATAGGGTACCCTAGGGTCTTAGGAACTTTCATAGGTATCCCTGTGGTTTAGGCACTTTCATTATGTTTGGGGGTTTAGGCACTTTCATTGGCTAGTGGGGGCATTTTTGGAATATGGAGGTGATTTGTCCTTTTGGCATTAAAGAAAAAGTTGATGTCTTTATTGAAGTAAAGACACTTTTACTATGTCCTTCCAAAAAACGGACCCTTTTATTAAGATGCAATGTTCTTGTGTTACGTGCGAGTTACCTTATCAAAATTATACCTTATTAAGATGCAATGTTCTTGTGTTACGTGCGAATTGTGCCATCTGTTTCTGTTTATCTAGGTCTCATCTTGACATTGTACTATATTCATTAGGTAAAATTTTGTTATATATGGATAAGAAAAAAATTAATTAATCCCAAGAACTGTTGTCACATGATAATCCAGTTTCCTAGAAAATAAAAATAAAAATAAAAAACGAATAATTTTGGATATCCACTAGTATAATTTTGGCTACCCTTTTTTGAGCTGCTTTAATCCAAGCTATCTGAATCAACTTATGCTAAAATTGATTAAATCTTATAAAAATTTAATTTCACCGAACACTAACGACAGCTCAATTAAAGCAGTCACAAAACTCCTCTTGTCGTTATATTTCCTCTTAGATCCAGACAAGGGACATGGGCCTCTCTTTTTTGTTAGACAGAAAGGTCTATAACATCCAACTACTTCCCAAATCCACCTAAAAATTGGACCCGGGGCTACGCTGTTCACAGGGACAGTAGGCCCTGTTAACTCATCCGAGTCGTCTATCTCGACAATTAACGGTTTAGATGGAAAATGTATTCTTGCGGATGTGGACAATTTGAATGAAGAGTTGACAGTGTTTGCCGTCCTGTGGGGCAGTAAGGGGGTCTTTGTAGCAGTGCAGTGCGCATCATCCGGCTGTCCATTTCGATAATGGATGGCTTGGATTTAATCCAAACAACCGACGGTCGGATTTAATTCATTGCTCGGATTGAATCCGAGCCATCCATTGTCGAAATGAACGGTCGGATAGTGCACTACACGGTGCAGTGCATTTTGTGCGTTACACTGCTTCTCTTGGGTTTTATTCGATTTCGGTAGCGGTTTTTTCTTTGTATAGTTCTGTTCAGGGGTATGCCCCGGTGGTTGTGTAGTTTTGGTTCTTTTGGTGATATAAAATTTTACTTACCAAAAAAAAAACCATTCCAACTCATATTGACTTTATTTGGCTTCTTTGCTCTTAATCAATTTAGCAGAATAATTGTAAAGAAACTTGTTTGATTTGTTATTTTCACAAACCAAACTCAAACTAAAAACTAACTTATTAGCTTGCGTGTATTTTACGAGACATGTAATACCTCAACCCAATTTCACTTAATAAGCTAGTTTCACTGACTTATTGTCAATAAATCAATAAATCAGTTTGTGAATTGATACTTATTATCCAACAATTAAAAAAGATACAAAACCCACTCTTTATAAAAGTGATCCCCTACCCAAGTTTCAAAAAATACTAACAAAGAAGCTGAGCTTGAATTTAAAGTTTCCCATCCACATTTCTTTCCATTTTTTTAATTCTCAACAATAGGATATTAATATGTTATTTATTAAATTACTATGAGAGCAGACGATAAAGGAGTCAAAACCCTAAACATTCGGTCACATACCGACCACAACCACTCGTATGTGACCTATTTTGAGGTCTCACACGAATAATCGGAGCGCTCAATTTGTTTAAAATATTATTTTAAGGGTTTCTAAAAAAAATCAGCTCAATCAGATATCGGGAAAGACTTGATAAGTTTGTTAAAGTTTTGGTCCGTTCAATTCAGGAACTGAAACTTTAATGAATCAAACGAGCTTTTACAGGTATCCAATTGAACTAGTTTTTTTCAGGGACCTTTAGAAAAATATTCTAAACAAATTGAGCAGTTCTGATCACTCGTGTGGGACCTCGAAGTAGGTTCCACATGAGTGGGTTTGGCTGGTATGTGATTAAGAGTATGTGCCCCTAGACTTTCTGAAATCAAAAACCACAAACAAGAGTGCTACATATATAACTATTTTCGGCTCCAACCATTTACAACCCCCTCACATACATGTGAAGACCACACACAATTATTGGTCTAAGCCCCACACGTATCTAATAGAGTTGTAAACGGTTTGATCTGAAATGGTTCGAATGGAGGCGCCGTTAATTAAAATACTAAAAGAGTTTTCATTGAGAAATTCAAACTCCAAACATAGTATAAAACCAAGCAGAGACTCTTCTCATCAACTACTTAAAAACTTTGTACACATGACACAACAAAGACACCCAACAAAAGTCACCATGAAACCATGGCAACTTTATTTTAGAAGACACAGAAGAAGAAGCTTCTTAATACAAATTTAAGAAACTCCCATTACCAACAGACACAAGACAGACACATAGAACTAGTAGTCATATCTTAGGATTATTGTCTTGATGAGGAAATTAAGGACCCAAATCTCTGCTTGCTGGTTAGAGGTGGTGATGGTTTCATTTGCAGGTGCAAGGGTCGCATTGGCAGTTGGCTCCGCACTTGCAGCCGTTCTCTGCTGCCCCTCCCATCTCAGATCCCTCAAAGAATCTGCATATTAATAACCATGTAAAAACTTCCATGTGAGATTTTGTATAAAAATGTATTGAGTACTACTTCGGAATATATACGGAAAACATACGGGTACAGATTTTTGGTATAGAAAATGTACAAATTTTCACCCCGGGTTCCACACGGACAACATATGGGTATAGATTTATTGTACAGGAAAGGTATAGTTTTTTATTCTAAACCAAAAACTTAAACCGATGGAACTTTTACCGACATTCGATTGAGATGATTTTTTTACGGGATACAAGTAAACATTGAAAAACATGAACGGCTCCGATCATCCATTTGGGACCTGGAATGATCTCAAACCAACTGATTTGCACATAAAAATTTGATCTTTATATACGCCTAGTACTGTCCGAATATACGGATAGAGCTCCGAACACATGTTTTCGGAGCCGTCGATAATGCACGTGGTGATACACGTGTGATAAAAAACATCGAACAAACACCTAATATACGGATAGAGATAGAGCTCCGAACACATGTTTTCAGAGCCGTCCGATAATGCACGTGGTGATACACGTGAGATAAAAAACATCGAACAAACACCTAACACAGTATCTCTCACATTAAACTACGAGGAGTCGTCAAAAGATAAGATTGCCACGTACTCCTATTAAATATTACTCCCTCTGTCCCATTTTAAATGCTCCCTACGAATATCTGTGTCATTTTCAAACGTCTATATCTTTTTATTCGTAATGTTTTCAAAGTTTTTAAAATTTTTGTTTAATAGAAACAATTCAGATCTATAAAATAAGATCCATATTACATATAAAATACAATATAGAATGAAAATTACAAGAGTTTTAAAAAAATATGCATAATCGTAGAGAAGGGAGTTCTAGTACAAAACTTGTCTACGCTATGTGTGAGTAAAATATTAAAATGGGACCCACTGTAATAATTCAACGATTTATTAATCTATAAAAATATCGGATCAAATCCAATTCAAGTTAACGTTAAAAGTAAAAAAAAGTAAGTGGACTCAAAAATTTGCTGACAAAGGGAATCAAACCCTATATGATCATGTGTAGAGTATGCATGTAAATACGTACGTCTTCTGAGGAGCAACGCCGACAATAAGGGTCTCGGTGGAAGTCTGCTCCGAGAAGCTCATGTCAGGGTGCATCTTGCATCTGTAACCATCATTAAACAAGCGTTTTAGCACATCCATAGCATATCAATGGAGAAGATAACATCAAAACAGAAAATTAAACCAGAAAGAGAGACAGAATTTTAAGGGGGCGTTTGGTAACGTTTTTGCTTCTTGTTTTGTTCCGACAAGAAAAAAGCTAAAAACAACCTATTGTGTTGTCAAAAAGTAAGATCCTTCTGGGCGAGAGTTAAGACTCTTCTGGTGACGTTTTTGTTTTTTGTTTTTTTATAAACAATAAACATGATTCTTACTTTCTAGGCTCTGTTTGGTTCTTCAGGAAAGAAAGAGAAAATGAGAGAATTAAAAAAATTTCCCTTCCTTTGTTTGATTTTACAAAAAAAAGGAAGGAAAATATTCAAATTCCTAGCTATTACACTTTCCTCCCATTTTCTCTTCAATTTTCCCACTAATTTCCTTCTTAATTTTTTTCCTTTCTTTTCTGTTTCTTTCCTTAACTTCCAAACACACTCTTATAGTTTTTAAGAAACAAAAAACAGAAAACAAAAACGTTATCAAACGTCAAGCAAGCGGTTGGTAACGTTTTTATAGAACTTTAAGTGGGCGGTTGGTAACGTTTTTGTTTCTCGTTGTTTCTTGTTCTGTTTGGACAAAGAAAATGCTAATAACAAACTATTGGAATTGTCAAAATGCATGGAAGACTATGCCAGGCGAGAGTTAGACTCTTCCGTATAAGAGTTAATACTCTTCCGTGTAAGAGTCTACCTCTTGCCCGGCAAAAATCTCCGATTTTTACCGCCCAATGGATTGATATTAGCATTATCTAAAAAAATCGAAAACAACAGAAGATTAGAAAAACGGTTTCCATTGTCAATTTTCGGATGTTTTCAGTTTTTGCTATATCGATTCTCTCGTCGTAATCTCGGATTTTTTTGGCGTAAAACTAAAAAATGAAGAAATATCCGCAATTGAAAAGCCTCAGCCTAATTGTTTACAACGAGGCTAAAGCTTTTCCGGCGATCAAATTTTCTCAGCAAATTTGTTCGTTCATAGAGAAAACAATTAAGCAGAGATCAACACAGAAGTGAACGAATTCGTACCCTCCGCAGCCGTTGCCGCACTTGCAGCCAGCTCCGCAGGCACAGTTTCCTCCGCAGCAAGACATTTTCTAGAGAGAGAAAGTTGTTGATGAGAGAGATTAAAAAAAGAGATTGGGATATCGGAAGCGATCGATGAAGACGAAGAAGAACAGCTGTGAATGAATATTGAGTGGAGAGCCCAACGGCCTCATTTATAGTGGCCGGGGAGGAGAGAGAGTGATGTCTCCACTGTACACGTGTCGTTATCTTACGTGATTTAATAAGGGTCCCACGTCTCTGTTCTCCCAATAATGCTACACACACAGCAGCTCTACACAGCTGCCACACAGCAAGACCAAAAACGACGCCGTTTTGCATATTAAAAAAAAAAAACCCCAAAACCCAAAATTCCAAAATCCGAGAACCACGTTCCCCTCTCCCTCTCGTTGGAATCAAAGAACATGGACTGGGAGGGTGTGAGAAGAAGGCGACGAAGATGGCCTCCACCAGCACCTCGACAAGATCACCACGCCCGGCGACCAACCACCACCATCGCGTACCACACCGATGAAGAAGACACTTCCGGCGAGGCGAGGAGGAGGCCTCCTTCTTCAACTCCGACGAGTTTCGTATCAGAAGGACGAGGTTCGAACCTTACACAACGGTGGTCTCTCTCTCTCTCTCTCTCTCTCTCTCTCTCTCTCTCTCTCTCTCTCTCTCTCTCTCCTAGTTTCAATTAATTTTGCACAAAAATTAGGGTTCAATTTCAGAAACCCTAGGTTACAAAACCCCTAATTCGAAAATTGTGGGTGATTCCCTAAATTGCCGTGGTGCTTTGCTAATTCGAAAATTATGCAACTCTAATGGATAGTTGCTAAGAACTACATGCCAATAGAGATTGCTTCTCTTAGCATTTTCCCTTGCATCAACATAATTCATGTTTACTGTTTTCCTGAGCTGAACCTGGTATTGTTTGAACTGTTATAACCTTGTTCATATCTTCTTGTTATTATGATAGTTGCGGAGTTAAAAGTCGCTCACAATAGTTTCCATCTGACAGACGAATATCTTCATGATTTTGACGATTTCTATTCTATCATGTTGTCTTAATTGTGGCTAATACCTGTTATTGCTGCCCCATGGTTTTGAACATTTGTGTTACTCTGGTATCAATGGGCCACATCCAAACTGCACACCAACCTATGATTGATTCTATGATTGATTTTTTCTAAAAAACTGCACACCAACAATTGTGTTACTCTGGCACCTTTGTTCTTGTATGATTGATTTTTTCTAAAAAACTTACTTGACTGTAGTTTATTTGCTGCTGTACTTATGTGGGCATGCTTGTTTGTGCAGGTTTGAAATTGTCCTATTTAAATTGGAGATATTGGATCATAAGGCTCGAGAAAGAGCATGAATTATAACTCGTACCCTTGGCTCACCCATTCCTGTAATTCTACAATTCGACGCTGTTGCTAAGGTGGAAGCCTACTCCTTTTCATAGTTGACAATCTATTAGTGGATCTGAAGGCTCAGAAAGAGCATTATTGTTGCCACTCTTTGAATATGGATGGTCCAAGGAGCTGTCCTCCCGAAGCAAGCCAGGCTCTAGCACTATCAAATGCTTTCATGTCTTTCATACATACTGCTCACTGTGAGTTCTCACGCGCACAGGACAGCAGTGGCAGCAAGATTACATATTGTTATCGACAAACTACTTATTTTCAAGAAAAGCAAGACAACAGCTAATCTGTAACAGAGATCAACCGTAACCTTTGAGCATCATTTAACCTCTCTTCAATCTCCTTACTTCTGATCAGAGCATGAATCGGAACGTCGGCGGACACTACTTTCACAAGCAAACTCTTCTATGGAAACACCAACCCATCATGGAGTCAAATGTTATGTATTAGATTTGTTATAGATAGAAGAGAGGAGTATCAATGGATTGAAATACTTGTTGTAGAGGATGTGAATCAAATTTGTCGACATATGTAACTTGCTTATGATAATAAAAGTCTCAATTTTTTTATGCTGTTTGTAAATGTTGTTTGTTTGAGACGCGAGGCGTCGGGTCAGGCCATAAAGCAAGGAAACTCTTATCAAAATTTTCATAGATGAATTGCTAGTTTTCTTACTACTTTGAGCTACATTTGTTTGTTTGTTTGAGACGCAAAGCGTCAGGCTAGGCCATATAGCAATGAAACTCTGTCAAATTTTTTTTTGATCGGCAACAAAATTTAATTATAACTTGACAAAGGGTACATCGAGGAGCCAAATACTTAGCACGAAGCAAAGCAAAGGCTTGAAATACACACCAAAATTCAGCAAAGTGCTGAGAAGGAGAGAAAAATTACAGATAGCAGCTAACAACAAAAATACACTCCAAGCATGGACACTTCCAAGGGCACTAAGATGATGAAAACATTCCTCTCTATAGTTCAGCATCTTACACCCAAATCATGAACAAAATAGATCTAGGCTAATGCCTGGGCTTGATACTTCCAATGTAGATTCAAAGGAGCCCTCTCAGTAGATTTCATATTTCATCAGATCTAGAGTAACCAAGCTACATTAGTGAAGGTGGAGCATGAGGAGCATCCGGAACCTTGGCTTTTTCCTTGGACATTGTCTTCTTTTTTGTTACTTTTTCTTTATAGCTTTTTCCACAATACCTTGCTTCCTTTTGCTCTGCGGTCTCCCTTTTCGTCGAATACCTTCCGGGTCAAGTATGTTCACGCTCTGTTTGGAAGGTAGAAGCCCATCTCCTAGTGAAGGTGGAGCATGAGGAGCATCCGGAACCGCATTACTCTCACAAACGACCGAAGCTTCCTTCAACTCTTGTTTTAGCTCGCGTAACCTTGTCATGACCATATCATACTTCTCTTTGGAATCTTCCACCAAGGCAGCAACCTCATTAAAAAGATTGCACATGCTATCATGCCGTTGTGCTTCAATTGACGTTGCCGACTTATCGTAACCGATCCGAATTCTAGTGTGGGCCCTTTTCAAATTTTTGCACCATCTTCTCAACACGTACTTGTCAGGCACTCTTTCAACTCTCCTTTGATGCCACACCATCAACTGATGTTTACACACCATTCCTTTAGACTCGAACAATTGACAATTACAATGGGCCTCATTGGTTTCAACATTAAAAGCTACAGTAAAGGGCACCCACCTAGTCTTTAGATCTGTTACTTCTCCGTATGTGACTTTCTCTAGTACCTCATATTGTCCTTCTGCTTTTTTTTCACACACACACTGAAGTTTCCCGACAAACTCTTTACGAAACTCCTCAACCTTCGCATGAGTATAAACACTATAAAATTGTTTCTCAACCTCGCTTTCAGTTATTAATGGGATGTAAGTGCCCCAACTTTAACATCTTCCAGATGTTCACTTTCCACCTTATTTGCCAAGGCATTTTCATATTGTTCTACAAATTGTTTCAAGGTCGTCTTCGCATGAACATAACCGTCGAAATAAGCATTCATACTTTCGCTTCGTTGAGTGGAGGACATTCCCGCCCAAAATACATCTTTCAAGTAAGCAGGCACCCACCGTTCCCTCTCCAAATACAACCCCTCTAACCATGGGTTACTTTGAAGCTCGTACTTTTTAATGAACCCACCCCAAGCATTCTCAAATTGTTCTATTGTTAGTGAATCATAAACTGCATTGCGCATACACCAACCAATTTTTTCATAGTCTTTATACCCACCCAACTTTTCCGCTACCTTTTTCATAATATGCCATATGCACCACCGATGTCGGGTGTCGGGGAATACAATTTCTGCAACATTTTTCATGGCCATACATTGGTCGGTAATTATTGCGTCCGGAGCACGACCCCCCATGCATGTCTTCCAAGTCTAGAATAACCACGAAAATGATTCCGTGTCTTCATGAGAGACGAGCCCACATCCCAATAAAATTGACTGCCCATGATGATTCATGCCTACGAATGGAGCAAAAGGCATCTCATGTCTGTTTAGCAAATATGTTGTGTCAAAAGTCACAACATCACCAAACTCTTTGCAAGCTGCCCTACTCCTTGCATCAGCCCAAAATACATTCCTTAGTCGACCCTTTTCATTCAAATCCATAGCGAAAAAGAAGTTTGAATTGTCAGCTTTCATTCTCATAAAATAACTGTGCATCGCTTCGGCATCTCCTTCCACAAGTCGTAAACGTCGCAGCTTGTCCAAATAATTTCTGCAATCCTTCTGAAGATATGGAAGCTCACCAGGTCCCCCAGCCTCAATCTTCATTGAGTCAAAAGTCTTGCACAATTTGATCCCGGCTCTATCATTCACTTCAAGCTTTCTTTTTACGTCGTTATTGAGTACCCTATTGCACTTGAAAAACCTAGCCTTCCCCAGGCTCTGCTCATGATTGTGCTCCAAATTAACCCGGTTTAACCTCCACTTTCCGCCCGGGTATAGAGCAACAGTAATGTGAGCTGGACAATCAATTTTTGATTGCGGACGTGGTTTGATCGGGTTGCTAGTTTTCACCCTTGCCTTTCCACCACGACTGCATGAAAGAATTACGTGCTTCAATTTTCCATCTATTCCCTTTCGCGATGTTCGTGTAGCCACATCGAATCCTTTTTCTTTAGCATATTTGAAGTAATACAAATGAGCATCCTCCGATGTGTCGAATGTCATTCCTTCCTTTGGTTCTTCAACTCTATCTTCACAATTTTCTGTTGTATCATTCTCATCCTCAATAATATGTATCTCATCACACTCTTCATGTTCACTGTCTCCACTCTGTACCTCGTTTTCTTCTACACACTCTTTGTTTGGAGGCATTGCCGATGGAACGGAATCATCCGACATCATCTATGGTTCAAAAAAAAAAAACTAATTAGAAACACAACACAAACATTTATAGACATCAATAAAGCCATAGAAAGTAAGTTAGACTGGATGTCACATATTTTTACCTTGGATATTCGACATGTAAGTTCTACTTTTTTTTTTTTGTTGATGAAGACATATAAGTTCTACTGATTTGTTCAACTGGACTGGACAAAAAGTAAAAGTTGCAGGAGACAAAGAGGCTTGGGCAAACCTAAGCTCTAAATACTTCAAATGCAGGCAAGAAATAGACATTTGTATTCGTCAGTTCACAGGGAGCAATTCAAAAAATGTTATCACTGTTCTTAAAATCTCAAATTGGAACCCTAGTTTTCCAATTAGGGGTTATCTGTATGAATTGAACGAAGGAGAGAGAGAGAGAGAGAGAGAGAGAGAGAGAGAGAGAGAGAGAGAGAGAGAGAGAGAGAGAGAGAGAGAGAGAGAAACCTTGTTGGTGGGTCTGCTTCCAATGACTTCTTGTACGAATCGAAGCACTTCCTGTACAGAGCCTTCTTCTTGGTGACGCTTGGCAGTGGTGGTGGTGCTCGGATGGTGGCTGGGACTACGGGTTGCCAAGTTCTCTCACTGTCTCTCTCGCTGTCTCTCTTCTCTGTATAACTGAGAATTTGGGGGAAGAAGAAAAGAGGTAGAAGAGGCGGGTAACATTTTGATTTTGGAATTTTGGGTTTTTTTTTTTTTTTTAATATGCAAAACGGCGTCGTTTTTGGTCTTGCTGTGTGGCAGATGTGTAGAGCTGCTGTGTGTGTAGCATTATTGCTATTCTTCTCACCTGTTCCTGTTTTTTCCGGCTCCGTGTCATTTTGTGGAAATTACACTGACCTACCCTGAGGTATCTGCAAAATTCACTAACTTCCCCTGATTCTTAAAATTATTTTCACCTCCTTCACCAGAATCAAATACATTGATCTCTTTTACTTTAAAAACTAATATATTAATTTCTCCTATCATCAAAATTAGATATATTCAATTAATGAACTGAAAAAATCTCAATTTAAAATATTTTAGACTACATTATCCCCCCTATTATATATTACTCCCTCCGTCCGAATTTGTTAGAATTTGTTAGTCCCTTTTTGAAATTTGTATCATTTTTTTTATTGTTTATATATTTCTATGTGTATCTCCAAACACATGCAATATCATGAAAACCATAATACATTGAGAGATATAAACAATAAAAAATAGCACAAATTTCATAAAGAGATTAACAAATCCGGACGAAGAGAGTAACACACATTGATATAGTACTAACATAGCATAAGTATTGATGAAAATTTTTATTATTCAAATTCTAATATTGAAGTTTTTGCTTCTGTTTTGTTTGTATTCATTTTCAAACTTTAACTATTTGTTCAAAATTTGTACCCTTTTAAGACCTTCAATGCATTTCTCTAACCTTGGTTCAATTTATAATTTTTCGTTTCTAATTGATCATTTGATGGTGGTTTTTTAAAAGTTAATTCTTAATTACATAAAATCCCCTTATTCATTAATATACGAGCTATTTTTGCAACTTTAAAACTTAAATATTTAGAAGAATACATAATACAAAAAAAGTATATTTTAAATGAGTATACGAACAAATATTTTTCATTACTTGCCTTGACTCCACTCACACCATCATCAAAAAAGATGTTGCCTATTACTCTTACATAGAGTACCTTTGTTTTATGAATAAGGAAAACAATACATTGATAGAAAAATTTTGAGGGCTCAAGGACAAAACTAGACAAAAATACCCTTAATGGATACTGTGGGCGCGCATGTGGAAGAAACCGAAAGCTAGGCCATTTGCTGTGACTTGAAAGCGACATTTGCTGTGGTCCTGACCCTGGTCCCATGACTTGAAAGCGACGTGTGCGACATGTGTGACCCTGGTCCCGTGACATTTGTTGTGGCCATTTGCTTTTCCTAATCGAATGACCCTTGAAATTTAGGACTTTCTCTCTCATGTGTGGGACAAAATTAATTGAGTTCAGTTTTCGTGGGTACCCTAGTGGTTTAGGCACTTTCATAGGGTACCTGTTTACATATAAAATTAGCAAATCCAATAATTGATTGACACGTAATTAAAAATGCCAAACGTTGGCAATTACTTGTCAATAGAGATACACTGGATTATTGAAGAAGAATTGAATTAATACGGTGTCGTATTGTTCTTCAAATCAAATTAGCAGTTATTGGCAGTTACAAGTCAAGGACGAAATAGAAACTGACTTCGAAGCCACGATATTAATTGCTAGACACCTAAACTCCACGTGTAAATCTATAAAATGGAATAGTTGACAGTTAGAGTACGTGGAGTACTTCTCGAAAAGCAGTTATTCTTTTAACGTGTAATCATTTGAATTAGTTAAGCAGTTATGCAGATTTTAAATCAAAGCTTCAGGAGGAAGAATATGAAGAATTCAAATTCAAACGTGGGGAAAGAAAGAAACTGCCAACTCAAAGAGCAGAAGTTAGAGTTCGAAGCAAGCCAAGTTCAAATTCACTGAGCGGGAAGTTCAAACTGCAAGCAGCGTCTATAAATAGAAGAAATTGAAGAGTAAAAGCCCCCGAACAAATCTTCAACAAACAGCTATCAAAAAATGATGCTTGGTTTGTTCATTGGCAAGTAGTTTTAGGATTTCGAACTCAGTTCGAAGTAGATTAGGAAGTAGATTAGGAAATAGTTAGGATTATTCTCGATTGTTTGCATAACAATCACCCATTCTCGGTTGTTTTTTATAACAATCACCAGTTCGAAGTTCTGTTACATTTGTATTTGAAGTTGAAGACAATTTCGAAGTAAGTTTATCTTTGATTTATCAATCGAAGTACCTTGTTTCTTTAATTTCCTGAGTTATTGGTTTGCATTTCTTCACTTATAAAGAAAAATCCTCTTAATTGAGGTAATTGAACCAATAAAACACAATCGCCTGATTAGACTTGGTTTTTCCAAAGTTAATTTGAGGGAGGAGATTGAAACTCTCTCTGGCACGCTCGCACACGATTATTTTATCACAAAGAAGTAAAAGAACCAGTAAACATTTTTTGGCACGCCCGGTGGGACCCCGAAAGTGTTGAATGGCTCCAAAACTTAGGAAGCAAACAGATGATTCTCAAATTGGCCAAATGCCAGAAGATGAGAATAACATTAATCCTAGAGAGAATGAACATGCTGAGAGACCTCAAATAGGTCAGGAAACTTGTATTGGTCAAGATACAAATGTTGGAGTTGGCCAAAATTCTCGTATGAACACTAGGAACAATAGAACAGTGCAACTTGATGACCCAAAGAATCCAGATATTGGAGGAAGTGTGTCATCTAGCCAATTTGCTGAAATGATTGCTACATTTAAAGAACTGGCTCAAACCCAGAAGCTTATGTTACAAAAATTAGAAGAGCAATCAGGACTTAAGAGTAATCCTCTGCCTTCATTTGAGAAGGATAAAGAAGAGGCTAGCACAAGCAAATTTAAGTCAAGGCCTGGAAAGGAACCTATCAATATAGATGAAATACCAGAATCTTGGTACGAACCTGCAAAGGTGTATGATTTTCAAGCCCCCAAGCCTAGAAGAACATACAAACAAACCACTCATATCCCATTCGAACCTAGTTTTGATGGTGTACATGAGGATAAAGGTTATAAAAATGATGACTATGGGTTTGAAGGATATGGTCGTTCTACAGAAAATCATATTTTTGATAGGGCTAGTTCAAGGAGGCCTAATGTAGAATTTGGAATTCCTAAGCATCCAGGAATACCAGAAATGGGAAGAGTGCATTCGAATCACCTTTATGAACCTGTTACAAGGCAAGAAGGAGATTACAGACAGCCTCAACCTTTTGAAAACCCTCATGATAGGTTTCCAGAAGATCATATGACAAGAAATATGAATAGGGAACCACACATTAACTCAAATGTTCATTTTAAAGGAAATCCCACCCTTAGAGATGAAATATTGGGCCTTATGCAAGAAGCTTATGGACCTCTGAACCGAGGAATACAAACTCAAGCTTATAGAAAACCTTATCCAGAATGGATAGATAGGCAGTTCGAAGTCCCTAGGGGGTTTAAAATTCCTGATTTCACATTGTTTCATGGGGATGGGAAACAATCGACCACAGAACACATTGCTAGATTTACTGCTCAGTGTAAGGAATTAGGTAATAATGGTTTCAGTAAGTTGAAATTATTCTCTAATTCTTTGACAGGAACTGCCTTCGAATGGTATTCGAATTTACCACCAGAGTCAGTTCCGAGTTGGCAAAGGATGGAAGAATTATTCCATGCACAATTTTACCTAACTGAGCCTGAAGTCACTATGGCTGACTTAGCAAGGTTAAAACAAAAACCTGATGAAAAGGCTGCCCAATTCATTACTAGGTTTAAAAGGGCTAGAAACAAATGCAAACTTCAATTACCAGAAGTAGAATTTGTTAGGATAGCACAAGATGGTTTAAGTAGAGAACTTAGAAAGAAGTTCGATTCTACTGAATTTAGAGATTTGGTTGATTTAACCTATAAAGCATCTAGGTATGAATCTTTGTTAGAAGAAGATGTTGATAGGAACAATTCTTCTTATTCTACTTATTACAAAGAGCCCACTTATGAAATTGATGCTGCTGAAATTATTGAACATGATCCTTGTGTGTGTGATTGTTTGGTTCGAAAAGATTCTTCTATAGCACCAAGGAATAATAAGAAAGCCATTAGCAAAGTATATTCATTTGATGTTTCCAAAGCAGATGAAATTTTTGATTACCTTTTGAAGAAAAGGTTTATCAAACTTCCTGATAATGTTAGACTTCCAACTTTGGAAGAAATCAGAGGGAAAAGTTATTGTAAATGGCATGCTTCTTGGACTCATTCAACTAAAAATTGTAATGTTTTCCGTGATAGGGTTCAAGAGCAGATCAAGAAGGGAAGGATCATGTTTCCAGAAAAGGCTATGGGAATTGATACTGATCCATTTCCAAAGATTGAAGAAGTAACTGCTAACACTAATGTGCCAACATCATTGGCTAAAACTGTTAGAGAAGTGTGGCAGAATAAACAAGTACATGTTGAAATGAATTCTGTGCAAAGTGGTAGAGGAAGGCCAAATGTTGGTCAACTTCGAAATGAGGCTTACAGAAACAATAAGCCAAAACATACACCAGAGAGTTCATCTCAAAAGGGATTCAAGCAATCTCATCTTCCTATGCTCGAAGCTTCCTTTTTGGAATGTTTATGCATGGAATGCAGAGCCAATTATTTGGTTTTTAAAGACTTGGATCGACAGGGGGTAGATTTCTTTCCAAAAAGGATGGAAAGAAAGGCCTTAGATCGAAATAATGAAAGAAGACTTTGGGTAAGCCCAAGTCAAGGAAGAAATGAGAAGCCTTGGTTGGTTTCTAAAAGAAATGTACCTTCTAGCCCAGTTCCACTAACTTCGAAGAGAGATTATCCTCCTTTGAAGAAGGTTAACACTGGGAAGGCCCCTATGGGTCAGGAAAATGAAGGGCAGGGTGAACAATTCTCCTTGGTAAAGGGGGTTCCTGATTGGTTTTTAAAGAAAATTAAACCAGAACTCTTCCAGGGATACAAAGCTCCTTCTAAGGTTGGAAACAAAATGGTCAAACCTCCAAATACCTCTGTTGGTCAATGGGTAGTAGTTCGAGATCCAAAGACCAAGACACCTCAAATGATTCCTATATTGACAAGAACTCAGAAGAGGAAATTGCAAAGGAGGTATACTAGTTTCCAAATTGAAGAATATGCCTCTAAGGAAGATCCTAATGAGGGTGATAAGATCAATCCAAGATTTAACAGACTTCGAAGAGAAGACTCTGAGGAATCTCTTCGAAAAGGGTTTACTCAAGCCGAAATAGAAACATTGGAAAGTTTGGCTGCAAGGATGGATAGTGACATGCCTCAGAATAGTCCAACTTCACCAAATTCCTTGGCAAGCTATCAATCTGGTTTTTTAGAAGCCATGATAGTGGAACAGGAAGGAGGTGAAGGCATAAGTTCATCACCTGTTGAAACATTCTCTCCCATGGAAACTTCTGCAACAGAATTGCCTGAAAAAGTGGGCATAGCAGAAGAAGAATCAGATGTACCAGTGCAGGAAAAAAGGACCATCCAGTTTGGGACTTTACCTGAAGTTCAAATTAATATGGTTTCTCCTTCATTTAACTTTGGACCTTTTGGACCAAACTACTCACCAGTTCGAAGGGCATTACAGCCAACAGTTGCTCCTATGGAGGTCATTGATGTATCAAGTGATGATGAATATGATCTTACATATGATAATGGTTGGAATGATGGTTGGGGAGCTTTGATTTCAAAGGTTCAAAAAGAAGAAGAAGAGGAAGATTTTATGGTCATGGTTAATGCTTTGGAGGAGCCAGAAGTAACATCAAAGGAAAGAGCAATTTTTGTTCCAGAAACTGAAAATGATTCTAAGTATCCTTTGATTGTTGATTTGAATTGTGCTAATCTTTCTTACCCTTTCAGATCACCTTCAAGTGATATGAGGCACCATTTGAAACCACTGTACATCTCTGCAGAATTCGATGGGATTTTGTTAAACAGGGTTTTGGTTGATAATGGTGCAGCAGTAAATATTCTGCCTTTAAGGACTTTGAAAAAGTTGGGGAAAGAAAAGGTTCGATTGATCCCAACAAGCACATCTATTGCTGGCTTTACTGGTGAAAGTAAAAGTCCTAAAGGAATTGTTTCTATACGCCTGAAAGTTGGCCAAGTGGAAACTGATACAACCTTTTTTGTGGTGGATACATTCACAAGTAAGTACAATGCCTTGCTTGGTAGGGATTGGATTCATGTCAATGGTTGTATTCCATCTTCGATGCACCAAACCCTGATGATTGTGAAGTACGAAAATGGAAAAGAAGTGGGGGTCGAAGAGGTGAAAGCAGACCCACATCCTTTCAGTACTTCAGCAAATTGTGCAGAGGCTGAAATGTATAAACTTGAAATCATTCCTCTAAGTGAAATTGCACAACCTGCCACCCCTCCATCCAATGTATTGGAAATTGGAGAATTGGCAGAGTTAAAATCTAAGCTTAAACAAGCAATTGATTATGAATCAGACAATTCACCAGATGAGGCTGCTTGGATGTGAGTCCAAGAGAGTTCAAGAGGCCAACTCATTGGCTTTAGTCAAGTTTATGGCTCTAGAAATAGAGCAGAAGTTACAGGAAACAGATGATTGGGAAGAATTATTGGCTGAGAAATCTGACTGGGGGTTGAAGCCATTTGAATTCGAAAAGGCCTTTGTTGGTCAGGTTGATTCTCAAGATCCTTTAGAAGAAGTGGAATTGGGAGAAGGGATTGTTCCAAACACTGTTCAAATCAACAGAGAACTTGATGCTGCTTCGAAGGCAAGGTTGATCACAGTGCTTAAAGAGAACAAAGAGTGCTTTGCTTGGAGCTATAAAGAATTGACAGGTTTGAATAGAGATTTGGTTGAACATAGATTGCCTATTAAATCTAATTTCAAACCTTTCAAACAACTTCCAAGAAAAATGTCTCCTGAAACCATCTTATTGGTTAAAAAGGAAATTCAAAATCTTTTAAATGCTGGTTTTATTAGAACAGCAAGATATGTGGAATGGCTATCAAATATTGTTCCTGTTATCAAGAAAAATGGGAAGATTAGGGTTTGCATTGATTTTAGAAACCTAAACATTGCAACCCCTAAGGATGAATACCCAATGCCCGTAGTAGACATGCTGGTGGATAGTTCTGCAGGTCATAAAATCATGTCTATTATGGATGGACATTCAGGATATAATCAAATTTGTATAGCTGAAGAAGATGTTCATAAAACCGCATTTAGAGCCCCTGGCAATCTTGGGACCTTCGAATGGGTCAAAATGCCTTTTGGGCTGAAAAATGCTGGTGCTACTTATCAAAAAGCAATGAACACTATTTTTCATGAAATAGTTGGGGGTTTTTTAGAGTGTTACATAGATGACATTATTGTCAAATCAAAATCTATGGATGAGCATGTAGACCATTTGAAAAAAGCTTTTTCAAAGATGAAACATTATCAACTGAAGTTGAATCCTGCTAAATGTGCTTTTGGAGTAACAACAGGATGGAGAGGACTTCGAATGGACAAAGGAGCATGATGATGCTTTCAAGGCCATCAAGGAGTATTTGATCAATCCACCAGTGCTTGTTCCACCTTCAAAAGGAAGGCCTGTCAAGTTGTACCTAGCAGCAAATTATGACTCAGTAGGAGTTCTGTTGGCTCAAGACAATGAAGAAGGAAAAGAACAAGCTATCTACTATTTAATTCGCTGCAGTTGGCTTTTAAGATTGTTCGTGTCTGCAACAAACGAGGAAGCTTTGGTCAAAGAAACTTGCATATTGGCAGTTGTTTGGGCAATTTCCCCTTTCACCTTTAACAATGCTTCCTCTAGGAATTCGAAGCGGCAAAAGGCACATCAACACTCATTCAAATCCCTTGAACAACGATGTTAATGTGGGGGGTATGTTTACATATAAAATTAGCAAATCCAATAATTGATTGACACGTAATTAAAAATGTCAAACGTTGGCAATTACTTGTCAATAGAGATACACTGGATTATTGAAGAAGAATTGAATTAATACGGTGTCGTATTGTTCTTCAAATCAAATTAGCAGTTATTGGCAGTTACAAGTCAAGGACGAAATAGAAACTGACTTCGAAGCCACGATATTAATTGCTAGACACCTAAACTCCACGTGTAAATCTATAAAATGGAATAGTTGACAGTTAGGGTACGTGGAGTACTTCTCGAAAAGCAGTTATTCTTTTAACGTGTAATCATTTGAATTAGTTAAGCAGTTATGCAGATTTTAAATCAAAGCTTCAGGAGGAAGAATATGAAGAATTCAAATTCAAACGTGGGGAAAGAAAGAAACTGCCAACTCAAAGAGCAGAAGTTAGAGTTCGAAGCAAGCCAAGTTCAAATTCACTGAGCGGGAAGTTCAAACTGCAAGCAACGTCTATAAATAGAAGAAATTGAAGAGTAAAAGCCCCCGAACAAATCTTCAACAAACAACTATCAAAAAATGATGCTTGGTTTGTTCATTGGCAAGTAGTTTTAGGATTTCGAACTCAGTTCGAAGTAGATTAGGAAGTAGATTAGGAAATAGTTAGGATTATTCTCGATTGTTTGCATAACAATCACCCATTCTCGGTTGTTTTTTATAACAATCACCAGTTCGAAGTTCTGTTACATTTGTATTTGAAGTTGAAGACAATTTCGAAGTAAGTTTATCTTTGATTTATCAATCGAAGTACCTTGTTTCTTTATTGTTTCTTTAATTTCCTGAGTTATTGGTTTGCATTTCTTCACTTATAAAGAAAAATCCTCTTAATTGAGGTAATTGAACCAATAAAACACAATCGCCTGATTAGACTTGGTTTTTCCAAAGTTAATTTGAGGGAGGAGATTGAAACTCTCTCTGGCACGCTCGCACACGATTATTTTATCACAAAGAAGTAAAAGAACCAGTAAACAGTACCCTAAGGTTAGGCATTTTGGGTGCACTTTTCATATATAGGGTTTTAGTTGTTTAGGCACTTTCATAGGGTACCCTAGCGTTTTAGGCACTTTCATAGGGTACCCTAGGGTTTAGGTTTATGGTGCACTTTCCAATTATAGGGTTTTAGTGATTTAGACATTTTCTAAGGGTACTCTAGGGTTTTAGGCACTTTCATTGGCTAATGGGGGCATTTTTTGGAATGTATAGGTGATTTGTCCTTCTGGCATTAAAGAAAAAGTTGATGTCCTTATTGAAATAAAGACCCCTTTACCATGTCCTTCAAAAAAACGGACCCTAAGGAAAAAGTATATTTCCTTTGTTTGCCTTTGTTGGTCCATTTTTGAAATATGTGTCATTTTTATTATTTATATCTTTCTATATGGATCTAATAAAATATGCAATATGAATCTTATTTGATAGATCTCAATTAGTTGTATTATACAAAGTTGCAAACTCATGAAAACCATTATGAAACTGAAAGATATAAGCAATAAAAAAAATGACATAGATTTTAAAAATGGACCAAAAAAGGCAGACGGAGGGAGTATGTACAAATAAGAGAAATCTATATGAATCCAGCAAATGAATGTCTAACATTTGTGTGAAAATTGTCAGACAAATCGGAAAATATGACAATCATCAATCATTCCAACTTTGATGAGTCCTCACCCATTTGTGAGAAAAATTAATCACTGCAGAGCTCTCTAAGAAGAGTTCTTTCTCCTATCAACTCCAACATAAACATTGAGAACAAGTCCTCCAGAGATCAAATATGTGTAGTTCTTCTTGATCCAAAGACTCCCAAAACACCATTCCTTCTAAGTTGTCCCGGTGACATGTCCCAAAAGATTGGCACCCCTCTTGATAAACTTAATGCACTTGGTTCTAACTTAAAGGTATGTAGTAACATTTGGCTTGTTGATGTTTATCTTTAATTTTGCTCTACTGGCTGCCCCATCACCTTACCTTTCTAACCTGCATATGCAGAGCTCTCTCGTCCAAGAATATATCGATTTTTTGAATCAAGCAAGCAGGTAAGTTCTTGTTTTTGTTGCTAAGGTTCCCTTCTATCAGTCTTCAAACCGTAAAAAAATTAACATTGGCTCTCTTCTACATTCATTTCAGGGAGGAGCTTATGGAATTAAAGGTGTCAATGCAAACACAATCACCGAGGAAGAAATTTATGATCATATAAATTAATGATCATCTCTAACATATTTTTTTGCATTCTTTTTTATCTAGGGAATCGGACAGAAGATGGCCGAGTACATACTTGAGCTAAGAGAAACAAGTCCACTGAAATCGGTAAGAAACACTTGAATTGTTATGTGGGAATTCCCGAGTTCTTTCTCAATCGAGTTAACACCGAAATGAATTTTTTGTGAATGTTGCAGCTGAATGATTTGGAGAAGATAGGCCTCTCATCCAAACAGGTGCATAACATGTTCAAGAGAACTGCAAGAGGAATATTTGGGTGACTACATAATATGCAACAACCAGTTGCTGGTGAAATTTTCGGCGTACGCATGATTCCTCATCAATTGATCAGATTTCACCTTGTATCAATATGTATTTTATGCTCTCTTTTGGTTTTTATTTTTAATTTGTTCTCTAATTTAATGGGTGTAGTAAAACTCTGTTGTATATTTGTGGTGGAGTTCCATTTTTTGGGTGGAGCTCCATTTGATGCTAACATAGTGATTCGTTGATTTTTATTAACAGAAAATTGGTCTAAAGGACAAATTTGGGGCTTTAAATGGTGTTTAGTCCAGCTTAACTTATTTTAATGCTTCCAATACATTGATAGGAATTTTTTGAGGGCTCAAGGACAATACTAGACAAAAATACCCTTAATGAAAACCACACTCATGCGCACCATGCGCACCATGTGGAGGAATTTCCCGCGGACAAAAGCAATGAAAGAGATGTGTAACCCATGCGGAGGAAAATTTTGGAGTTGTTCAATGAAAGCGACATATGAACAATGAAAGCTGGTACACTTGTGACCATGGGTCAGTGACCCACTTTCCCGCAGACAAAAGCATTTTATCCGTGAAAGCGACATTTGTGAACATGGGTCAGTGACCCACTTTCCCGTCTCTCTCTCTCTCTCTCTCTCTCTCTCTCATGTATGTGTGGGACAAAATTGATGGAATGAGACAAAATTAATTTCTCTTTCTTCAATTTTAGGGGTGGGTTCAATTTTGGGGTTTAATTTTAGGGGATGTAGGTTCTTCGGGGTAGGGTATAGTGGGTTTAGGCACTTAGGGTGCACTTTCCATTATAGGGTTTTAGCTGTTTAGGCACTTTCATAGGGTACCCTAGGGTTTAGGTTTAGGGTGCACTTTCCACTTATAGGGTTTTAGTGGTTTAGACACTTTCATAAGGTACTCTAGGGTTTTAGGCATTTTCATAGAGTACCTTAGGATTTTAGACACTTTCATAGGGTACCCTAAGATCTTAGGCACTTTCATAGGGTACCCTGTGGTTTAGGCACTTTCATTATGTTTGAGGGTTTAGGCACTTTCATTAGCTAGTGGGGGCATTTTTGGAATATGGAGGTGATTTGTCCTTTTGGTATTAAAGAAAAAGTTGATGTCTTTATTGAAGTAAAGACATTTTTACTATGTCCTTTCAAAAAACGGACCATTTTATTAAGATGCAATGTTCTTGTGTTACGTACGAGTTACCTTATCTAGGGTTTTCGGCATTCTCATCTTGATATTGTACTATATTCATTAGGTAAAATTTTGTTATATATGGATAAAGGAAAAAATTAATTAATCCCAAGAACTGTTGTCACATGATAATCCAGTTTCCTAGAAAATAAAAATAAAAATAAAAAACGAATAATTTTGGATATCCACTAGTATAATTTTGGCTACCCTTTTTTGAGCTGCTTTAATCCAAGCTATTTGAATCAACTTATGCTAAAATTGATTAAATCTTATAAAAATAATAATTTCACCGAACACTAACGACAGCTCAATTAAAGCAGTCACAAAACTCCTCTTGTCGTTATATTTCCTCTTAGATCCAGACAAGGGACATGGGCCTCTCTTTTTTGTTAGACAGAAAGGTCTGTAACATCCAACTACTTCCCAAATCCACCTAAAATTGGACCCGGGGCTACGTTGTTTACAGGGACAGTAGGCCCTATTAACTCATCCGAGTCGTTTATCTCGACAATTAACGGTTTAGATGGAAAATGTATTCTTGCGGATGTGGACAATTTGAATGAAGAGTTGACAGTGTTTGCCGTCCTGTGCGGCAGTAAGGGGGTCCCTGTAGCAGTGCAGTGCGCATCATCCGGTTGTCCATTTTGACAATGGATGGCTTGGATTTAATCCAAACAATCGACGGTTAGATTTAATTCATTGCTCGGATTGAATCCGAGCCGTCCATTGTCGAAATGAACAGTCGGATAGTGCACTACACGGTGCAGTGCATTTTGTGCGTTACACCATCCCCTAAAAAGTAGGGAGTATTAATATTTGAAAAGGACTCCAATCCATATTAACAAGAACTTGAGTATCTCATTTTGATTGCACCTGAATTAGGCGGTCATGTTAGTAATAACCATGCATTATGTATTTATGGTCGCACAAATTTATAGAAATGGACATCAGCTCCATTTCTAAATAAATTTTCATGTTCCTTTGCAAGGGGAAAAAACATGGTTGCGATTGCTTTCATGCCACAAACCTCGTCGCCCTTTTCTTTATACCAATATCTGGGACATTTCTATTCATCTGAACTAATTCCGAAACCTAAATTAGTAACACGTTAACACGGACAAACTAATTCCAAACTCTAAATTAACATTTTAACTCGGACAAACCTCCAGTGGCTAAAAACCAAAACCCCTTGGGATTTACAGAGTCACCCATAAAGTCTAGCATACCAAAATATTGAGAATTTTTTCGGTACCGAGCGGGTATTGCCCACGTGGCACCCGCTCAGCAATCTCATCCGTCCAAAATGCAATCCAACGGCCCGGAATAGGAGAGAGAAAAAGAGGAGAGAGAGTGTCCGGGTGAGAGGAGAGAGAGTGAATCGATCTCGGCCGTCTAAAACACTTTTGGACGGCCGAGATTGTGCTCAGCACGGCCACGTGGTACCCGGTAGGTACCCAAATTTTTTTCCAAAATATTCATGTCATTTTCTCAATTGCTATCATCAATCTATAGAAAGTGATTGAAACCCCACTTTTTTCTTATCTACCGACTAAAGTCCAGTTTTACTGTTTTTGTGAAAGTAACATAGCAACAACCATTTCAACTAGGATATTAATATGTTATTTATTAAATTATTATGAGAGCAGACGATAGGATATTACTTAGAGGGCGACCCTCCTTTAGACCTGTCTAAAGGAGTCAGAACCCTAAACATTCGGTCCCATACCGACCACACCCACTCGTATGTGACCTATTTTGAGGTCTCACACGAATAATCGGAGCCGCTCAATTTGTTTAAAATATTTTTAAGGGTTTCTGAAAAAAATCAGCTCAATCAAATATCGGAAAATACTTGATAAGTTAGTTAAAGTTTTGGTCCGTTCGATTCAGGAACTGAAACTTTAATGAATCAAACGAGCTTTTACAGGGTATCTAATTGAACTAGTTTTTTTTCAGGGACCTTTAGAAAAATATTCTAAACAAATTGAGCAGCTCCGATCACTCATGTGGGACCAAGGGGCCCCAGTAGGAGTGGGTTTGGCTAGTATGTGGTTAAGAGTATGTGCCCCTAGACTTTCTGAAATCAAAAACCACAAACAAGAGTGCTACATATATAACTATTTCGGCTCCAACCATTTACAACCCCCTCACATTCATGTGAAGACCACACACAATTATTGGTCTAAACCCCACATGCATGTGATAGAGTTGTAAACGGTTTGATCCAAAATGGTTCGAATGGAGGCGCCGTTAATTAAAATACTAAAAGAGTTTTCATTGAGAAATACAAACTCCAAACATAGTATAAAACCAAGCAGAGACTTCTCATCAATTACTTAAAAACTTTGTACACATAGCACAACAAAGACACCCAACAAAAGTCACCATGAAACCATGGCAACTTTATTTTAGAAGACACAGAAGAAGAAGCTTCTTAATACAAATTTAAGAAACTCCCATTACCAACAGACACAAGACAGACACATAGAACTAGTAGACATATCTTAGGATTATTGTCTTGATGAGGAAATTAAGGACCCAAATCTCTGCTTGCCCAAATTAGAGCTGGTGATGGTTTCATTTGCAGGTGGTGATGGTTTCATTGGCAGTTGGTGCAAGGGTCGCACTTGCATTGGCAGTTGGCTCCCATGCAGCCGTTCAGATCCCTCAAAGAATCTGCATATTAATAACCTCCCATCTCAGATCCCTCAAAGAATATATACGGAAAAAACATACGGGTACAGATTTTTGGTATAGAAAATGTACAAATTTTCACTCCGGGTTCATCCATTTGGGTATAGATGATCTCAAACCAACTGTTTTTTTGCACATAAAAATCTGATCTTTATATACACCTAGTACTGTCAGAAATATACGGATGAGAGCTCCGAACACATCCATTTGGGAGAATGATCTCAAACCAACTGATTTGCACATAAAAATCTGATCTTTATATACGCCTAGTACTGTCAGAATATTATAGACATGTTTTTGAGATGATGCACATGTGGTGATACACGTGAGATCAAAAACATCAAACAAACACCTAACACAGCTAATTATCTCTCACATTAAACTACGAGGAGTAGTCGAAAGATAACATTGCCACGTACTCCTATTAAATACTACTCCCTCTGTCCCATTTTAAATGCTTATACGAATATTTGTCATGCCATTTTCAAACCATATCTTTTTATTCGTAATTTTTTCAAAGTTTACAAAGTTTATAAATTTTTTGTTTAATAGAACCAATTGAGATTTATAAAATAAGATCCATATTGCATATAAAATACATTATAGAATGAAAACTACAAATTTTTAAAAAAAATACGCATGACCGTAGAGGAGGGAGTACAAGTACAAAACTTGTCTACGCTACGTGTGAGTAAAATATTAAAATGGGACCCACTGCAACAATTCACCGATTTATTAATCTATAAATATCGGATCAAATTGCCACGTACTCCTATTAAATACTACTAGTACAAAACTTGTCTACGCTACCTGTGAGTAAAATATCAAAATGGGACCCACTGTAATAATTCAACAATTAATTACTCTATAAAAATATCGGATCAAATCCAATTCAAGTTAACGCGTTCTAAAATGGGACTCAAAAGTTTGCTGACAAAGGGAAAACCCTATAACCTTAGGTTTGAAAACAAAACCAGGATTACATGATATTAAACCCATCAGGCCGTTAATCTCGATAATGAACGCTCCGATTTTTATCTAAACAATAAACGAGTCAGATCATTTAGAGTTCAAATTGCCGGATAAAACTCACTGCACTCCTAGAGTGAGTTGCCTTTGCCTCACCACAGACCCTGCTTCCAAATCATTATTTCCATTTCCATCTTTAAGAAAATACATTATTCATTAGCTTTTTCATAAAAGGATTGCCATAATACCCATGTAAGTACAGTTATCAAACCTCTCTTGTGTGTTATTAGACACCATTCTCCTCAACTTGTTGTTTAATAATAAATTCTTTCGAAAAGTTCACACTTTATTAATTTTTTCTTTTAACCTTTTTTGTCATTTTTTTTTATATTAATCAATCTTATCGACAAGAGTAATCAAAAAATATAAAAATGCAGCTGAAGTTCAAAAAATTCATATAAGACAAATACTTAGAAAAAAATGATATTTTTTCGTCTTTAGGAGACTATTTTTTGCTTATTGTCATAATCTCTTAATTATAAACATGATTAATCTAAAAAAATATATCACGAATCTAAAAGAAAATCCAGAAAAGAGGAATAGAGGACTTTAGAGAATGGAGCCGCTCAAAATTTAACAAAGACAACAATAATCTAAAAAATATATCTTCAATGATTTTTTTTTATATTTTATTTTAAGTTTTGACCAAATTTCAAGAACTAATAATTCACAAAAATATTGACATAAAACTAGCAGCCTCAGAAATTTTATTTTAATAAAGAAAGAAAAATAGCCAAAACACCCCATATGATCATGTGCAGAGTATGCATGTAAATACGTACGTCTTCTGAGGAGCAACGCCGACAATAAGGGTCTCGGTGGAAGTCTGCTCCGAGAAGCTCATGTCAGGGTACATCTTGCATCTGTAATCATCATTAAACAAGCGTTTTAGCACATCCATAGCATATCAATGGAGTAGATAACATCAAAACAGAAAGAGAAACAGAATTTTAAGGGGGCGGTTGGTGACGTTTTTGTTTCTTGTTTTGTTCCGACAAGAAAAAAGCTACTAAAAACAACCTATTGTGTTGTCAAAAAGTAAGATCCTTCTGGGCGAGAGTTAAGACTCTTCTCGTGACGTTTTTGTTTTTTGTTTTTTTATAAATAATAAACATGATTCTTACTTTCTAGGCTCTGTTTGGTTCTTCGGGAAAGAAAGAGAAAATGAGAGAATTTAAAAAAAAAAATTCTTCCTTTGTTTGGTTCTACAAAAAAAAAGAAGGAAAATATTCAAATTCATATTACACTTTCCTCCCATTCTCTCTTCAATTTTCCCTCTAATTTCCTTCTTAATTATTTTCCTTTCTTTTCTCTTTCTTTCCTTAACTTCCAAACACACTCTTATAGTTTTTAAGAAACAAAAAACAGAAAACAAAAACGTTATCAAACGTCAAGTAAGCGGTTGGTAACATTTTTGTTTCTTTTTGTTTCTTGTTCTGTTTGGACAAAGAAAATGCTAATAACAAACTATTGATTATCAAAATGGAAGACTCTGCCGGGCGAGAGTTAGACTCTTCCGTATAAGAGTTAATACTCTTCCGTGTGTAAAGAGTCTACCTCTTGCCCGGCAAAAATCTCCGATTTTTACCGCCCAATGGATTGATATTTATCTAAAAAAATCTAAAAAACAGAAGATTAGAAAGACGGTTTCCATTGTCAATTTTCGGATGTTTTCAGTTTTTGCTATATCGATTCTCTCGTCGTAATCTCGGATTTTTTTTGGCGTAAAACTAAAAAAGGAAGAAATATGCGCAATTGAAAAGCCTCAGCCTAAATTGTTTACAACGAGGCTTAAACTTTTCCGGCGATCAAATTTTCTCAGCAAATTTGTTCGTTCATAGAGAAAACAATTAAGCAGAGATCAACACAGAAGTGAACGAATTCGTACCCTCCGCAGCCGTTGCCGCACTTGCAGCCAGCTCCGCAGCCACAGTTTCCTCCGCAGCAAGACATTTTCTAGAGAGAGAAAGTTGTTGATGAGAGAGATGAAAAAAAGAGATTGGGATATCGGAAGCGATCGATGAAGACGAAGAAGAACAGCTGTGAATGAATATTGAGGGGAGAGCCCAACGGCATCATTTATAGTGGCCGGGGAGGAGAGAGAGTGATGTCTCCACCGTACACGTGTCGTGATCTTACGTGATTTAATAATCCCTGCTACGTTGCGGGTCCCCACGTCTCTATTCTCCTCACCTGTTCCCGTTTTTTTCGGCTCCGTGTCATTTTGTGGAAATTACACTGACCTACCCTGAGGTATCTGCAAAATTCACTAACTTCCCCTGATTCTTAAAATTATTTTCACCTCCTTCACCAGAATCAAATACATTGATCTCTTTTACTTTAAAACTAATATATTAATTTCTCCTATCATCAAAATTAGATATATTCAATTAATGAACTAAAGAAAAATCTCAATTTAAAATATTTTAGACTACATTATCCCCCCTATTATATATTACTCCCTCCGTCCGAATTTGTTAGAATTTGTTAGTCCCTTTTTGAAATCTGTGTCACTTTTTTTTATTGTTTATATCATTCTATGTGTATCTCCAAACACATGCAATATCATGAAAATCATAATACATTGAGAGATATAAACAATAAAAAATAGCACAAATTTCATAAAGAGACTAACAAATCCGGATGAAGAGAGTAACACACATTGATATCGTAATAACATAGCATAAGTATTGATGAAATTTTTTATTATTCAAATTCTAATATTGAAGTTTTTGCTTCTGTTTTGTTTGTATTCATTTTCAAACTTTAACTATTTGTTCAAAATTTGTACCCTTTTAAGACCTTCAATGCATTTCTCTAACATTGGTTCAACTTGTAATTTTTCGTTTCTAATTGATCATTTGATGGTGGTTTTTTAAAAGTTAATTCTTAATTACATAAAATCCCCTTATTCATTAATATACGAGCTATTTTTGCAACTTTAAAACTTAAATATTTAGAAGAATACATAATACAAAAAAAGTATATTTTAAATGAGTATACGAACAAATATTTTTCATTACTTGCCTTGACTCCACTCACACCATCATCAAAAAAGATGTTGCCTATTACTCTTACATAGAGTACCTTTGTTTTATGAATAAGGAAAAAGTATATTTCCTTTGTTTGCCTTTGTTGGTCCATTTTTGAAATATGTGTCATTTTTATTATTTATATCTTTCTTTATGGATCTAATAAAATATGCAATATGAATCTTACTTGATAGATCTCAATTAGTTGTATTATACAAAGTTGCAAACTCATGAAAACCATTATGAAACTGAGAGATATAAGCAATAAAAAAAATGACATAGATTTTAAAAATGGACCAAAAAAGGCAGACGGAGGGATTATGTACAAATAAGAGAAATCTATATGAATCCAGCAAATGAATGTCTAACATTTATGCCAAACAAAGTTTTATGTTGAAACAATAAAGTAAACTGAAAAAAAGTAGATCAATGGATAATTATTTGTTTATTTAGGCAAATAATTAATGAAGGACAATTTCAGTAATCTGGTATTGTGAAGTAGTATTTTGGGGATAATCTAGACGTCTTGAGTTTGAAAGAGGGTGCAAATAAGAGAAATCTATATGAATCCAGCAAATGAATGTCTAACATTTATGCCAAACAAAGTTTTATATTGAAACAATAAAGTAAACTGAAAAAAAGTAGATCAATGGATAATTATTTGTTTATTTAGGCAAATAATTAATGAAGGACAATTTCAGTAATCTGGTATTGTGAAGTAGTATTTTGGGGGATAATCTAGACGTCTTGAGTTTGAAAGAAGGTGACATCAGCAAATTGTGTTATCTAGACTAACTAGTTCACTTCTATTATAAAAAAAATGAAAAAGACTATTGTTCAAAAAATTAATCTAGACTATTGTTTTCTTTGTATTTATTTTCAAACTTTAACTATTTGTACAAAATTTGTGGCCTTTTAAGACCTTCAATGCATTTCTCTAACCTTGGTTCAACTTATCATTTTTTGTTTCTAATTGATCATTTGATGGTGGTTTTTAAATGATTCAATTCTTAATTACATAAAATCCTCTTATTCATTAATATACGAGCTATTTTTTGCAACTTTGAAACTTAAATATTTAGAAGAATACATAATGTAAAAAAAATATTTTAAATGAGTATATGAACAAATATTTTTCATTACTTGCATTTGTTAGTAATTTAATGGAATCAATGGGTATCTGTAATCTTAACGTGGGGAGATTGATAAGTATTTAATAACGTGGAGTTCGAAATATAATCGAGATAAAGACGGAAGTACAATTATAATTCTTTAGTGGTGTGAATTACTATAATTTTTTAAATAAGAATAGAATCCGGGTGGGATTAAGTTTTCTTATTTACACAAGGAGCCCAGATTTATTTCTCCTCAAGTCTCTGCTCTAGCCCTATAAATATATCGGTATGTTCTCTAGGTCACACAACTGTCATTCAAAAAATTAGAATAGAGGCTGTGAGATAGAGAACAAAGAGGCCACTTAGAAGTCCACGCTTGACTACGTGATCGAGGTATAAGGGAATATGACAGAAGATCATGAGGTACTGTCGAGCAGAGTTTGTTGCGTACAATAATCGGGTTTTTCAAGTTCTAAATAAACAAGTCAATCAGCGTTCGTGTCTACGGAGGAGAGGTAAATCCTAATTCCTCCTTGTAGGGTTTGTATTTATATTTTTGTTGTTTAATCTGTACGCGTAATTACTGGGTTTTGGGATTCGTTTCCCAACAGCCTTGACTCCACTCACACCACGATCGAAAAAGATGTTGCCTATTAACTTACATGGAGTACCTTTGTTTTATGAATAGGAAAAAGAATACTCATCTGTTCGCCTTTGTTGGTTCATTTTTGAAATATGTGTCATTTTTTTATTACTTATAGTATATTTCTATATGGATCTAATAAAATATGTAACATGAATATTGCTTGATAAATCTCAATTAATTGTATTATACAAAGTTTGTAAAATCCTGAAAACCATAATAAAACTGAAGATATAAGTAATAAAAAAATGACATAGATTTTTAAAATTGACCAATAAAGGCGGACGGAGGGAGTACGTACAAACAAGAGAAATCTATATGAATCCAGCAAATGAATGTCTAATATTTATGCCAAACAAAGTTTTACGTTGAAACAATAAAGTAAACTGAAAAAAGGTATATCAATGGATAGTTATTTGTTTATTTAGGCAAATAATTAATGAAGGATAATTTTAGTAATCTTGAATTGTGAAGTATTTGGGGATAATCTAGACATCTTGAGTTTTAAAAGATGGTGCGTAATTGAGTGACTAACTAGTTCACTTCTTTTTTTTTTCTTTTTAAAAAAAAGACTAACTAATGTCTAATTCACGCTAATTTTTTGGTCATCAGAATAACGTCAACATACCAGTTGTTTCCGGTAAAAATATAAAGGTTGGTATTTTTTCAGCTAAATGGTATTTTCGTTATTTTAAGAGTCAAAATACCCTTTCATTAAATATCATTTAAAAAGATATTATCTTCATAGAAAAGATAATAATTCAAAAATACCAAAAATATCATTTAGACAATAGCTTAACCGAACGATTCTTATATTAGTTTGTAAATAAAGAAGGTGACAGTAATTTTCAAAACTAGAGGGGTTGATTATATTTATCAGAAACCTCAGGGGGTCGGTGTAATTTACCCTTTGTTTTGGTCTTTTCTAATACTCCAGTAATAATAGGGAGAGGCTAGTATGTTCTCGATGTGTATGTATGCCTGAATCTTACTGTCGTTGGTTCGATGGAGTTTGGTCAATGCCAAAAATATCTGAAACAGACGGTTGATGATCTGCGATCACAATAATTGGTTCCTTATTTTCCTATAGTTTATTAGTACAAGCCACCCGTTTGATACACGGCATTCAAAAAAAAAAAAATTGGAATAATTTCTTTCTCTCTCCACTAATTACGGCTCTCTTTTATCATTATTCTCATTTCTCTCTCTATATTTCTCCACAACACTACTATGAGTACACTACATGTCCACCTCAAATGCACACTACCCGAGGTGGCAAATGAAAAGAGGCCCATTTTTTGGGTGAACCCCACATTTGGCTTCTCTTCATTTGCCACCTCAGGGTGGTGTACATTTGGGGTGCACATGTGGTGTACGGTGTACCCATATCATTTTCCATTTCTCTACTTATTAGCCCTTTTCGATTATTACTCTTATTTCTCTCTCCAATCATTACCCTAAAAACCATTTCCAAAAAATCAAATTAAACACTATCTCAAAAAACAAGTGAGATAGAAAAATCCTTTGTGAATTCCTTGAGGCTAGGCCACAAGAAAGAAATTTATTGTGAATCAGCCTGCCTTTGATAGGATCTAAGAAGGGAATAATCGAGGTGCGAGTGAGCTTGCCCGGGACAATTCTTGACCGTTGAACCAAAAAACATGTAATACTAAATTTGTTAGAGATTTTCGTACGTACGATAAACTACTGATTTGGTTTTTGAATATTAACTGAGTTATTGCAAATTTTTTTATACCTATTCAAAAAAATGTTTGACGAATTGGAAATTTGGGGTATTGGGCTTATTGTTTATGATATTGTCATGGGTTTCCACCAAATCAATGAGCCATTTTGAGAATTAAATACTCGTTTTTATCGAGGCAAATAGCGAATTGCTACTTTATATGGCATGTTTGAATCAATCCAACTCATTTTCTAGCTATTCCAAGAAAAAAAAATTGATTCACTATTTCGAGTTTCATCCAAAAGAGTTTTCTTTGGTAAAACTCATGGTACTCACTAATCAACTCGATACATTTAGTTTTGACATATGATCTATTGATAATTTCTCAAGATTGAAAACTCATCTGCGTCAATTTTTTTTAAAATAAAATAAAAAGATAGCAACGAATATTAAGATTGTTGTGCTTTATGTTTAGACACTAAACTTCTTATCCAAACCCTTAAAATTTGGACTTCGTCCACACCTCATAGATCCCGATCGAATTTCGACGATCCGAACTGTCCAATGTGCTTAAAAGATGTTTTTAAGGGACCCCGCGGGAAATCAGCAAAAAAAATACCGGGAAGGGCTTGATCCGAGCAATTTTTCATAAAACTGTATATGTTCGTTTTTATGAAAAACTGCTCGGATCAAGTCCTTTCGGTATTTTTTTTTTGCTGATTTCTCGCGGGGGCCTTTAAAAACACCTTTTAAACACATTGGACGGTTCGGATTGTCGAAATTCGATCGGAAAAGTGGAGGCCTGGATTTTAAAAGTTTGCGGGATCCTTGATAGGAAGTTGACTGATGTTTAGAAGCTTTTTAAATATATCATGCTATGAATTTGGAGAACCAAACTAATCCATAAAATTCATAGAACCAAACCAATCCAAATAGTTAAAATACAATTTAGTTTCGGTTTTGAACAACGGTTCTTTTAAAATTGAGATATCATCTTCATAAACAATTTAAAGTACTTAAAATTACAAAGATAAGTTAACTCATAACTGTATTAAAACAAGTTATGTTAAAATCACCAAAACCTACTAATATCAACCAACTAAAATAGAGTATAATACTAGTAATTAGTGAAAGAAGAGGGATTTAATCTTGGAAGTGAATGAATAGGGTGGTGGAATGAAGCATTAGATTACAAAATTTTTAATTGACTAGGGAAAAAATTTATTTTGTGTATCTAAACAAATTCCACATATAATATATAAAAAATTATCTATAAAAATAAAAATATTATGCGGATTGGATCGGTTTGGAACTAGAACCATCAACGTAAATCCACAAACCAAACCATTTATCACGATTTCTAATTTTTTAAAACCGGAACTAAACCACATTACAAGAAAACCGAACCAAACCCTTCGGTTTGAATTGGTTTGGACTGGATTTGCCGGTTTGACAGTTATTTTTCTCACCCCTAGTTCTCATGGTATTATTAACACAATCTTTTTGGTGAAGTTACCTTAAGGATGGACGGTGGACGATAAGTCCCAAAATATTTTGCATTTTCTTACAACTAAAATTATTGTGACCAACATTCTTTTGGAAGTGCACCAAAAGCCATCTCCTATTTTTTTTCCCTTTTGTGAATTCTATTTCTATGGGGATTTTAAGCATACTCCATTTTTTAGTTGCCTTTTAATTGTTCCAGAAAATGTATAACTATTACAGCTTTATCTTCATTCACACGTTTTGTGTTTTTTGCCCAAAACATGAGATATGATTCTCTTTTCCTCTAGGTTATCATTACACATTTTTACACGAATTAGAAGTTTGATGGGACAAGGTTTTTGGACATTTGCTAAACACCTTGGGAGAAGTCAAGTTGGATTTGTTGGAGTATATTGGGGTGATTGATTTAAGTCGTAATTAACCAGTTTTGAGAAGTGCAATTTGGTTATTTCAAAAACTGAGCTCGAACCGAACTTTTCTTGAATTTTTAAATTTAAAAATTGCTCAATCAACTTTTGACAGTTATGCCAATGTGGACTTCTTAATTCGAAAATTGAGCCGATTCACGATCAACTCGGATCATTTGTAGCCGTACTTGTGTTTTTACTCTCTTTTGTACTTTTCCTAACCTGGACTTTCGTTTAACAAATTCCTGAAATCAGGTGTTGCAATCTTTAATAGTCTTTTATCATTTGGGAATTCATTATTGGGCTGTTTGATCTTTTTCTTCACTTGTTTGAAATGTGATTAGACGGGTGATTAAGACCGTTTGTAGAACATTAAGCAAAGGATCTTGATTTTACTTTTTTTTTTGTAAGGTTTGGGGTCACCCAAAGTTCTTAGTGTAAATTAAGCATTCCTAATGGCTAAAGAATTTAAAAAGTAAAAAAAAAATCTCCAAAGATGCAAAAAAATATAAAATAAGCAATTTACTTGGTCTTCTTTTTGTCTTTTTTGAGTTCTTTTTAACTTTGGTATCTTTATTCATGTCCATGTTAATGTTTAATTTCAGATATTTTGACAAAAAGCTCTAAAAATAAAATTTACTAACCATAAAAATGCTTGCTTCCTTGAAAAATAACTCATTTAGTTGACACCGCCATTAATGTTGTATATATGTAACGAGCAAAATAAGCCAGTTTTTAGTAGAAAAGAACGTTAGTAGAGAGATGATGCATGTTGATGTTCTTTCTTGATGGAGATGGATGCTATTAGGATACAATGATGCCGGCCCCACTCCGGAAAAAAAACGGACTCTGGGGGTGCTGCACAGCCAAGTGCTGTGTTTTTGGGCGCGGCCGTAACCACGCTGATGCATACGTTGGCGATCCGATAGCGTTCACCGGATAGCCCTCGATTCGAGTACTATAAGTGTACCAAAAATCAACTTGATCGGATATCGTTAAGTACCTAATCGGAACACAAATAGATTGAAAAAAATGGGTTTATTGATTTGGATCCAGTGTTTATGTACATTTGTGTTCCATTTCATTTCAATCTATTTGTGTTCCGATTAGGCACTTAACGACCGACCAAGTTGATTTTTTAAAACACTTGTAGAACTCAACGAGAGGTATCCGTGAACGTCTCGAGATCGCCGACAGTGACCGGCGCGCCGCGTTGAAAGTGCCAACCAAACGCTGCACAACATTTTGGTTGTGCAGTTGCCCCCCAGCTTCCAAAATAAACTTAGGCCTGTTTTGGCAAAAAAGTAATAAATTGGTTTTTTGGTTTATTCGTTTTGTTTTTATTCAATTTTTTTTTTTTTACATTTGTTTTTAAACGAGTTTTCGTGGATCATTAATTTTCTTCAATGAATCAAAAAGTATAAAATTATGATTGAAATTGATTAATTTTGGCTTTATTCAAAAAAAAATAATTTTGATCATAATTATATTTTTTGGATTTTTAAATTAAGAAAATCAATAAAGAATTTGACAGAACAAAACAAACAAATCTTTAAATTTTTTTAATAAAGAAATCAGGTGTTAAACCAAAAAAGTCTGATTTAATCATTTTTTCCATTGGGCTGTTTGATCTTTTTCTTCACTTGTTTGAAATTGATTGAAGTGAAAAAAAAAACCCCCAAAATGATTAAGACTTTTTTTTTTGCAAAAGATTTAACTTTTACTAATTTGTTTTTGTATCTTTGGGGTCACCCAAATTCTTAGTTAAAAAATTAAGCATTCCTAATGGCTAAAGAATTTTTGAGTTTTGAAAAAAAAAAAAAAAAAATCTCCAAAGATGCAAAAAAATATAAAATAAGCAAACTTGGTCTTCTTTTTGTCTTTTTTGAGTTCTTTTAACTTTTAGTATCTTTTCATCCATGTTAATGTTTCCCAATTTTGTTAACCTTTTTGTCTTTTTGAGGATTCTTTAAGAGCTACTTGTATCTCCATATTGCAAAATCTGCTTTAACTTTTAGGATAGTTTTGATATATCGTCACGCGTGCTCTAAAAATAAAATCCCCTAACCAATAAACAGAGTTTCCTTGAAAAATAATCAGCATTAATCATCAAATAAATTAATGGTGCATGTTAAGTAATAAGCACCGTATTGTAGAGTCGCAAACCACTAAAAATTAGTCAACTTTTGTGTGAAAAGAATGTTAAACCATTTGCTAATGTACGTGCTGCACAAAATCGGGATGCTAGTAAGAATGGAACCTAGAAAGAGCAATGATCTAACCAGGACCTCCATATATTGTTGAAAATAAACGAGGGAAAAAAAAAAAAAAAAAAGGCCCTCCATTTGTTCGGCCTCTTTTTCATTTAGATCATTTTTTACAAAAAAATTGATCACGATAGTGATGAATTCGGGACTTAGTTAGCTATTAATAGAATCCGGAACTGCTCTTCCGTCTTAAACATTGATAGTCATTCACATTTGTCTTGAGAAATCGGATGATTCTGTAAATTTAAGAATTAGTTAGAATATGTGCTCTCCTTATCAAGCTGTATTTGATGTGAAATTGATTAATTAAATTCAAAAACAATAAATTTTTGATTTCATATAGTTTTAATAGATTAGGCGAACAAAAAAAAAAAAAAAAAACTTTAAAAAATGAATTCAATGTTTTTTGCTTTATATTAGCATCATCATCACCTTGTGAGATTTTGTTAGAATCAGTCTCAATATTTCGTATAAAAATTCAACTATTATTAAAGTGGCGTTGTAATTATTTCAATGGACATTATAGTTGGTTTCATTATTATGATCATGACGTACTCAGAATTGTCAACTCTTGACGGTATTGGCAAAAAACCACTTTAAATCTGAACCGCCCAAAAAAGTGTTTGGACGGCCCCGATGAGGTGGGGTGTAATTGGGGTACCCATAGCACGATTCTTTTTTCGGTATTATATGTCTTGGCACAGCATATCATAGATTCACGTGGAGATGATGACTGTGCCAAGATATATAATACTGCAAAATGATATGCTGTAGTTGTAGCAATCCATTAATTATAATTGCAAGCGTTTGATCAAATTGACCGTGCCAAGAAAACGTACTTTGTTATTCTCTGTTAGAGAAAATTACACTTGGGATCACTCGTTGTAACTCTAACATTCTCAAATGACAATTAACCAAAATGAAGACCACAAGTGTTTTTTTTTAAAAAAAAAAATTATAATTGCAAGCGTTTGATCAAATTGACTATGCCAAGAAAACGTACTTTGTTACTCTCTGTTAGAGAAAATGACGATGAGAAATGTATAGTGGTGTTGGAAGTGTTCATAATGTCGTATGCGTTAGCTCACATCATTCCCCCGTAAAAAATTTTGCTCTCAATTCTCGTTCTCGTTGAATTAATTTTAGTAATATAAGATTTTTTTTTCCGATCATGCACGCACGCCCACACAATATGTTTTTCTTTTCAAAAAATTTGTTGTCTTGAAACAGTCGCTTTAGTGGGCTGGCAATTCATGCTTATCAAACCTTCAATTTCAATGAAAGTGATTTTTCAACCAACCCAAAAATTTGTGGTTCTTTGTGTGCCCGTAGCATTATTGATATGAATTGCATGACATCCGTGAACGAAACAGAATGAATTTAATTATGAATAGAATGTTCAATTTATTTATATACAATAAATAGTCAAATATCCTCCCATGCGTTAAAAAATTCACAAAAATAAAATAGAATTGTCATCCTGCCTTTTGGTTGGCACATTTATTGGCATTCTTCTTTGTTGTATATTCTGTATCTTTATTTAGTATGGCTAGTATTGGCAGCTGATAATGCCAAAACCAATAGTGTTCCTGTCAAAACCAAAAATGTTTTTGCAAATACACTATTTTTTTTTACTTCTACAATGTCTTATATGCCATTTACTAAACATAAACCACAATAACCAAAATAAATAAATAACAACGAATGAGAGAATAGGTTGTTGATACAGTGGATGCAGGCTGGACATGGACGGACGATGAAATAATCAAACAAATTTTTGGTTTGAGATCGTTTAGTTTCCCTAGTGAAAACCTCTTTAGTATGCTTGATACATAACTTCTATTTTTACTTTTTAGACGGCTAGAAGACCGGATCGTTGAGTCCGTACACGATCTTTAGAAGATACACTTTGTTCACTTCACATTTCCAAAAAAATTTCCAAAAAGATTCCTTCCCCATCTCTCATCTCTCCAATCATTAATCATATTTCTCTCTCTACTCATATCCTTCCATCCAATCATTATTTTCATTTTTCTCTCTATCTCTCTCCAATCATTACACATCTCTCTAATTATTATTTTTTCCAAAAACTCATCCAAACACTATCTCAAAAAATTTCTCAAAAAATTTCTTCTCAAAACTCTCAACCAAACACAGCCACTTTCAAAACAAAAAGTACAGATTTTATATCAGCGCGATCATTTTGTTGTGTTATTTTGAATCTGATCAACCTACCTTGCGAGTAGTTTGAGAAAATATAACGTGAATGCGATTTTGTAGAATCCAGATGTCGACACGTAAAATTTCTAGCCTATCACAAATCACCACGTGTCGCTAGGGCACACAAATTGGCCAATTAAATGTTGTCAAGTGTTCGTAGGTCAAAAGACCAAGCACGATAAATGACCAATCAAATGTTGCCACGTGTTTACAAGTCAAATGTCAGAGGTATGCGAGTGTTCGTAGGTGAAAAGACCAAGCACGATAAATGGCCAATCAAATGTTGCTTTACAAGTCAAATGTCAGAGGTATGCAGAGGGCCCAATCAAATGGAGCCATGTGTCAAAATGATGCAGTTATTAATTTATCAAATCTGGCCAATCAAATTATGCCACTTGGTGAAATAAATTCTATATCTCTTCATATATAATTATCTTTCTTAAAATAAATAAAAAGAAAGATATTTATTAAATTTTAATTATTTTCCTTTAAATGAAATAAGGAAATAATTAGAGAGATAACTATGGAAAGAATTGCAGTCTGCCATAAACTCTCCATCTCTCATCCCTATAAATAGAGGTGCTCACTCTCATATTTTTTGGACATCAAGACATTGAAGTCAGACACAGACGTCCAAGCTCGAGAATTCTGAAGATCAAGCCTTAAAGCCCTTCAAAATTCCTTGAAGTCAGAGATCTAGAGATTGAAGTTTCAACAGCTCTAAAGATCAAGCTTCCAAGCCCTTCAGAATTTCTTCAAGTCTTCAAGCATTCAAGCTCAAGAGCTCTGAAGATCAAGCCTCAAAGCCCTTCAAAACTCCTTGAAGTGATTAAGATACTGAAGCTTCAATCATAGACACACAAGCTCCAGAGCTCTGAAGATCAAAGCCTCTAAAGCCCTTCAGAATTCTCCGAGCCCACGTCAAACAAGACGGTTCTTCGATCAAAGCTTCAAAACTCCGAAGAACATTCAAGCCTCTATCAAACACACAAGCTTCAGAGCTCTGAAGATAAAGCATCTAAAGCCCTTTAGAATCCTTCAAATCCACATCAAGCAAGGCGCCCTCTTCAGATCAAAGCTTCAAAGCTCAGAAGATCGCTCAAGCCAAATCCACAAGCCATCAATCTCCTTCTACCAAATTGAAGAAGATCTCCAATTCAGATTTGAGACCAAGCTTCCAAGCCCTCAAGTCAACATCTGCAAATCCACATCTCCTTCAACCAAATTGAAGAAGATCTCAAAGACCGATTTGAGAAGAAACTCTACAGCCCTCAAGTCAACGGTCACAAATTCGTCATCTTTTTCAACGAAATTAAAGAAGATCAAGCAATTCAACTTGAGAAGAAGCTTCAAAGTCCTCAAGTCAAAATCCATCAAATTCGCCGTCATCTTCGCAAAGACCAAAGAAGATCTCGCCGTTCAATTCGAGAACAAACATCAAGCCCTCGAATCAAACTTTTGAAGAGAGGAATCAGAGGATTATTTTCTTTCATAGAAATTACTACAGAGATTGTAACCCTAAATTTTCATATATCAATAAAATTGATTTTGGTCAACATCTTTCCGATTAGACTCATTTTTGAACTTTAGATTAATAAATTTTCATGTGATATTAATCTTAGAGATTAGACTCATTAGAGACAATTTGAACTTTATTGGATTAATAAATTAGATATCATAAGAAATATATTAATCTTATTCTTAATCTTTGTGGATTGCTTGGTAGGATCATTATTTTAATATTTTTTGTTTTAAAAATTGTTTGGATCAAGATTTTACCGAGGATCCGATTTCCGGATCGGTTTTTCGGTGTTTTGAACTTTTTAAAAATTGTTTTTTATTTTACTTATTTAAACAAGATCAAAGGTTTGGAAAAATATAATTTTTGCCGGAAGAGTGAGGTTTTTTTATGTTTTTTTAAGTGTGTCAAAAAATAGAAAACTCCCGGACTAGAACCGGACTATATATATATATATATATTATGCTTATCTTACTTCCTTTTGTGAATTTAAATTATTATTGTCAATCTGGATTTCATAAAAATAAGAAAATAAAAAATAATTACCGTATCAATAGTTGGATGGATAACTAAAAGGGTAGTTTTTTAAAGCTTCTGGTCCAGAATGTGAAGTACCATTGTTGTTGAACGGAATTGCAGGCAATAAATCTGAAAATAAAATCTAAAAGGACAAACTGAACTTCAATTGGATGGATAACCAGTAGGGATTCGCGCACTCATAGCACTCCTTAGAAATGATTCTTTTTCATTAACCAGAGATGGGCATGGGCATGGGGACGGATCGGGACCGGAGAGTATTATCTCCACCCGCAATCCCTAAACCCCTTCTCCATATCAATCCCCTACCCGATCCTCAACGAGACTTTATTTTCATCCTCCATCCCCACTCCAAATGGGGAACGGGGATCCCCACGGGGATTCGGGGATCCAATCATTTTTTTTTTTTAAATTACTAAAAATCTAGAATCCTAGTTACAAATTAAATGCTAAAATCAAGTTACAAGTAGATGTGTCGAATGAACTGGGCCGGCACGGGCACGGTATGTTTGTCGTTGGCACGGTATCCATGTGTAATCATAAGTGTTTGCCAGATTCAATTCAAGTTGTATCAAGTATCAACTAGATTTCTAATTTGAAAACTAAAGGAACCACAATCAAGATAGCATATTATGGTATCCATCAGTCATAGAAAAAATTAAGTGGATCGTGTATCAGTAGCCAGTTAATCGGATGAAAAGTATTATAAAAAAACACAAATTGGGTCCCGATCGACAAGCTTTCTAAACTCGATTGAGAAGAAAGTTTACACAATTGATTTCATCAATAGGAACAACAAAATCAACGGCTCGATTGGAAAACTATTATTTTTATTTTGTGTTTATTTTAAGGAATACATATGAGTGATAGTTGAGTAGATGTCAACCTAGTTGGGATGTATTCAAATTATAGTGATGCATTTCTTATTTAATCACATTTATTGTATTACAAAATTCAATTATAATAAAATGTTTGGAGAAAATTTAGTGTGACCCCATGTGTTTGGAGAAAATTTATTGGGACCCAAAAGCTTCATAAATCATGAATAGACCTCTATATTCGGGGATTCGGGGACGGGACGGGGCGGAGCGGGGCGGGGATGGATTGGGGAACGGATTCGGAGTGGATTCCGGGCGGGGACATGCCTATCTCCACCCCCTACCCGATCCCCAAACATTTTCAAAAAAAATCTCCATATCCTACCCAATCTCCAAACAGATCTCCATATTACCAATCCGTTCGGATAGGGGATTGGATCGGATTCAAACGGGTCGGAGGAAATAGCCAACCCTATATACGACTCAATATTTTATATTTTCTTTTGTTTGAATTTTGTTGGTTGTAATTTTGTTTTGGGTTTTCTTTGAACACTTAGTCCACTATTGTGAACGCTCATCAGCTCATGTAAATCACAGTTGAACGACAGATATAAGATGTAACGCCATGATTTTTGGAAGCATTATGTAAATCATTTATTGGAAAAGAATTTATTTAATTAAAAAGAATTTCTAGATTAAGCAACGGAATAACATAAAATACACCTTGTTTGGTTACAACGGAAATAAAGAAAGTACTTGTTGGGAAATTAGATTACACATTCTTCTAACACAAAAGTAAAGAGAATGGTTTACTAGTTGTCCATATTCAAGTCTTAGCTCTCTTCTGGTGGACACTCCTTTAGATTTTAGAAGTTATATATTTTTTAGTCGGAACTAATTTGCAAAAATAATTTCCTTTTCGATGAACAAACCCAAAGCAATTGTGAGAAATCAATCCTCCATTTTACAAATGAACCCTGAGGCCAGAGCCAAAACAAACCCCGAGTGTGGGTTTTTCATAATTCTTAAATTTACTGGAGTTAAAAATGTTAACTAAAATCCTTCTTTCAGGGAACCACTCATCTGAATCTGATGTTTTTGTAGACTATAAGGGTGAGTTTTCACTATGGTATACATCAACAGAATTTGACAACTAGTAATTTAAAAGTACAAAAAATACTGAAAATACCTTAGTGGAAACTCAACCTAAGAGACAAAATTTGTTGGCCCATGGAGTCCTATAAATAAAGAAGGGGTGGCCCATCCATAAGATGTTTTAATAGTAAAAAAAAAAAAACACAGTGGTATTTTTCTATTAGGGGTAGCCTTGGCCCCCAATAGCAAACTAGTAACTCCGTCCCTGGTAGGGCATGTATAGGGTTAGTAACGACAGAGGACATGGTTTGATGGTGAGGTGATGTTTGATGGGAAGTGGTGTAATGGGGAAGAGATATGGTGGAGGGTTGTGAGATGATGATGTTAGGAATCGATGGAGAAAACATGGAGAGAGAGGGTGGTGAGATTTGCTATAAGTTGTGTGATGAGATGGAGAAATGAAAGAGGTAAGGCCATGGTGTTGAGAGAGAGAGAGACCGCGCACGCTAGGATGGTGATGTTTTGATGGGATGGAGGAGAGAGAGGGTAAGATATGATAGGTTCTTTGTGAAGGGTTTGGCTAGTGACCACCCAATGGGTGTTCCTAAATTTCCGTACAAATAATATTTTATTGGTTGTTTCTATACTGCTTGTGCTCTTGGATTGTATTCCAATATGATTTCCCCAAGCGTAGGGTTTAGGTCGGTGGTAGCATGATAACGGTAAGTCCGGGTCGAGTCCTCAGAGACCGAATGCGCTAAGCGTGAGTGTTGATTCGCGAATGTTGGTTTAGCCTTAAAGCGGCAAACTTGGCTTAGTAGTTTGGGGGTGAAATTCACTTAACTTCGTGAATGACGCGAGATTAAAAAGACTAATTTAAACAAGGCTAAGTCAAGGGGTTCCTAACACCAATGACTTAGGTCGATTCATTCTCCTCTAAAATAACCGGTTCGGGGACATCGTTAAAAAAAAAACGGAAGATTTGGTTTTTAAACTTGTTCAACTAGAAATGATGTTTCTCAAATAATAGGATTCTTGTGCCATTTATACAAACATTTGGATTGACATCGCCCTAAGCATCACACGTGCCAAGTGGTCGAGCCCTTGGCTACGTGTGATAAAAGAGATTAACAAATCCCAATTTTGATACATCAAATTAATCCTAACTCTTTGATTAACATGCAATGTTTGCATTATGGTGAGGAGAGTGAATCAACCTAAGTCACGGGGTGCTAATCACCTCATGATCGAGCCTATAACGACTACTCGATCATAACTATGGAAAACATGACCAATTTTATAAAGGAAATAAAGAACATGACATATAACTTTGAAAAGTGATTTTTAATGAAGATCCTAAGTTAGCCTACAACTTTAAACCTTAAGATAATCACAAACAACACTTACTAACTTGAGTTTAGGAAGGAAATGACTAGGACAACACAAACACTAAAAACTTGATAAAAATGCAAATTAACTAGATTACTAGGAAGGTCTAAGCAAGAGCTACAAGATTAATAAACATGAAATTAATGTAAGACAATAACTTACATGGGAAAAACGAGAGAGAGAGAGCTTCCCAAACTCTCTAATGGAGGAGAGAAGGGAGCGCTAATTAACTAGCAAAAAAATAAAAGAAGAAGTGAAGTGGGAAGGAGAGAGGAGAGACTATTTTATCATCATTTTCTCTCTCTACATAATATCTAATAAAGTCCTCACAACAACTAAAAATTTCCATAAAAGGAAAGTACAAAAAGGACATTAAATTGGCTATCCGGAGGGACCTGGATTGATCCACCATGACCCTGGATCGATCCAGATGTTGCTGGCTTAGGCTGAAATAAGTCTGGATCGATCCACACTAAACCTGGATCGATCCAGATGTTGTTGTTGCTGTTATGACCAAGGCTGGATCGATCCACCCTACTCCTGGATCGATCCAGAAGGAGTTGTTGCAAATTGGGATTTTGAAGCAGTGGATCGATCCATTACGTGCCTTGGATCGATCCAGATTGAACTGGAGGTGTTCTGTTGAGCCTGGATCGATCCACATTGACCCTGGATCTATCCAGATGTTGCTGCTTGAGCTTTTGGCTGCCATGGATCGATCCACTCCCCTATTGGATCGATCCAACCTCCTTTGGTGGGGGTCTCTCCTTCTTTTGATCACTTTACTTGCCACGCGTGCCCCCGGACTTCCTCCAAGGCATGACAAATCGTTGGTTGGTCTTCGGGACGGCTATCTCTTGATTAGGTAGGCACTTGGTCACTCCCAATGTGCTCAAAATACGCTAAATCACTCGTTTAACCTGTGACTTGTCAAAAACACACTACGTGCAAATCAACCATTTAAAACACGAAATCGCGTGCTTGTGTGTGATAAATGAGCACGATAAGCCCCGGTTATGTACAATATTGGGGGCTTATCATATACCCCTGCCTTGGTGGACCTGCGCCACCGTCCTTTCAGCATGAATGTGACTACTTCCTCTTTATGACAAGTCTGCTCTTGTATCTTGTAGGCCTTCTTTTTCTTGGAAAATGTTACTAGTACATCTAAAACCCAAGTGCGTTGGAATAGGAAAATGGACACACGTTCGAGTTGAAAAAGTGTATTGTGTGAAAAGTGTATAGAAATATGTGAAAGTGTATTGAAAATTGTAAAAGGTGTATTGGAATGTGTGTGTGTGTGTGTGTTTATTTTTGTTTGAATGCTTATTTCGGCCTAAAAAATTAAGCATGCTTTTTGCTTTTTTGAGTTTCAAAAAGTCATTTGTTTTACGCTAAATGCTTATTTTGGCCTAAAAAGTTAAACATATTTTTTGTTTTTTTTGAGTTTCAATAAGTCAAAAAGAAAAAGCATGCTTAACTTTTTAGGCCAAAATAAGCCAAATGTGCTTATTGTTTGCCCATTGGGCACACGTTAGCAAAACTTTTTTTTTTTGTGTGTGTGTGCGCCCATTAGACACACAATAACTCTTTTCTTCAGATAACAATTTTCTTCTTTATCATCTTTACTTTTTTCGGTTGACTGTGAAGGGATTTGTAAATTTGAAATAAAAGCTACTCCATCTGTCCCAAATTGTTGGAGCCCTACGAAAAGTGCAATTTTGAGATTATAGTAAGTATATAAAAAAAACAAGAAAAACATGCACTCCAATGTCCTTTTACATTTTTCGTTACCTTTTACCTATTTGTATACACTTTTCAATATACTTTTTAAAACTTAACATAAACTCACTACTAAAAAAATGCTAACACATTTGTAAATATATTGAAAAGTGTAAAAGGTCCACAGAAGTGCATGTTTTTTTAGTTTTTTTGTGCTTATTGTGTAGCAAGACCCTTTATTAAAGATTTGAAGAGAATTTAGTACTCCTTCCGTCCCTTTTTAAATGTGTTACTTCGTAAATGCAACTTATTAAATAAACATCATCATTACACCTTTCCCATCAACTTTTTCCTCCACTTTACACTTTTCACATCAATTTTTACCTCTATTTTCCAAAATTATCCTTCACTTTTACCCATCAACTCTTTACCCACTAACTTTTCAAAAGAGCAAAATGATAATTGTACAAACTTTTACCCATTAACTTTTCAAACTACACACTTATTTAGGGACAACCCAAAATGGAAAGTTAAACACTTAAAAAGGGACGGAGGGAGTACTGTTGTTTCCTAGCAACCTTTTAAAGTTTGCATACTGCAACTTTTTGTACAAACCAGCTGCTGCCGTCCTGCGCGTGACTTTGCAGACCGCAGCTTTTCATACAAACAATGGGTGATTCTTAGCTTTGAACCCTTCTATATGCACCGATGGTGCATCGACCGGCGTCGGGGACCCACAAGTGGGTCCCAAACGGAAAATCCGAACCGTTAGATCATCTTAAAGTAGTTTAGTGAGGGGCCCTACTTGTGGGTCCCGTTTTATTTTGGATGAAATGGGGTGATTTTGGATCAAGCACTTAGGGCCGTCCGATTGTCTCGATTCTCGCGTAAGGCCCCTCGGAAAACTATTTTAAGATGATCTAACGGTTCGGATTTTCCGTTTGGTCCCCGACGATGGTCGATGCACCACCATCGGTCCCCTTATGTTTTCCGCTTAGCTTTTGCCCTTTGTGAAAGACCGGAAAACCTATGGGTATAGAGAGATAGGTACAGAAAATGTATAGAGCACGTTCGGGGACCCACTTTTGGGTCCCACACAAATCATCCGAATTGTTCATTATTCACACAAGCTCAATCCGTTAGAAGTGCTTGACCAAAATCCCACCGTTTCAAGCAAAAATCTTTTGATTGAAACGGCGGAACTTTGGTTCAAGCACTTTTAACCGTCCGATTGAGCTGAATTTTTGTAGGCCCCCTCGGAAAAATATTTTAAGAAAAATGAACGGTTCGGATTATTCGTGTGGGACCCAAAAGTGGGTTCCCGAACGTGCTCTGTACATTTTCTGTGCCTATCTCTCTGTACGGGTAGCAACGTCCGTGAAAGACTAGGTTAATCATAGGGTCCTAAATATATAATTAGGAGATTTAGGAACTAATTAGTCATAATTAATAATTAAAATGATCCTAATTTTTAACTGCTAATGTTGTAAATTTCTGGACATACCTTGTTGTCAGTGTTACAACAATTCTCACCTCTAATTAATCTGTAATATTGGAAGTAACGACGCATAACATTTTTGCTAGTAATTGCATGCCAACATATTCACATCTAATTAAGGCTCAATTTGAATGACGAAAATCTTGAAGAAGAATGGAAATGTTAATTAAAAAATTCTATGATTCTCATGTTGAAGTGGATTGCAATAAGAAAGTGATTTTCTGTGGCTTAAATAAACCCAGAATATATAGCATCCTCTGATCTCTACTCTCTTGGTAATAGTTTATGATTCTATGCTGATCAATTCATAGTAAAGTAAAATATTCATATTAATTTCCATAATTCTCCTAAAAAGGGTTCTTGATTAACCTAAAGAGCCGAAAGAATTTCTGAGTATAGTTGATTCCTAATTATTAATTATTAATTTTCACCCAAAGTTGAAATTCTTTGGACTGATGGGATGATACTTGTCATGATGGGATACCAAAGTTGAAATTCTTTGGACGTATAAACATCTCTGATACCAAAGTTGATTCCCAGACAAATTTATAATGCCAACACAACTTTTTTTAAAAAAGCGGCATGAAATGACTCAATGATTTGATAGATCTAAGAGGTTTTGAACCTAAAACTTAGGAGGGAGCAGAATCGTAAGTTCCTGGGCAACCCTTTTCGAGTTTTTAATGGCAACACAACTGGGAATACTTGACATTAGAATGGGGTCCTTCGGCCGAGCTCCCGGAAAACAACGTTCGACTTGCATATATGTGTTAAAGCATATAGCTAGCCTTCCTTCTGAACATGATCAAACTCTGATTTTGATTATGATTGGGTCCTTCCGTTGTAAAACCTGTAAACTGGGCGTACTTATTTTTTATTAAGTAAATAAAAAAAAGAGGAGGGGATTAGCTGTAACAATCATCCCTAGAGGTCCTCCGCTGTCCCACAATGGAATTGGACGGTCCCCTTCGGCTCAATTTTTGTTCTTCGTGGACCCATTTTTGTGATCGGAATCGTTTATTTGGTTAGATCTCATCGAGAACATTAGTCATGCCCAAAAATCATGTTTATACAATATTGTTTGATATGTTTTTCTTAACACATGTATCCAGAGGGAAATAAATTTTGAAAACATTGCAACACCCGAACGAAACTCATTTTTCTGAAAGTAAACGCGTTTGAAAACATATAGTGATATTGATCAATATGATTTT
>CM029278.1:32021014-32156780 GCA_016920895.1 Vaccinium myrtillus | reverse complement strand
GATTTTTGCCGTATCTGTTACTTTCGATGAGGTCTAAAATTAAACGGTCCCAATCATTGAACTGAGTCCAAGAAGGGAATTATTTATTTATTTTTTTTGAAATAGTCAAGTCATATCATTAATCAGCCATCCGGCAAAGATTACATTACTGAATACAGGTATGAACCAAAACTATCAAAATCAAGACAAACTAAGCCAAAAAAACTTTGAAAAAAGGCCGCACTAGCGGGCACAGAGTCCGTCCTCGATTTAGTAGTAGAGAATCCTAACGACACCCAGCTCAAATCATTAAACATAAAATACGGATGAAATCTGGAACAAAAACACTCCACGCAGGGAGCAAAGCACCTGTAAAGGGCTAAACAAACCACCTAAACAGGGGTAAAACACAAACCGAAACAAAACAAACAGAAAAAAAGAAAAAAAAAGAAAAGCTCTGGTGGAAGAAACCTGCCGTCGAAAAAAACGCGCGCCGGAACCGACCGCTTATTCACCGGAGAGGCCAAGTCCAAGAAGGGAATGAGACAGTAGGAATTCGAGGGGATGCAAGTCCAAAAACTTATACGTACTCGATCCGTTCATATGGCTAAGTGAGGCAAGATTCCTTCCCTTCGCAATATGGAGTTTAAAAATTGTTTTGAGTGATGCCCAACATCACTTGTAACCTCTGAAATTTTACCTTCAAGCTTGGAGTTTCAATTTACAAACGTAATTCAGAATAAAACTATAGTCTTAGTCAAGGGAATGCCGTTGATGAAGTGTTTGCATGGTAAACAAATTCAATTGGACGACACTAGGGACGGAGTCCGGAATTTCACTACGCCGGGGCGAATTTTTTTTCCCAAAATACTTTGCAAGGGCGCCTATATCATTCATAGGAAATTTTTATTTCTATATAATACTGAATTTTTTTTCTCTTGCAGGGGCAACCGTCTCTACTGGCCCCCCTCTGGCTCCATCCCTGGACGACACTGAATTTGGACCCTCTCCCGTCCTAAATCTGGAGTGGACGGGAGAGTCCAAATCTGGACCTTTTTATTTACTGCAATTAATGTTTTGAATTTTTTAAGAGCGGTAAGAGTTTTTGAGCAAATCCGAACCATTAATTACACTAATCTATAGTTCAGATTTAAGCTGGAGACAATCCGAACCCTTCTTTTTTAAGTGTACCCGCACTTATGGTATGCCATTACTTCTTTTCACAAAGTGAAGGAATATTCATCCTACAATATGTTTTTTATTCTTCTTGTTTTGACCCTAGAACATGGATTTGAAAAGGTGAATTAAATTCTTTTCCCTTATTTTATCTAATATAAGTACTAAAGTGGCTTTACTGTGTTAGGATAAAATGAAAGCTAAGGTTCTCCTAGAGAGCTGCAAACAAATGAAGTGACAAATGGAATGGTCAGTCATGACATGCTTTTGGCCAGGGCTAGAGTTATAAATGAACCGAGCTACTCGTGGGCATCTCGTGGCTTGATTTGTTAAGGCTCAGCTCGCGACTCGTCTCGTTTAAAAATTGAGTCGAGTTCGAGTTGGAGTTTTAAGCTCGTTTAGTAAACGAGCTCGCTAAAGCTCGACTCGTTTGTATAGGCTCGTTAGTTAAGTTACATGGATGGGCTAGTCAAGGGCTTGACTCGTTTCAAGCTCGAGCTCGAACACTACAAAGCTCGGCTTGTTTGCACCCCTACTTTTGTTTGTTTTGAGTAGAAGTGTAGGAACTTCATGGATAAAAATTATTACAACCTATCGAGTTCAAACAACACAAATGAAAAGGACATAGTGCATACAAGAAAGACAAAAAAACCAAACCAAATCAAAAGAAGTATACATCCTGCGATAAATTGATTTGGCAGTGAAGTGTCGGAGTTCCGTATATATAAATTCGATGAGCAGCTCTGACGGTAGTTTCATTATTAATGAGGCTTCCTTACAAAAACTGGACAAAACTAACCAAGTGACTCAAAACACCCCAAGTAAAGAACACTGCGTGCACTGTTAAGCATCATGCGAATAGATGGTCAAGACCAACTACAACGCAAAAAGAAGTAAAGTAGATGCAAAAAAAAGTATTGCAACTGTGATTATGAAAACTGAAAATACAAAGGTGGTGGCCTATATTTATGTAGCTTTTTCGTCCTTCTATTCCACCCTATCTCAAAAGCACCCCTACTTTTATTTTCTCGCCTCATTTTAAAGTTATTTATTTCAAAAGTTAGTTAAACGACTATAATTAAAGTGACACAAGACTACAATAATTACTCGATTTTTCTATTGTTAGTCTAATGGGCTGACAATAAGAATATATAAATACAAAAAAAAAAACACACACACACACACACACATTCATATACATTTTTCACATATTTCAATATACTTTCACATTTTTCTATACATTTTTTTAAACATTTTAATACATTTTTTAAATCTTAATGTCAACCCAATGGGCTGAATTTAGAATTTTCCTATTACCAATGCTAGATATTATTCTCCAAGCACTCACCACAAAGAATGGCTCACCTCTTCCGCACTAAAAATCTCACTCAATTGCATTCCCAATCACTCAATAGTAAAATCTATCTCTCGAGATTATTCTTGATTTTCACACTTACTTTTCATTTAAATACAATAATTCTTCATTTAATTATCAACATTTACAGAACTACAAAAGGGTTTCGGAAAGTAAGAAATAAAAGTAAAATTTTAATGTACTCAATGGGGACAGAAATTGGAGCAGAGATGGGAGAATGTGAAATTGGAATGGGACCTCTCTAGTCTCTAGATGGTGCTGTCTAGGCTATTTTGATGATCAGTAACGTTGATATTTTAGATCTCGTCAAGAACATTAGGCACACAAAAAATTATGTTAGTCGGGTATTGTTTGATATGTTCTCACTGCATATTATTTGTAGAAAACAGATTTTTTTTTCTATTGATTCAATATTCTGTAGACCATTTTTCCAAGATAAACTTGTTTTGACAATATAATAAACGATATCCGACTAATATGAATTTCCACATGCCTAATATTCTCAACAAAATCTTAAAAATCAATGGTCCCGATCATCAAAATGAACCCAGAAATGGCCCGTGAAGTCCGTGGACCGGACGGGAGAGGATCCCATTCCTTAAAAATTATTTCTCACTTCATTTTATTGTTTTACTTTTTGACTTTCCTACAGCACATGGGCTGTTCTTTACTGGGGGCCTTTATTTTCGAACCTTTGTTTGAAGAGACCCACCATTGATGGACTAAACAACACAACACAAAGAGTGGGCCCCGCCGAGTCTCCCAAGACCCATTGATTTGTGTGATGGGCCCCAAATGAACTTAGTCCATCAGCTATGTGGTGGAATCCCTTTTCCAGATGTCCCCAGCAATTTAGCCATTTTCCATCCATTATCAATGGATAGTGCTGGACGTACAGAAAAAACACACAGATCGTGTTTGGAGACCCACTTTTGGGTCCCGCACGAGTGATCCGAACCGTTCATTGTTCTTAAAACATTTTTCCGAGGGGCTCCACCAAATTTCAGCTCAATCGGACGGTTGGAAGTGCTCCAACCAAAGTCCCACCGTCCGAAGCATTCGGATCGATTTCGTGTGGGGCCCCTCGAAAAAAAAGTGGGTTATGAGGAACGCGACCTGATCGGTACGTTTTCTGTACCAAATGCTCTGTAACCGTATCTTTATCCATTATCAATGCCAGTGTCACATGTATTTGGACCCTTTGGCAAGATGTACTTTTCATTTTTCCATCCATTGCTTTTGAGACGTTATTTTGTACCATCAAACTCTTTTCAAAACCGTACTAACTTTTCGGGGTCCTAAAGTGAAGATTAAAGATGTCGTCTCTTCTTTTGTTTAGGCTACTATAACAGATACCAAAGTATGTAATGTCTCCTAAAATTCGTAAATTTTGGGGACCTAAAACGACCGCATCTCGAACTTTAACTCAGAGACGGATCGGCTCGGCTCTTCTGGCATTTGATTCTCGTGATAAAGACAAAAGCTCTCTTGGGAAGCATACCAGTGCCGCTGCTAAAGCAACATTGATCCTCTGCAGATGGAAAACATAATTACTGTGAAGAAAACTTTATTGGGAGAAAGGAGTATGGGAGGTCTCTCTTCTTCACCTCAGTTCGGTCCATTTGATCTGAATTGTTCACTTTCTTCGTCTCGTTTAGTTGATGCTCGGTATTAAAATTCATGTTCATCGAATATCGATTGATATATCATTAAAACATATTTTTTTTAAATGCTACTGATTGATTTGAAATAATTATAAGGTAAATGTCCTTCCATTACACACGACTACGGATGTCTAATCAACCTAAAATTTTCATGTGTCACCGACTCGAGGAGTCTGGTGGACGGTTAATATGCACACAGGTCAGATTTGATCCCTTTTTTTTTTTTTTTTTTTAGTTTCATATTAATATGCTCTACTAATTAGTGGACCTATAAATCTCGGATTAGTCTCAAGAAGAGGAAGAAGAAGTGAAGTCCTTAGCTTCTTGCAACTAGGAGAGCAAACAAGCCAAGGCTAATTTTGTCGAGCTCAAACTCAACTCGTTTATAAAACGAGCCGAAAACTTGAACTCAAGCTCAGCTCCTGAGCGAGGCGAGCCGGGTTTATTTACTAAACGAGCTTCTGTGAACAAGCCGAGTCTATACAAACGAGCCAAACTTTTACTCAACGTGCTAAAAACTCGAGCTTGAGCTCAACTCGATTGCTAAACGAACCTAGCCCCTGCAAGCATCTCGATTCATTTGTAGCACTACCTGTGATTTGCTCTCTTTTGTACTTCTCCTAACTGTTTTGTTTAAAAAATCCCTGAAATTGTGTGATGCAAATTTCTTTCTTCTGGGGCCACACTTCAACTAATGCTATCATTTGGGAAGCATTATTGGGCTGTTTGATCTTTTTCTCTCACTTGTTTGAAATATACTGTATGTGATTAGAAGGGTGATTAAGACTCTTGTTTTTATTTTTTATTTTTTGTAAGGTTTGGGGTCACCCAAAGTCATAAAAACTAAGAATTCGTAATGGCTACAGAATTCAAAAGTAAAATATTCTGACCAAAATCCTAAAAAAAACTCTCTAAAAAATTCTCTAAAGGTTTGGGTTCTTTTTATCTTTGGTATATATTTTTCTGTTTCTTTATTCATGTCCATACTAATGTTTAATGTCAGATATTTTGACAAATAGCTCTAATAATAAAATATACTAACCATAAAAAATGCTCGCTTCATTGAAAAATAATTCATCTGGCCTGATTTGGCTAAATTAAAAAAATTGGTTTTTTTATTTTTTTTCGTTTTGTCCTTATTCAAAAAAAATTTGCACTTGTTAGGTTTTGGTCGATTTTTTGTGGTTTCTTGGCTTGTCTCGACCAGAGGAATCTAAAAAGTATAAAATTGTTAGCCAAACTTAAAGTCTTGTGAATAAAGACGAAAAATAATCCAAAAAGCTAGTTTATTTTCGGCTTTATTCAAAAAAATAGTATTACTTTTGACCATAATTTTATACTCTTTGGATTCGTCTCGACGATATAAATCCAGAAACCACAAAATCTTGACGCAAAACTAACAAATGCAATTTTTTTTTGAATAAGGACAAAACGAAAAAAAACCAAAAAACCAGTTTTTTCAATTTAGCCAAATCTGACACCGTCGTTAATGTTGTATTGTAACGAGCAAAATAGGGAAGTTTTTAGTAGAAAAGAATGTGACTGGATTGACGAACAAATAAAGAACCGGGATAAAAATTAAACAATCCTGACAATCAAAATCGTCCAGAAAGAACCCGAAAATGCCGTCAATTATGCAGCTGCAGATTTTGTTTTTGTAAACGTACTGGAGGGGGAAAAAAACAAAAAGAACAGACTGGTCATCGCCCACCGTGGGGCTCGAACCCACGACCACAAGGTTAAGAGCCTTGCGCTCTACCAACTGAGCTAGACGGGCTTTCTGAAACTGGTTCATGTAATTAATAATTTATACCATTCTATCCTTTATAGGGTCAAAAACAGATTTAGTTAGTACTTCGGCTTTCATATCATTCAGTCTAAGGGGGTGTTCCACTAAGAGAGTTTTTAGAATAAATTGGCTTTGTGAGAGAATGACCTATCTTAGTTTTTGGAAAAAACTATTTTTTGTAAGTTGAACACCCCTTAACTGATTTGAACTTGATCCATGTGAGTGGAATAGGTCCCATGTTTCGACTCAATGATTTACCAAACACACAATTGTATAACATTTCTTAAAGATTCTTTCAAATTAAAGAGTCCTAAATTCTGAATGAAAATCAAACATATTAGATCAATTGCATACAAAATATCCAATGAGCTTGAGTTTTTCCAAGACCGCTTCAATGATTACTTAACGGGTCAGATCGTTTGTGTGAGATCCGAAAGTGAATAATTTGACTTGCACACCAAAACGGTGCCGTTTTTGGTGTGCAATTTCTGCACTTCAGGACCCCGCTGGACCCGCTTCCTCTTTTCTTCTCTCTTCATAAGTAAGACATGGTGTCATCGGCCACTTCCATGCATATCAAACTAATCCCTACAACACTTTATAGAGCTCTTTTCATGCTTGCACGTGAGGAGAAGTGGCCCCCCCATAAGTTGTTGGCAAGGGCAAGATTAATCTCTTAGAATTAGTCAAGGTACTCGTAAGCTAACCCGAATATATAAAAAATAAAAAAAGTTACCTGCAAGAAGAATCAAACCCAATACTAGGGGTGTACAAGAAAATCGAAAAAACCGTGAAACCGGACCGACCCGGACTATTTGGATTGGTTCTATGGTTTAATGGATTGATTCTGGTTCTAAAAAAATAAAAACCAGATATTTTGGTTTGGTCCTTAATTTCATAATTAGGAACCGTGGTTTGAACCGAACCGGTCCGTGTATAATTATCAAGTGTGTGTGGGTATATGAGTGTATATATTATATTATATTATATATATATATATAATATAATATTATATATATATATATATATATAATATAATATTATATATATATATATAATATAATATAATATATACACTCATATATCAATAATGATATAAGAGTGTTCTAATAGTTGTTTTAGTTATTGTTGGAGTTCTTAATTTTTTTGTGGGTTGGTTTAATAGTACTAGTAGTTTTACAAATAAATTGCAATAATTTCGTGGACAATTTTTTTTGGCAATTTTTGAATGCTAACATGGTTTAGAACCGGAAACTGAACCAAACTAGACTGGTCTAGTGGTTTGGTGTGGTTCGGTTCTATATGTGTAACGGTCTAGTTATGGTTCTCAATTTTTTGAAACGGTTAGCTATGGTTCGGTCCCCAGATTTCTATAAAACCGGTCCAAACCGGACCATGTACACCCCTACCCAATACCTTAGGAAATAGTAAACTCTTACGTCCACGGTCCAAGACCACCAGGCCAACCCATTAGGGTTAATAACGCGAGCATCTTACCTTTTGGGTTGTCCTTTGAAGGTTATCTATTGCATGTACACAAGGAGTAATGTTTTCAAACCCTTTTAGTGACCGTTTGGCTCAATGGTTGTGTAGCACTCCAAACAAGTTTAGGTTTGATTTGCATAAACAAGAGATTGGCTCTTGTAGTAATAGACTTCTAACATTTACCAAACTAGTTACATCTTATTGTCAGGAAAACAAATTCTTTTAGTTTCATGCTTTGAAATTTCATGGTAGAATAACACTAGCACATGAGGACATTTGCTAAACCAGAAGAGCAAATAAAACTGCAGCCATTTTCAACCATCTCTTCTGACTCCTCTACACTTTCAGATCTAGAAGGCAAAATAAGTAGTACAACAAAAATCCTAATGCACAACCAAGTTATTATAAAGCCCTTAAACATCAAGATGTAACAAAGCTGAATGCTACAACAAACTTTGTATTCCACGAAATTTCTTCATCTCATGTAAGTGAAGGTATGGACTGATCAACAAATTCCTTTTCTGCATCTTTTTCTTCGAAATCCCCGTTTGCCGGGAGATGGATGATTTCACGTAAGCAATAGAAAATGAAAACTGGGAGTGTTGAGAATAGCCTACTAAATAAACAAAACCGAGGAATAACTCAACATCATCAACCTCGGGTAGTGAAGTCCAAATTGTAACACGTTGGATTGCAGGGATACGGGCAGTCAACTTGTTTCGATGTTTTTCTGTTGAAGTACCAGTCACCAACTGACTCCCCTATCGTCTGTTTCACAAGCATTAAAACAGTCACTATACTGATTGCATTTAGTAAAGAGCTAGATACAATTCGAAAAAGCAAATTTTAGCACCTCGGACAAAAGTCATCACGGACACTTACAAAAATGGCTACAACAACATCTTAATGAATATGCTGGTGACCCTCCACGTAGGGTTGAGGAAGAAGAAACGTGCACTTTAACGACAAGTTTACATGCCAGGAATTAAACCCAAAAAAATGCTACAAATTTGGTATCCCACGAGATGAAGAGTCTATGATAAAAAAATCTGACCTTCTTATTAATTCTGGGAGAATTAGGAGAATGCCAAGTTAAACTCATCCATGTCTGGCAGTGAACAAAGCATGAATCTATAAACACTCCAACATCCTTGTTTTGCAGGAAATCACTCAGTAGCTTCAGCAGTGAATCACGATAACCTGTGTATGATACTTCCAGTCAGGAATCGCTGCAAAATAAGCTAAGCGAGAAAAAAATAACGCTCAGAATTCATAGAGCGTGATACCTGAGAGAACTTCAATCTGGCTGGGACTACAATTATGAATATTCAACTTACAGTTGAACCAGTTGCCACGAGGGTCAGATGAATCTGGTACGAAGATGTTTTTTATCTGAAAATTCATATGACCAACAGGATAAGGAAAATGAAGCAAGGAAAATTTAAAAAGACTAAAATGAAAAATGGAACAGGTCATCAGGAGAGAAGGGGTTACCTGCCAAAAATCATAAGCTGGGTGGACAAGGAAAATCGGCGTCTTTATGTTTCTGATAAATTCTTGAGGGAAGAAACACTGGAATTGCAAAGTAAGAGCGACTGCACATCAGACAACACAGTTGAGCAGCAAAAGAGAATAACATCTTGTAAAATACATGCTACCACGCTCAAAAGCTATTACATTACATTGATACCTACCTTAGCCGGTTCCATCCTCGCGATACAATCCTTGTTCAAACTTTTTGCTATACCCTAACACCAGAAAAGGTAAATCATGGCCCATCAGCATCAAATGTAAGAATAAAAATTGCACTTGCATAAGAGATCGATTTAAATAATATAATGGTTGCACTGGTGAAAATGTATTCCTGATTTCAAAAGTGGGCCAAAAAATAGTCCTAAATCAAAAGTTCTTTAAAAAAAAAAAGGGTCATCACGAATAGCTAGCTATATTGTGTTTTTGATAGGGTCATCCGGTCCATTCTGAGGTACATATGACACCCAATGGGAAAATTATGGATGTGCTAAACTATCACCCCATGCAAGAAACAGAAAAAATACTGTACAAGCAAGATAACTGGCAAATCACACAAACTACAACAGGTTTGAAAACTATTTGTTATTGATGAATATGATTTACCTAAAACTTCCAAGTCAAAATGCATATATACAAGACAAAGAAAGATGCAAATTGTATGATTTGCCAAGAGTAAAGCTCGGTCACAACCTGGAGGTTAACAACATCTTGATAGAAAGATTCAATGGTGCGATTTCCAGCAATATCTTTCCTGTAATGAAGAAAATGTCAAAAACCAAAGTAATAGAAAAAGCTTAAGCAATAAACAAGCTAATTGTACGTGCAAAACAAGCTTTCAACAGTCCATTCAGAAGATTCTATGAGACCTGGTATTGGGAGTTAATGATGAAAAATACAAGTTAATCTCCAAAGTAGGGACATTTCATGGGAAATTGATAAGGAATTACTCCCTCCGTTTCATTTTAAGTGCTCTCTACAGGGAATCGAGCTTTTCAAGAATTCAAAATTATTGCTTTAGATTTCCAAAATTAACCTTCAAAACTGTGAAGTTAGTTAAATGTATTTATTAAATTGTTCGTAACTTTCAATTATGGAACTCAAGACATGTGTAATATGGATCTTGTTTGATAGATATCAATTAGTTTCATTATACAAAGGTTTCAACATCAAGAAAAAACGTTATAAATTAAAAGATAATGGGGAAACCAATTGGAACGGAAAGTACTTATTGAGGGTAAAACTGGGAGTTTGGCATGTTTTGATGGATGTTTTCAGAAATGGGACATGTATTTTGGGACATCCCAAAACTTCAAGAGAGACTTTAAAATTGGGACAGGGAGTAGTTTGTTTTACATTTCTCTGACAAGCATTACCAAATAAGTTACTAATAGTATATATCGAACTTACTGGTTTCCATTTTTGAGTTGCTCGACCATATGTTTGTGTAACTTAAAAGGTCTATAATTGAGTCCTATACGATGGATTTCTGCACTTTACCCGACATTAAAAATTAGGCAATTATGCCCTTCTCGAATAAGCTAGAACTCTATGGTACTACTCACCTATCAGAACAGAGAGTTCTACTGTATGAGGGGCCCAAACCATCAGGACAGAAAGTGCATAAAGGATGGCAAAATAGTCATGATAAAGCATCCCACCAAAACAAGTTCGCAATGAGGGCAGAGGCTGCCCAGGATCATACTAGTTTTGGAGGTAATAAGAAATCAATGTGGGACAGGCACACAAGCCAAAATCTAAATAATATACTGATAAAAAGATCTCAATACATGCTGTGGTGAAAGTTAACTGATGGAATATCACTGTCATTTCAATCAGGAACTGAAGATAATCAATCTATCAGTTAATATTATCAAAGGAAAATCTGAAACCTGGAACTCCTCAAAAAATAAAAATAAAAATAAAAAAAAAAGATTGAGGGACTATGGATATAGAGGGCAGAGAAAGTTCATGAGAACATACTCATTAAGGAAGAAGCCTGCGTCGGCAAGACATTTGACAGTGGCAGCTTTTGGCAAAATTGCTTGGAAGTCATCACAGTGTATCAGAGTTGCCAACCCTCCAGCAGAACAGCCTGAAAGAAGAGCCTGTGAAGTTATAAAATGCATTAGTAAGAAGTAAGAAACTACAATTTCATTTCGAAGGTTGGCCAACATTTTTCTTCAGTTCAACATTGAAACCACCTTCAAAATTTGTCCACTATCAGTGTTATCAGCAACTTTCCATTAAAATCATGCTAATACAAAGTTGACCGCACAAGGAGTTTCAACATACTGCAGATGCAGCAGATGCAAACCACCACTTAACTTTTATCCAGTACAATGATGATAAGTTCAAGATTTAAGTGGAAAAATTCAACCAAAGTCGAATTTAATAGTTGCTAATTAACCTCAAAACACATTTATGTCTTCAACCACCATATCATTGTGACAAAAATGTTTCAGTCATGAATCATGACGCAATCAACTCACAGCCCACTAGAGCAAGAGGTTTCTTCCCACTCCTCCAAAAAATATTGACCTTGACTAAAGATTAAACCAAAAGCAAGTCCAACAGGACATAGCTATAAACTCATCAAACTTCTTATCTGAAAACAATGAGATTATGGACAACAAAATTAAGGAATATACCTGTCTGGCATTAGACAATCCAACTGACAAGAGTTCATCCATAAGTGCTTCCCAGATAAGCTGACCCCTAAAGAATAGTTCTGTTCCATTCTATAGAGAAAAATGAAGAGATGATACAATTTGTAAAGGAAAAAATGGAAATTGAAGAGAAGAGAGACTAGTATTTCAACAAGAGTAATTACTGAACAAGATGAAAAACATCAGGTGACTTGCCTTAAACTCACTTTCACGGTGCCCAGAAAAAGATCCACCATCACAATATCTTATCTTGACTTTGTTCCAATTGAAGAAATCTGAAGTTGCCAATCACATGGAAATAATACTTGTCTGTTGATTAAATAAGAATTTAGTGTTGAAGGTGAAATTAAACTTGAGTTTGTTTACGACAGGACAAGATCAATGACTAGCCAACTAGTCTAAGGGTGAAATCTTAGTAGCAGGATCTTCCTATCGAGGTGGCAAATTTATCTCAGAAACTCAATACTAGGATCGGGTCAGAACTCCTAAGAACCTTGCTTTCATCCAGAAAGGAACCCGCTCCCAACTAGGATAACAGCTCCCAAGCATATAAAACCCAAGCGAAACAAAAAAGAAAAGCTAACAAGCGACATAAATTATGATGAAATTGTTAGGAATTTATACTAAAAGCCATGCTTTTATGTAATGGATTAATTATATATTAATAAGTTTTATCCCTTTTTGATAAGAATCTTTTATGGGCAATGTTTGCATGATATTATTGTGCATGTATGTCTTTTATTCTACATAGCAGATGATCCAATACGTAGAGTACAGCTTACACACAAAAGATTGGATCAAACCCTGCAGGTGGATTTTTGTATCCAACATATCGAATAAGTTAAATGGAAAGTCTCGAGGTATTTTATAAGATATTGATTAAATAAAATTATCAGTAATTTAATTTAATCAACGCGTATCTGTCATCTTAACGTGGGGAGATGTTAAGCATGTAATAATATGGAGCTCGAAATTAATTTGAGATAGGGACGGGAGTGTAGTTATATTTCTGTAGTGGGGTGAATTATAATTTGTGTAATGAGATATATAATTTGTGGAGGATTAGGGTTTCTTATTTGCATAAGGAGCCCGATCTGTATCCTTAGGTCCCTAGTGCCCTATATAGTATATATATGTTGTTAAGTTGTCTAGTTTTTCACAGATTTTTATCACACACGAAATGGGTTGTGAAAGAGAGAACTCAGAGGCTGCGTTTGGAGTCCACGCTCAGAAACACGGTTAAGATATAAGGGAATATGCTAGAAGATAATAGGATCGAATGGTATCAATCAGACGTATCAAATCAGCCTAGTGTTTGTGTCTACGGAAGAGAGGTAAACCCTAATTCTGCCTCAGGTTTTACTATTTTTCGATGTGTAATTTGTATCACTGTATGCATCATCAGTGGGTCTTGGGGATTCGGTTCCTAGCAGTAATGATAAGATACAAAAAAATATTGACTCAATGTTACTCAAGTACTTAGTATAAACATAAATTCCTTCATATTCACAAAAATCATATTTGCAGTTGACACTAATATTGACTGATACACTATGACCAAAAACAAAGAAAATTTTATTTCACACTCTCTCCTATCACATTCCCATCCATAGATTCTTCAATATCCTCACGCACCCCCACATCCACTCCCGCTTCATGCAACTAAGGGAAAAAGCCAATGACACGTGGCACTATTGTGTGGAGTCGGCCAAACATACAGCTGAGCATGGAAAGACGACAACCTATAGAATATAAATTATATAATAACCTAAAGAGACCATTTGCAGCAGCTACGGTGCTGAGGAGAGAGCAATGCAGTTGGCACACAGATTGACTGGCCAATGAGAAAATGGTTAAGTTTATCAACCAAATCTTAAGACCTCTTGCTGACTTATCCATCGGAGTGTCCTCTGGCGAGAACCCCATAGCCAGGTGAGTACTTGACAATTTCTTGTTTTGCAAGCACCAAGGATTAACGGAGGCCAAAGCGTGCATCAGAGGATTGATCTTGCATACATGATGCAGCAAGGATTAATCCCGCTATAGGTAGTAAGATTAAGCCTCTTGGTGGTACGTAAAATCTAAACCTATGATGCACGGACACGGAAACGGACACGGACACCGACACGGACACGGACACGGACACGGGGACACGGCAATTCTAAAAAAATGGGGACACGGACACGGCGGGGGACACGCCACGTGTATATTTATTTATTTATTTATTTACATATTTAAAACTTTTTGGGGTCAAATTGAAAATTTTTAAAACTTTTAGGGGTAAAATTGAAATTATTTCAAACTTTTAGGGATACAATTGAAATTTTTTAAAACTTTCAGGGGTAAAATTGATTTTTTTCAAACTTTTAGGGGTAAAATTGAATTTTTTTAAAACTTTCAGTGGTAAATTTATAGTTACTAAAAAACGCAGGGTAAAAACTATAATTTATCATATATATATACACCTTCTTCCTCTCATCAGCCGACAAAACCAATTTGAACCCTAAAAATTTCAGATCTGAGCAGGTATGTCGTCTCTCTATCTCCCTCTCGGCTTCTCTCTCTCTCTCTCCCTCTCGGCTTCTCTCTCTCTCTCTCTCTCTCTCTCTCTCTCTCGCTCTCTCTCTCTCTCGGAGCAGGTATCTAGACAGCAGCAGCAACTGCGATCTCTCTCTCTCTCTCTCTGTAGCTGCGATCTTTCTCTTCTCTCTCTCTCTCTCTCTCCCCGTGTCCCCATCCGTGTCCCCCCGTGTCCCCAGCCGTGTCCCCATCCAAAAAAGTTACTCAGCCGTGTCCCATGCCACGTGGCGTGTCGGGACACGTTTCCCGCCGTGTCCCCGTGTCCCCGTGTCGGGACACTGCGGTACGGGGTCCCGGAGAGGTGTCGGTGCTTCATAGATCTAAACTGAATTCAATGTAACGAATCGCATGCATATAATGGATAGAATATGTTAACATGGATCGATACTTGCAAGCACACATGAATGTCAATAGCAGAAGTTTAGCACACTTTACCAGGATTTTGCGACAATTCAGGGCTCAAAATTCCCGCAAATTCAACTTGACTTTCCATGTACTTTGACGAACCTAATGCAGTTCTCTTACGTGTAGAACATGATTCAATTGAATCACACCAACCTCCACCCTACAACATGACAAGAAAATAATATCTTAAAAATGACCAAAAAATAAAAAGACTATTTAGGCCGGTCTAGTTGATCAGATCAGACAGAGATTGAGTTACAAATCTCATGGGACCACATATGTGGTATGTATTTAACTGTAAGTGAAGGGATCGTAGGACAACCACTACCTCAACAACATGGATATACAGTAACTCGGGGATGTTTCACTGGTAGAAAGAGTGAGAGTTGATAAATGCCATTCCCATTTGAGTCTCCCAGTTTCTCATATGTAGACATTTCTGTCCTCCTCTCAATAATATTTCTCTTATCACTTCACAAAAGAAAAAATATATCGCTACAGCATCATCCAATGGGATCAAATCCCCTCATTAGTACTAAGATTAATCAAACATGGCTTTAATGACTTAAGATTGCAACCTTTGCAATTTGATTATGTAGCACAAACTGGCCCAGACTGACACTGACCCCTAAGTTTCGACAATTGCACATATTTTTTCTGCTAAAGAGTCGACTAGGGAGTAGTAAGTACGGACCTTGTTTAGGATAAAAGCAATAGCGTTATTACCTCTCTAATAGCTTAAGCTTTTAGATGAATTGGATCTCAAATATGCGTACCATATAGTCAAGGCAAGGGGGGAACTTTTCCCATTCCAAAGTATTTTATGTGAAACAAAGACACTAGTATATATTTTTGTATTGTGAATAGGTACGGGCTCCAAACAGGATGGCTATTTAATTTCCTCTAATTTATAACATGTCATATAAAATTAAATCACATATAAACCTGGAGTTTAAGCCAACTACACCTCAAGAAATGACCCCCAGTAGTTTAAATCTCGCGACTTCCGTAAGACCTTTCGGTAGCGAGTATACAAGGGTGGCTTACTAGGCTACCCAGTGGTTAAGAAAACACTACAAATTACAAGCACAAACACACAAGATTGGAAGTAAATCACAAAATTGAGAAAAAAGAGAAATTGACCTCGATGTGAAGAACCCAGTTGTGGGAGCCAGATCCAAACCCCTTTTGAAAATGGTATCCGGGCAAACTCCCATCTAAGCACACTGCAATCAGAAAACAATACTCATTAATCGAATAAAAACATGCTAAATTACACATACAATTGAGTTTTGTATAGAGAGAGAGAGAGTGGAAATTACATGCGCCTCTGTCATGGGCATTGCGCAATAAGGTTAGTGGGACCCAAGAAGTGGGTGGGGTGGTGTGGTGGTTGGATTGTTTGGAGTGAAAATGGGAGATGAGAGAAAAAGAGACGATGGAGACGGCGAATACGGCGGCGGAGGCGGCGATGGCCCAGTCCCTCTTTGCCCATTTCCTCCACCACATTAGACGACGGAGAAGCCTTTGATTCGCCATATCTCCGGGATCGGAGTATGGTATTCCCTGTAATCTCCGGATCAAGACATCGGTTAATTTTTTTATTAGCTTAAGTCAACTGTTTGACACTTTGAGTGAAAAAAAAAACAGAAAAGAGTTTTGTTTGCATACATACAATATAGGAGGGCGGGACGACGTCGTTTAATGTGTCCGCTTAGAATGGTTAGCATCACCAATTAGGGATGTGAATTCAACTCGTCCTACCCCGCCCCTGTAGGTAGGCGTTTTTTTCTATTTTTTTGGGTAGAATAGGAACAGGGAGCGATTTTAAAAAATTCGTCAGGGTTAGAGTAGGGGCAAGGGTATGGTCACCCCGCCCCAACATATATTTATAATTATTTTTATATACTCTTATATGTATTTGAAATTATATCTTCTTCTTCCTTATATGAATCAAATTTTATTTGTATTCTCATAATTTTATTTTTACAACCTTAGATATAGTAGATTTTGGTTAAGTTGTACAGTAATAATTATTTTATTAACTTTTATCATTTGTGTTCACTAATATTGGAGTCTAAAATATATTTTCATCCTAAACTCCACCACCAATTTCACCCACCAAACACACTAGTCTCATAAATCGAAACATAATCACAAGACTCCATTGCAAACCCACAAACCTCCACAATTGGGGAAGAAAAAATTCATAATTGGGAAAGAAAAAGTGAAGATTATGGATATATTTCTATTTAGTTTAACCTTTGGACTTTTGGAAAAAGGCATTTGTCCCAGGATCATAATTAATATTCGAAATATAAACAATGAAATAACTTCACTTTCCCACTATTTCCTCCCAGTTTTGTAGGTGAAATTAAAAGGGATTGTACTCTTCTCCCCTCCATTCCATTCCCTCATGCCATACCCTCTATAAAACATAGATGCAATCCAACAAGAAAATCATACCCAAATCTCAGCGATGCGCATGTTTATTACTTAGGGTTTGTTTGGAACTTATGGAAAAGAAAAAAAACTTAAATTTTTTTTCTCTTGTTCAGTTTCTACTTTCTAGAGAAAGAGAAGACAAAATAGCAAATATAAGTTTTATGAATAGTGAAATTTTCCTTCCTTTATTTCCTCCATTTTCTTTTCTTTTCTCTTCTCTCATTTTCCTCAAGTTCGAAATACAGCAATGGCTTTTAGGCCAAGTTTTCGCTTTAGAGGAGGCAAAATGAAATACATTAAGAAGGGCTATCAGCCAATACAAAACCTGCAGCAGGGGAAGGAATTTCCTCTATCCATGCTAAGCAAGGACTGAGAATGTCATGAAAAGCCGAAATTCACCTGTTTATACCCTGTTTTTTTTTTTTTTTTTATTGAAATAGGAACGATTTCTAAGTACCCCATAAATACAGCTAGGTTAGAATTAGCGAAAATGTGGACGACTCCCGAGTTTAGGAACAAGGGCAAGACAAATAAAAATGCAAAAAAGATCGCTGAGAAAACTAGTGGGAATCAAAGAAAGCTATAGTTCTACAGAAGTTATAGTGATGGTGATTTTTAGAAGGCAATGGTAGACAATCGGTCAATAGAATCGATAAAAAGTAGTCACCTGAGTGAACACCAAAGCGCAAAACAAAACTCGGGTATTGATTGGTCAGTTCAAATCACTTGGTGCTGGGTAGAATTCTAGGCCTCCCTGTTTCCACTCTTTTAACTTGGCAAAATCAGTACAGCTAATAGATGGTGTTCAACAAGTCATAGCCAGCTGAAAGCCTTGGGCTGCTTTTGCAATTTCTTAGGCCTTCATTTACCATATAAATCTCTGGGTCCCAGACTCGTGGCTCCAATAGAATGGCCGAAATAAGAACATAACCATTGTGAAGATATTGATGATGATATAAAGTATTCCCATGAGAACCCAACTTCTGTAATCGTCGATATGGGAATGCAGAATTAAGAAAAAGAATGGTATGGTGTAGTATCTGAACTCTATCAGTGGAGTAGGAATAAGAACTGCAGCACAAGCCAAGAAATAAGCCAATACCCATATCTTCTTTTGAGCTTTTGCTGTCAATGAACAAATAAATAAGTGTTCAGCAAATTTGAAAAAACAAGAAATAAAAAAAGAAACACTCCGACAAATTAAAATTCGTACGGACCTAGGATACCGAAGATGGAAAACCATGAGTAAGCATAAAACAGGACCAGAAGGTACTTCATCAACCAATGACGGTTGATGACTTTCCGCCAAATATAGAAGGTATAGTGTCGATTGTCAGCAAGAAGATAAGGATGAGCTACACTGCAACCATCAGTATTAAATGTCAAAAGAACATCGGGAAAATTCAAGGAATCTTAGAACTTGCATTATATGAGGTAGAAAATCTTGTTAAAAAACACAATTTAAAGGTTAATCTTACTTGAAAAAGTGTACTGAGACGAAGCTAACTGTAAGGGCCATAAACCATTGGAATAAACAAAGCAGCCTGCTTTTCCGGTATGACTGGACCATAAGTGCAGCGCAAGGTAGAGTGAACTGGAAGGGGGCCATAAATAGAGCGGAAACCAGACTAAAATACATTAATTGTGCAAAATGTGGAGAAACTGCATGGGCTTCTTTTGCACCTGTGGTATCAGGAAGCAGGATAAGAAATGAATCCTGTGTTGCTTTCCTAGTTGAGAATAGAATTAAGAAACTTGGTTTACAACACAAAGTTAAAAGTGAAGACAGATGTTACCCAAAACAATACTCCCATTCCAGCAGACAAAAGCAACAAAAGCCACCAAAACTAAAAGGAAGGGAGTTAAGGAAACCAAAAGCTCCCACTTCAGATGCCACGCCATAAAAAAGATGTCTTGGATCTCATCAATAAAACCTACAAAGGAAAAAAAAAAAATGAGTTGTCAGCATTGCAACCCAACACAATGGCACTCTTCCATTCAAAAAAATAAACACAATGCCACTCTTGGTGAAGGACACACTATGAGACTGCCGACAGTGGACATGAACATGACCAAGGTGTACCCAATTATCCCACCATAAGATGCAATTCCTTAAGTCAGCAAAAAAATAGCCAGAGAGCCCTCAATTCCTTGAAGCTATCTGTTGATCTACTTAACATCATACCCTTGATTTTCTTTCTTTCTTTCTTCTCCCTCTATGGTAAACACCCTAAACTCGCAAGTTGCAACATGATATCAGATTTCATCTGGAAATATAAGGTATTTATCATAAACTTGGTTCCACTAAACCTTTTACATGGAACCCAACAATCTACAACTTTTTTTAAAGCTGCATATGTAGCAGCAACAGCTTGTAGACATCCACTTAATTGAGAAAATCACATATACGAAGGTTTGAGTAACAAATACACTCATCAAACTATCAAATAGTAAAATCCTTCATGCCAAATGAACACTTAAAATCATATGCTTCCACAAATTACAGAACTCGTTTCTTGCAGGAGTGATGCAGGACATAGACATTCCAAACTCGAGTTATTAACACAAATCAACAGAAGTTCATTTGAAATGGAAACATAAACCTGATGAACATGTTGTGGAAGTGACAATTTGTTGAGTTAGACGGTTGACAGTATCCAAATCTTTACCAGGCCTTCTCTTACGTATGCTGGAGCCCCCTGTGATACCTTTATCTGAAGCTCGCTGACTGTCTTTCCCGATTGGTTCAGAAAAGCGTGATTGCAGTTTTTTTCCACTAACGGAAGAGTAATCTATGACAACACTACATGCAACAAAAAGCACCCATATAATATTTGTCTGTCGTACGAATACGGCCAAAGATCCAAGCTGCATGCAAGTGAAGGACCACAAGCCACAAGTTACCTCTTGCATCAAGAATAAGTCAAAGTAACACCGAAATAACTTGAGTACCATGAAATTATAAAATGTGTCAAATATATGCCATCTTTTCATAAGTATTATCCTTTAGAACTTGTGATATAGATGATTGAGAAAATTTACCAAAAAAATTAGCTCAAGCTTGTTCTATTACCAACGCACTGAGGAGGTAGTTCCTCTTTAGGCACCCAAGATACATAGCAAGGACTGCAGCAAGTGATGCGACATCTGTATAGTAAAGAAAAGTAAAGAACCAGTGGAGGGGGTACATTGCAAGAACAACTGCATAAAGAGTAGCTTTTCTTTTATCAAGAGCTGGCCTCAACAGAGTGATTATCTCGTAAACCAGAACACTGCAAATTACAGCCAAGATTGCATTGGTGGAGCGAAGAATTGCAGTGGAGCAGGTACGAGAAAATGTCGAGGCTGCTTGCATACAAAACATGCCTGGAAACAAATAAGCAACATAGGCAAGTGAAATACAGTACCTGCAAAAGGTTTAAATGGCATTAGCTCTTTATGCTTGTCATGACATTTTTTTTGATGATATTGTCATTATCTTCATACTATTTCAATGGTAAAACTTTCTGAGAGCAGCCACTTTGTGCATATATATTATATTGACAAAGGTTAGGTCTATCTCCAGTCGTTGGTGCCCCACACCCCCATCGATTGGTGATTACATGGATACTGTAACTATTTGTTTTACGGTTATTGTTGTTTATCTTAGTACCATTCCTACTATATAAGTTTGGCTCATTACTGTCAAATTATGTTATTCCAAGTATTGTGAGGTTCAACAAACCTCAGGAGATTAACTTAACTTCAGTTATCATTTCTTCTCCGAACAATTTTTTGAGTAACCAAACGGAAAATGATCAGTTAACACCTTCAACCCCCAAATCGCACAACCCAACTTTAACAACGTGATTTGAGCGCATTAATTCGTTTCTTACCGAATTTCAAGCCAGCTAGTTGCTTAAAAACACATGAATTGATGAACCAGTGAACAAACAAGAAAAAAGGTTTGTAGTGTAACTCACAATCCAGGAGGAGTAGTGATCATGGGATCCCAACTTGTGAAATTCCCCTTGCAGTATTGCTGCGCCTGAGGCACGTGGAATATCTCATCCTGCACATAGATCAGAATTTATGCACACCAGTACTTCAACACATACACGAATATACGTAAAGATATGTATATGCTATATACATATGGAGTGAGTAATAATTACAGAATAATACCATGTAGGGGTCAGGGACAATACGATTGACGAGGATTGAGATTGGGATAACCCAGGAGCTCACAATCACTGCAACTGCTATTCTACCCATTTCTCCCTCTCTCTTTCCAGGATTGAAGAAGGTTAGATACAGTGCTCTATGTATCTATAGGCTAGCAATGGTGGTACAAAAGCCTTTTCGCCGATCGATTCAACTAAATCTCACCGATCAATTGAACAGATTTTGGTTAAACCTAAATTGAATCGGAGAAGTTTTCAATCCATCCCTCTAGTATCACTTTTCTGTATACACTACTTCGATGAAAGCGTTTTTTTTAATTTCTTTCAAAGGGTGAAAGCGAGTTTCCAAAACACGCTTTCAGAAGGCGTGTTTCTTTTAGGATTAGCTTAATTTTTTGGTTAATTTATTTTAACCAACGCAGGAAGCGTGTTTCTCAAACACGTTTTCACGTAATTTTAGAATCAAGTTGAAAAATGCGTATTTTAATTAAAAAAATTATAAAAGAGACGCAAAACGGTTAATCACCCCTACGTGTGGGATTTTCTTTGAAGGACGAGAAAGAGAACCAGAAGTCTAAAGAACTATGGGGAAATTATTATTTTTTTTTAAAATTCATTATTCAATTCCTACAAATAATTATAGTATTTTCGATGTTCACAGGATTTTTTGTTTAACTTTCGGTAAAAATTTAGAAAAATAAATTATTCGTGTCGATTTGAAAAATCAAAAAAAATAGAAAAATATTAATAGACAATAAAAATTAATTTCACAAAAGAAAAAATAGATGATTTGTAAAATATTTTTTTACAGATGTAAGAAATCTGTTAATTAAATATCAATAAGAACTTGATCAATTCTTCGATCGATTTCCGACTAAAATGATTTTTTATAGATATCCTTCAAATATTATTTTAAACAAATTGGGCAACTCCCATTATTTATTTGAGGTCCAAAGTGGGTTCCACATAATGCGGTGTGGATTACCAATAGTTCGTTGTGTTTGATATGCCGTTACTTGCTTGCATGGACTTTATTGCCACACAACCTTACAGAAATGCGTGCAATATATGATATTTTAGTATATTCAAAGCGCTTGAGATTATTTTTAAAATACATTTCAAAACTGCTACATTTGAACGATTTTTTTAAATAACAAGATTATTATTCACCACTTGTATCCTCTCATTTTTTCCCTAAATTTTGGTTAAATTTTTGCATTATATCATACATCTCGAAAAGAGAATTCGAAAATAATAAACATACAGCATAAATTTGAAATAAAAATCATATAAACGAGGCTTAATTTTATACTTTTCTAATTCCTCACGTGAAATGTAAAAAAGTTCATATAAACTGAACGATTTGATATGAAACAAAATGATTCAAATTTAATAAAAATTATATAAATTTGAATTATATGTAATAACAAACGGGCCTAAGTATTGGAGTATTTGAAAGTAAAACCAATTTGGTCACGATAATAAATGTATCAATAACTGGCCGTGTTGGCCATGAGTGCACTACAGGTGTGGTGTGGAATAATTTGAGCCATACATTGTACAATCAATACACATACCTTACATCACATTTGGGTTACTTTTTGAAATTTGAACTATTAAAAACACTTTTGTGACGACTCAAATTGTGCACTATATCTCTGTAGTAAAGGGATGTCCTTGGTTTTTATAGTCGATAACAAACCGGTGCACTGCAGGGTCCCGCTCCTTAAAGTCAATAACGTCCCATTCCAAACTTTCATGGTTCCATGTGGTTTCGTTTGAGGGCAATTTTTGGTCGCTCTTGGGCATGTCCCAATTGCCTGTTGCACTAACACATTTGGATGATTTTTGAGGCACTTGGTCGCGGTAGGTGAGGTTTGGAAAATATCGGTAGAATACCAAGAAATTTTCTTATACACATTTGACCCCTTAAATATCAATAAATTGCCCCAAAAAAAAGATACTCCCTCCGTGACTCCGTCCTGTAATGAGTGACAGCTTTCATTACTTGATGGAATCCAATTATTTCTCTGAGACAAAGCTTTCAAAATTATGAAAATATTAGAAATTGCAAAATGTTGATAAATGGTTGAGAGGTATGATTGCCGAAATCATCATCCTTTTAACTTATGATATTTTATATTGGGTTAATCAATGAAACAGCTTTATGCATCACATTTTGTGTACTGAAAGTAAACTGCAAAAGAACAAGATCTTAACCCGATCGTTAAACCAACATGCTTCAAGCCCTATGATATCATTATTATACCAGTTAGGCATTAAACTTCAAAGTTCGAGCTCGAGTTGGTAGAGCAGTATATATATCAGCATCAGGGCCGGCCCAAGGGTTTGGAATACCCTAAGCCTAGTCTTAAAAATGTGCCCCAAAATTTTGGGCTCACTACATCTTCAAGAGTTTTTTAAAAAAATTGCAAAATTGCAAAATTTCAAACTAAAAGATACAACTATAAAAGATAAATGCTTTCCTCTGGCAATAAAGAATTGGTTTTATAGGAGTTTTTTTTGGGGGGAAGAAAATAAGAAAATATCCTCATATTTTAACTATGATTTGACGGAAAAAAAAAAATAAAACGTGTTAGCTCATTCATTTTTTTTTTCAAATTTTCACCATTGGTATAATTTTTTTCAATTAAATGTAAGAACATATTCACTTATGCACTACTATTGTTTTTGTCAAATGCCAAATTTCAAACAAAGTAATTGAGTAATGTAATTTTTCTAATATTGTGGATTAAGAGAGGGGAAAAATGGACTAGAAATAACAAAACTAGGGAGAGCACAAGAGATTGAAGGCCTGTTGGTGAAAAAAAGGAAAAGACAGAGCCTTAGGGCCTGGGAATTGAACTTGGATTACTCGAGAGATTGTTGGCACACGGGTTTAATTGTTTAGACTTTTTTCCAAGTAAGATTAAGCCTTTTTTTTTTGGTACAAGTAAGATTAAGCCTTTGTTCAATTGTTTACGCCTTTTTTTTCTAAATAAGATTTGACCTTTTTATTTCTTTTTGTTGGGTCGAAAAGAGTTCTCCTCAAGCCTATTATGAAAAACTATGAGAGTGCCCCAAAATTTTGCTCTGTGGAGTGCCCTAGGCCCAGGCCTTTAGGGCCTAGGGCCTGGGCCGGCCCTGATCAGCATCAATACTCTTACGGCCTTATGGCCATACAATCAAGTGTTAGATTTTATCATTTGGGAAACTTGGCTTTCCATTTTTGTTCATTGATGATCTTCACGAGCCACTTGGGTTTTCCATTAGAGAATATGATATGCTCTATAGCAAGTCCAAAAACCGGTTCACATCCATAACCAGGGATAACAACTTCCCGCAGGAGTCTACTTGAACAACATGTGTACTCTTATTTTTTTTAGTAACTCGATCATGTCATAGTCAACTTACACGCGTATCGACTAATCTCGAGAGATAAATCCCACCATCAACTAAGGAGGGTGAGTAAAGACATGAGACTTAAAAAGAAGCAAACTCCTAGGCCAAGACCTTAACTAGCAGGGCGAACCCTTGGAAATCAGGCATTCTCTTGTAAGAACATCAATCGCAGTACGGGGAACCCTAGGGTTTTTAGATCTAGATGATAATGGAGGTCCACATAATGCCAAGTTAACAATGTAGGAATAATTTGAAAGTATGTTCCACTTTCTCCTTGAGGAATTCGTTCCTTATAATTGATTCTGCTTAAGATTATTCACAGTTGTTTGAGGGAATATTTCCCCTGTGAGCTTGTTCCAAGAGAGGTCTAACCGTTAGAGCTTCGTAGGTCGTTTCTCACCCCAAAAATAATTAATTAATCTAACAATTACTACTACTCAAAGAATAGTGGGAAATATTCCGAGTATCGTCCTCAGGGATTAAAAGGCTAAATTGCAAATGCTTCAATCGATTTCTAAATTAATTCAAGAAAAAGTGAGTTTAGTTTGATTTCTAATATTATCTAAATAATTAAAAGTAAGAAAGGTGGTGAATTAAATAATTTGGAAAAGGGTCTTAGGGTTCCGAATCCACCCTAACTTCGCAACCAAGTAATTATATTAATTTAAGGAAATCAATTACCGAAACGACCATAACTCGGTAAAAGTAACAACCCCTAGCGATATCGATAAGAAAATAGCATGTGATTGAAAACCGGGCATAACCTATCTTCGGTTGGCACGAATCGTCTTCGATTCTAAGACTAGTTAATCTAGGCACGACTTGTCTTCCCTAGACATAGATTATTCTAATTCACAATTTCATGCGCCAAGAAAATTGTTGCATAACTATGTATTTGCAATCACAGAAAACAAACACATAACTCTAGATAGGAAAAATAAGATCGAATCATAAAAATAAATCTCAAAGTTATACAACCATCGTTTCGATAATCAAAATCCAAAATTAATATAAAAACAAAGTTACTTGGTTAGGGTTTCATCTACACCCTAAGAAGAAGATTTAGCCGGACATCGACGTGGAAATCATTGCTCTAATCGCTTCTGTCCAGCCGTCCTTCGAAATCCCTTCTCCGTTCCCCCAGCGTCCGAAGTCCTTAATGCCTTATATATACTTCATACCCGGGGATGCTCAGTGTAAAGCCGTGCATGGGAGAAATTCCTCTCTTACCAAAACGTAATATACTTCATGGCCCACCTAAAGTAATTGCATCGGCAATTATCTTTCCTTATTCCTTCTGATTTCCAACTCAGGTCTATGTATCCTCCAATGACGAGAACATTGAAATCTCCTCCAATATTGAGTTTCTTAATTAATATTTCAATAACATATTTCCTTGATAGCTTGTGAAATTCGGCACGACGCTTGTGATGCAAACAGAGGAGTATCAAACACAAATTCTCTCACACTTGTATTTCATAAACACTCTGAGAAATTACACTTTTCTCACACACTTGATCACTCGTATTTGCATACTTGAACAATCTGATAACAAGCCTTTTTATAGGCAATACAAGATAGAAAAAACAAAATGAGATAAACTCTCATTTATTGAACAAATCACAAAACAATCACGCAAGTTCAAAAAGTCATCCGCCTAATTTTTGAACAGTACTCCATGTTTTAATTTTGGGCGGCTGAGAACCAAGTTGCTTCAAGTTTATCTTTCAACAACTTGAACTAATTTAATCACGGACTTTGCCACCAAATTAGCATTTTAAGCCTCCATATACCTATAATACAAAATAAATGAAATTAAACTCCAAGTAACAATATAAACGGTCCTAACAATGATAGATTAGGGGCGCTAATGTGAACATTTACGCGCCTATCAGAGCTCATTCAAGTACTTCAGTATGTGCCCAACAAAAGGCTATTTTGAGATCAACTCAGCACTAAGAAATTTGTTTGATCTGAGTAAAAAGAAATTGAATTTAGCCTTCCAAATCCAACTGTCAAGTTGGTTCTTGATTAAAATCACTGGCCATGAATACGGTGAGGGCTTTTAACCATTTTAATCGCCAATCCTTTGATTACTCTACTAAGGCTTTTCTTTGTGGTCTGTGATGGTTCTAGCCCCATGAGCCTCTCCAAACGAAATCGATCTCTTATCAACTAGTATATGTAATTCCCTATTTCTGGAGCAATGCTTATTCCAGAGCCAATTCACCCACTATTAGGAAATGGAAGCAAGACAAATTCTATTTCTGGTAATATAAACAGACGAATATGAATAATCCCATTTACCCAAATTGCAGAAAAATACTATGACAGCAAACGAAAACCCAATGAAAAAATGAATTGTTACGGGGCTACTCTAGTCATGAGAATAAGGTGGAGAATAAACCTTTATCGGGCTACCATTTGGGTAATGGATACATCACCAACTGACCAAATTTCGTTTTGAGATGTAGACTCTTGAACTTCATCTTCATCTCTTCTTGTAGAAAAAGCAGGTTTTTTGGGAGCGTTCATGGCAGCAGTTTCGTTTTTCAGCATCGATGAGAGTTCCAACATGGAGGGTCTATCAGCTTGATTTTCTTGGACACATAGCAAAGCTAGGTGCATGCATCTCATCAATTTGCATGATGAATGGGTATCGTCGAGCGATGGATCCATGAACTCCATACCTTGGCCACACTTCCACAAATCATATGCCTGAAGTAATTGAACGTAGTCCATCCTTAGGGTTCACAGGCAGAAACTCAATTCACAATATCCATGTCATGTCATGGTTTTCAGATTAACTTACATAGTCTAGGAGGTTTAAGTTTTCATGAAGGCCATGGAAATTGTGATTATTCCGCTTTCCGCTAATGATTTGTAAAAGAAGAACTCCGAAGCTATATACATCTGATTTGGTGGAGTATATGCCATGTTTAACATATTCGGGAGGTACATAACCACTGCAAAAATTGCATAAGTCAACAAAAACAGAACTAGATCAATGGTTGAGAATAAAGAAGTAAGTACTTCGCTTACTATGTTCCAACAATCCGGTCAGTGTTTGCTTCGAATACATCTTTCTTGAAAATTCTAGCCATGCCAAAATCTGCAATCTTGGGCTTCATCTCATTGTCTAACAATATGTTGCTCGCTTTTAAATCTCTATGAATTATTGTCAATCTTGAGTACTCTTGGAGGTACAAGAGCCCTTGAGTAATCCCTTCAATGATTTGAACGCGTTTTTCCCAATCTAAAAGTGATCCCTTGATTAGATCTGAGTGAAATTAATGAATTTAAAATTAGTTAAAATCTTAGGCGATGCCTCATGTTAAAGCCACACTCAATTATGGTTGACGATAATATTTAGAAGCATTGAAGATTGCTAACCGTAGATATAAAGATCCAAGCTTTTGTTCGGCATGTATTCATAGATCAACATTTGTTCTTCCTTTTCAGTGCAAAATCCCAGAACTCTTACAAGATTTACATGCTGCAGTTTAGCAGTAAGCATAACCTCATTCTTGAACTCTTCATAACCTTGTGTAGAAGTCCTTGAAAGTCTCTTTACAGCTATTTCTTGTCCATTATGTAATATACCCTGCAAGCGAAACAGACACCGCTAATTGGTTAGTACTCCATTTCACCACATTATTTATTTAGTTTTATTTTCTCCCTTTTATTCGAAGACGAATAATATTACCTTGTAAACAGGTCCATATCCACCCTCTCCAAGCTTATTTTCAAATGAAAAATTGTTGGTAGCTTCTACAATGTCAGTGAGACTAAATACTAGCAAATTAGGAGCATTTTCATTTCCAGCAGATGCCACAGTAGTTTTGAACAAAGATTGCGATTCTTTTTCTTTGTCCATGCATCCTGTAACCAATAAAAAAACACGTCAAAGATCCAGGAAAGATGTTAAACGGTGAAGGGAAATGATTTAGGAACAAAATTTTTATGACTGGAAGAACTCACCTTTGTTTCTACGTGCTCTTTTACGCAGATACCACGTCGCAGAAACTAGTACGAGGGTAACTGTGGCTACGGTTGGAAGCAAGATTACTAGCAACGGGTGTCTCTTGTTTCTAGGATCTTTCTCATCTGCTTGTGCTATAAAATTGTACATTGGAGAGAAATGTGAGAAGACAATCTAGTAGTAGACAAGAGAAATAAATGTTTATTTAATTTTTTTTTATTTTTTGTGTCATTCATCATTCCTAATCTAATACATCGGGAGGAGGGAATGAGACTCGATCCCGGGATGCAACGTGAGACATCCAAGAGCTCTACCGCATGAGTTAGCCACCACTTTCACATTCTTATCCGTTCCAATGCAAAAAAACAATGATCATATATTGCCCAAAAAAACAATGATCATCTATTGCAAATGCAGACCCAGAGGTGCAGTGGTAGACTAGTAGGTTTATTGCATTTGGGATAAGTATGCTCTAGAGGCTCTTGCATTCAGTTTCTTAAACATGTCTAATTTCTTCCAGCTTTGCTACATACACAGAGAAATTACCCAGAAAGCTCCAACGAGTTCCTCAGATTCACTCGTTGGAGCTTTCTGGGTAATTTCTGGGTAGCTTTTTTGTGCACTTAGCATTTTCCAATTTCTTCTGGACAAGCAGAGTAGCAAAGTTTGGAAAAATCTCACTTTTGCTTAAAAGTGACAGCTATTAAAAACACATATGACGGCCTTGATGCCGCACACCGAAGCCGCTCTCCAGCACCCCTGGATCCCATACGAACCTCAAAATACAGGTTCAAACATTCATATGGGAAGTGCACAGAGATGGTTGACTCCATATGTGTAAGTAAATTCTAACTTTCTTACAATATGATAAACCAAACCAAGTCAAGCCAAACCAAACCGAGCCTTAAGTCCCAATTAATTGGAGTTGGCTACATGATTTTGCTTTAAAATTTTACCTGCCTTAGAAAGCACCCAATTGTCATCACTGGCGACATGCCATACGTCGTAACCCAGAAGCCCTTTCTCCCTCGCGTAGGAAACCTTAGTCCTGATAGCCTCAACATCATCAAAACCGATCCAAACCGAATCATTAATGCAGTAATTCGTGACATAAGTGGAGTTATACACTACTTTTTCTCCATCACATCTCATTTCTGACTTCATAAACTTGTAGGGAATCGCCCCATCTTTCGTAATGGCTGGACCTGTTGCAGCTGATCCAATCTTATTGGCCATGGGGTCCAAAAGTGTCCAGGCGTACCCCTGGTATGGTAACCCCAAAACCATCTTTTTAGCAGGTAATCCTCTACTTATCCATTCCTTAATTCCATGATCAGTACTTACATTGCTTGATGGGTCATACAAAGCAGAATGAGCGCCTGTGAAGTTTTCCATGGTAGGCAAGTGATAGTAGTACGCTACGATGTGTACCCAATCGAAGTTCCTTCGAATCGACGCCATTAGAAAACTTGTGGTGTTTATTGAAAGCAAATTATAAGCAGCCAGTATTAAAAAGAGCCGTGATCGGGTGGAATTCTTCGATTCCCTATTTATCGCAGTTCTCCATTCGTCGAAGAGAATTCCCATAGTATCCATCTTGGTAGTGCTTGTGTCCGGTTTGAAGCAACAAAGCTCCAGGCCATGAAACCCATAAAGCCTAGCTCTCTGTATTGATGATTCAATGAAACGACTTCGGTGAGAGGGTTGGGTAGCCATTGAATAGAAGGTTGAGAAGTTTGAAACTCCCGTCAAGATGCTCAGAAGTGTTTTAACTGATGGGTTTTTTTGCCGAACGGTGTTTGTGAAAGTGACCATATATGGTTCATCAGTGGATGTGATTAAGAGCTCATGAGTTGAATTGTCGATATATGCAAAAGCATATGTCAAGTGAGTGAACAGAGTGGAGTCTATATCGGGAACCGGGAATTGGCCAGCCAAATACCAGTGACCTGCTTTGATCCAGGTCTGGGCCTCTTGAGAACTTGTTAATGAAGGAAGAAAGAGAAGGAGGAAGGAAGTGATGGTGAACAACATTTTAAGATGGCAAGAGCGTGGAGCGTGGAGCGGGAATGTTTAAACTATATTATATATGCAACGGAGCTGACCACGTCCTTGGGGGATGTGTTACGCCCCCTCCCCTGACAACCACCCCCTCCCCGGCCCCACCCCCCATTCCACCTTTACCCCTCACTCCCCGCAACAATTTAGGCCCAACATCCAAAATTCAATTACTTTTTTTTTTCTTTCTTTTTCTATTTTTTCTTTTAACTTTATTTATTTAATTACTTATTTAATTTGGTTTACTCAAATTACATTTGCAAGTAAATTATTTTTTTACATTGACATTTAAATTTGACTTTATGTTTAGAAACTTTATGTTATTTTAATTAGTTAATTAATTTGTCTTAACAATGAATAATAAATTAAAAAAAATTCTAAAAGTGAATAATATTACAATCACGCTTAAAAGTAAATAAATACTACAATCACGTTTTTAAGTGAATAAGTATTACAATCACATTGACTTTAAAAGCTTTATTGATAGGAAAAAATAATACTACAAAACAAACACTTTAAGAAATAACATCCGTCTTTAATCAAATGACCAAAAAGTCACGAGCCTTCCAAGATACAAATACCCAGATCAATACTATCTCTCCTAGCCAAAGAATAGATTACCTCATTCGTACTCTCAGTTAATGGGGTTTCCAGATCCGGACTCCTGACACCGGTGGCGGCAACGGCGATCTTTCTTCTCGTTTTTCAGTACCTTTGTTTTTTCTGTATTTTATTTATATTTTTTTTCCGTTGTTTTAGTAGGTTGTAACTAGGATTTGTTTGGTGGTTAATGGAAATTCTCTCTTACTCAAAAAAAAAAAAAAAACAAGAAAAAAAGAGTTACATAGTTTGATATTTTTAGAAGTGCTAAATTTTAGGGGAAAGTTATTTACAAAGTGCATTGTTTTTTTTTATTTTTAGAAAATGGCATGCTTTTTATGAAATAGTCTAGTACATTGTAGGACGAAAGGCCCCGTCCTTAGGTCCATTATTGCAAATTTACTGACAGCAGGCCCCCGTCCTTAGGTCCATTAATGCTATTTTAAAACCAATCAAACCCACCCAACTACTTTCAAACCTATCAGGCCCCATTTTGGCAAAAATACCCCAACTTCTATCTATGCCATTCCTCCAATATCACCGGCGGCCAGCTATCAGTAAATTTGCCGTCGCCCGAAAATGGACGGCATTGAAAAAGTCAAAGAAAATTGGGCGGCGCCGAAGAGTTAACCGGAAAAGCTGTCGGCGCCGGCGTTGGTCGCAACAACTTGCGTCTGACATAATGATGGAGATGGAATGGAGATGAAGATGTTAACTGTGTAATAAATAAATAAATGATCGTGACCGAAGATGTACTCATGAGATAAGTTTGAATTTTTAGTTAACAAATAAACTTATCTGTTCATATTTATGCTATGCACGGGCATGAAATTTCAACAGATAAACTTAATTGTTCTTATTTATAAAAGTCTTAAATTTCAATAGATAAACTAATTTGTTCATATTTATACTTAGTGCGTGTATTAAATTCCAACATCAGTTCATATTGATACGAATAATGATACTGACACACCCCTCTACCTCACTCTACCACACCCACATTCGGGGTGGTCCCCTCTCACTTTTTCTCTCTCCTCCCTGAGGGGACCCACCCCACATGTGAGAGGGGGTGTGGTAGAGTGTGATAAAGAGGGTGTGTCTATATCATTTTTGTATTGGTACTTTAGATTTTTTTTGCATTAATTTAAAGAGGTAGTTGAAATCTTTAAAAGCGCTAAATTTTAGGGGAAAGTTATTTACAAAGTGCTAAATTTTTGGGGAAAGTTATTTACAAAGTGCTTTATTTTGTAGAAAATGGCATGCTTTTTCTGAAATAGTCTAGTACAATCTTATATATTATTGCAGGATGACTTTTCGTGAGGAGGACTCTCATCGCGACAAGTGGCACAAACTGATTGCCCCACACAATTATTTACTTAATATTTTCTAAATTGTTTTAAAGAATTTGCTTAATTAAGAAATCCTTGATTTGTGGGATAACTTATTTCAAACATGCAAAACACTTAAAAATCATATTAATTTAGGAATGATTTGCGGGATGATCATAATTCAAAATTTGGTATTAGTATATCCTACTTCTCTAATATAAGGTTATCTAATATGCTCATATTTTTTCGGTAAAAAAAGTTGTGTTCACGACTTAACTTCAGTAATGTGGTGTCACAAAGAAAGAAAGAATTGATAAAAGTTCTAAAACAAAATTCACCATCCAAAAATTGGGTTGCCTCTCCTATTGTGTTCTTCTCTGCTCTATTTCTATCCTTTTGAAATTTGGAATTCTTCATGACTGTTTCTCCTATGCACTCAATTGGGATTTCGATTTCTAATTTCATTTAGTTGGCATCAATTATTTTTAGGCTCATCTCATGTATGCACAAATTTCTTCTAGAGTTCTAACATAATGAATAGTTATGTAGGAAGTTACGAGTAGTGACGAGCAAAATGGAAGAAGGTGCTTGCCTAGACCAAAGTCGGATTAGTAGACATAAATTTCGATTTCAATCAAGACTACAAATGTAAAGCAAGAAGAGTGAGCCACGGGATAAACCATGATCTCGAACAACAATTTCATTGACAGTTTTTCGTTCTTCCTTCATGTAAGTAGACAACCATATTTATAGTTTGCATTTGTTTTTTTCCATACACGAAAATATGATTTTGCTTCAGTAATCAGTTTATCATCCCGATATATTTTTAATATTATTTTTTGGTGGCCAGTACTAAATTGAAGAAGACACAATAGAGTAGAGTACAGAAGGTGTTGAACCGAAGGTTTGATAGCGGGAACAAAGTGTGGATTGAAGGGGGTATAGGCTTTAAAGACACCAATTCCCGATGCAAAACCAAGAAAAAATAGGTGGAAACATGTTGGCAAATTAAGTGAATAATTAATGGGATGAATTATTTCTCTAATTCTCACTTTGAAAGTAGTTCTTTGCTTCTTTTTTTTTTGTTCTCTTTTTACATTTTTCAAGTTTTTTGTGTTCTCTTTTTTGTATGGGAGCCAATAGTATTTCAATTCACTTCGTTATTGTGCGGTTTTCAGTTACTTTGTAAAATATCGAGTGAAAACATGAACATCACTTGGGTTTATGAACAAATTCTGAGAAAAGGAAAACATTTTGTACTTTTCTAATTTCGATCTATTTTTCGGGTTTTATATATGTTGATAGGTTTTGTGAGAAAATATATAAGATAACATATTTATATTAGATCATGTCTCCGTGCATAGCACGGGTTCATGCTAGTCTCAGGGCCGGCCCCGGGGTAAGCCCCACAAGCCTCCGGGCTTGGGCAACCCCCTGGGATAGGGCAACAAAAAACAAAAAACAAAAAAGCCACGTTATGTATAAGTGTTGCAAAGTTTGCTAAAATGATGCAAGGCAACAGCCTGGCTCCGTGGCAAATGATTCCTCTATGATTCCCGCGAGCCTGCAGTTCGACTCCCATGCGCTCCCTTTAACTTATTTTTGTTATTTATGAATCATTTTTCCCCTCCCAATCCACAATTATGAAACTGCACTACTCAATTATTTGTTAGAAAATGTCTCTCTGTTCAAAAAAAAAAAAAAAAATATTTGTTAGAAATTTTGCATTTAACAAACACAATAATAATATAAAAATGATATTCTCCCTTTTCTCACTTCCTTGCTATTTCCCCAAATTAAAAAAAAAACTCCCAAGGGTGGAAAAATCCAAAAAATGAGGGAGCTAACACGCTTTATTATTAATTTTTTCGCAAATTATGTTTAAAATATGAAGCAAACTTTCTTATTTATTTCAAAACAAACTCCTATAATGTTTTTACGAACTCTTGAACATGTAGGGGACCCACTATTAGGAGTTCAGCAGTGCATGTTTTTTTTTTTTTTTTTGATCAGCAAAGAAAATTTTTATTGTAGAGCAAAGGGTAGGTACAAAGAAAGCCTAAAGCCAAACGGGAAAGGAAAGGAGAATCCGCAAAGGACCTCCTACACCAGGCCACAAAAGGCAAAGGCAGCAGCAGAGAAATAAGAAAATACAACAATGAGTTGGTAAGAGATCAACTCAACACAAAAGAGCAGCCCCCCAACAAAATTACAGAGCTTCAATGAGAGCTCTAAATCTGAATACAACATCTCCATGAGATACGTCTCTAGATCCTGGCCCACGATAGGTTTTCATCCAGCAAGCTATTCTATATTTGATCAAGTCCCCCACTTCCTCCCATTTGGGAGCAACTCCTTGGAAAATAAGCTCATTCCTCATTTTCCATACCGACCAAAGTACAGCGAAGCTGGATAACTCCCATAATACTCTCTTAATCTTCTTGAATTTCCATCCCCTCCACCAACAAAATAGACTCTTGACCGAAGCTGGGACCACCCATTCAACTTTCCACCACCTAAGCACCACGCACCATACATGCCAAACCATATCACAATGAAGAAACAGATGATTCACAGATTCAGGGACTTCCCCACAGAAATGACAAAGGCTCATATTAAAATCCGAGAGGATACCCAAATTTAGAAGCAGCTCACTTGTTTTTACCCTTCCCAACATTGCCAACCAACCTAAAAATTGAACTTTGGGAGGTGCAACATTCTTCCACATGTATGTCAGATCCTTGCGGAGTCCATTGCCTTCGGCTTCTATGCACCTGTATAAAGAATTGACTGAAAAGTTGTTTGCCTTATCAGCCCTCCATTCCAAAGCATCAACTTTATCTGGATGTAATACCACAGAATTCAACAAAGTTATTAGATTACTCCATTCCTCTTGTTCCCAATCATACAATCCTCTTCTAAGCTCCAAAGAAATATTAACATATGAACCCCTTCCTTGCACCACTTCTCCCACTATCACCTGCTTTTGGGAGCAAACATTAAAAATCCTTGGAAAAACAGAATGTAGAGCAGCATCCCCAACCCAGACATCATGCCAGAATCTAATACTTCTGCCATTACCCACAGAGATCTTTACATTAGACCAAAATAATCTAAATAAACTCTCATCTCTTTGGCCTACAAACACAATATCTTTCCATAAAATAGATAGTGCTCTATTTGGAGCAGAAGAGGGTAACCAAGATATGACATCCAGCTTGTACTTACTGCAGATAACCTTCCTCCACAGTGAATTTCTTTCAACACCAAATCTCCACCACCATTTAAGAATCAAGCATTCATTCATCAATCTAAGGTCTTTGATACCTAGACCTCCTCTCTCTTTGCTTTTAGTAATCTTACTCCAACTCACCAAATTGACCTTCCTCTTCAAATCACCCCCTCCCCACAAAAATCTGCTTTGAATCTTAACCAATTCCTTTAAAACGCATTCAGGCATTCTAAAAAGAGAGAGATAATATATAGGCAAATTACCCAAAACAGATTTAATAAGGGTTATTCTGCCCCCAAAAGAGGTATGTCTTCTCTTCCAAGAAGATAATTTATTCTGAAATCTATCAATAACAGGTCTCCACGTGGCTTTCTTCCTTGGATTTGCACCCAAAGGCAATCCAAGATAAATCAGAGGTAACTTCTGAGCTTTACAACCCAAACTATCAGCAAACATGTTCATTTCCTCTTGTGATAAGCCTACACCGGAGACCACACTTTTATGGAAGTTAATTTTCAGCCCTGACAAAGCCTCAAAAAAGGATAACAATCTCTTCACATTCAACAACTCCTCCAAGGATGCGTTGCAAAATACAATTGTGTCATCTGCAAACTGTAAGTGAGTCAAAACTGGGCCATTAGATGCCACTAAAACCCCTTTAATCAGCCCCAATTCCCGTGCCCTCTTGAAAATCATATTAAATCCTTCCACAGCCAAGATAAATAAGAAAGGTGAGAGAGGGTCACCTTGTCTCAAACCCTTCTCCATTGTGAATTCCTTGGTAGGTGATCCATTAACTAACACAGATACATGAGTGCATGTTATAGTTGCTACAATATATGGAGAGAAGTTTATCTAAGTTGAAATTGATAAAAACTTACTTTTGTAATACGATAGATTCTGACTTGAAAATGAGTTATTGAACAAGTTAGTATGATGACTACTGAAGAATCTCCTTTAAAAAATACAGTAAGTTATTTTTTTATCGGATTGTGCTCGTCATAAAACACGATAACCATGGTTGCATTTTAATTTTTCAATCTTTTATGTTGTTCAAGCTGAAAAAGTACAATGTAACCTTTTTTTTGGTCTTAATCGCAAGTGGGCAATCCAGATTGAAGTCGGGCTTGGGCAACCCAAACGTTAGGGCCGGCCCTGGCTAGTCTATATTAGTATTGCAGAATGGGTTTTTGCGAGGAGCACTGTGGGAGCGACAAGTGTCCATGCAAAGCTTTAGTTTAATTTTTCTTTAAATTTCTAATAAAATATCTATCAAAATGGAATGATCTTGAACTAATTTATTTGTTATGGAAGCAAATTTTAATTGTACACAATCACATGCCAAATTGAAAAGAAAAAGAAAAAGAAAAGAAATTACCTTTGTATTATTTAGGAAGTTTAGGAAATGTCATCATATACCTATACAAAGCTAAAGGTATGATATGATTGATGCCTAATTGAAAGAAAAAGGAAATATCATCCTGTACATATTAGATTGATACCGTATTAAACTTATACTTATGTTATATATATACATATCAATCTATACCGTAATTGATTACCTATTAAACCGTGCCACTTCCCTTACTTGAATTTGATTCACTATAGTGCATGCAATCATGAGAGGTTATATTATACATATACGTAACTTACTATGCATCTATTCCTTAATGAAATTTTAATTAGTCTTCTACATCTCTCCTCGACCATTCTACCACCGACGCCGACGCCTACTTCCAAGAATTTAAGGTTAGTTGGTTTTTACGCCAACACCGACGCCGCTGCTTCTGATTCTATTCTTCTTCGTTTTTTTTTTTTGGGTAAGTGTCTTTGTGCTAGCATAGATGGGTTTAATATCCACTCTTAACTAGCACAGGTTCTAGAAGTTTAAAATTAAAATTACCGTTGTCTAATATTTCATTGTTTGGTTTTCTCATATATTAATTGGATCACTTTCTTAATCATTCCTATCTCACATATTTGAATATTTTTTTCTGTTTTGTTCTTCTTATATTTCGAATTTGGCCATTAACTTGGTGGGTGTGTACTGATTGAATAGGCTACATTTGGTCATCAATGCCTACAAAAAAATTGAATTGGGTGTCGTTGTTCTATCCATTATCGGTTTTGTTAATGTGGTTTTGATCAAGTTATGTTCGTGGAGTTTTGGATGCATTAATTAATTTTTATTTGTTGGTACATTGGAAGGAAAACAATCTCAATTTTATTGGAACACACGAGGAATGTTGATCCTAAAAAGAATGACATTTTTAGGAGCACAAAGATTGATCGAATGGTGGCACTATGGCAACACCATCTATGACTTTAGTGGTAAGCACAAAGTTAATTATTGCATATTGTATTGCTAATTCCTTGAATTTTTCATTTTTTTAAAGAATAAAAAATATTTAATTGACCAAAAAAATTGAAACTATAGATTTTATCCACTGAATCTCGGTATGTGGACTTGAAAATCTCAAACACTAACCACACACCTTTATCCATCAATTCGTACAATTCATGAAACAATGGATATCTACTCAAGTGGGTGAGGAAATGCTGAAGTAAAGAGGAGTACTAGAGCCAAAATATCTCCATCAGTCAACATTCGCTCCATTCGCTCCATAATATCTCCCTCCGACCTAAGGCACATGCACGATGGCGATGGATATATTATGGCTCTAGTACTCCTCTTTACTTCAGCATTTCCTCACCCACTTGAGTAGATATCCATCTACATCTACTTGCATTGTGTTGCAATTATCACCACGAGTAAAGACATGGTTTGGCATGGAGCACGAAAAGCTCAGATTTGAGATTTTCAGAATTTCATTCCTTTTTTATTTTTTTTAAAATTTGTAAAATCCAAATATCTGTTTTCTAGAATTTGTCCGGAGCTACTAGAAGTTTATTCAAACTTCAAAATTAATCGAGATGTGTGCAACGATATTCTTGCATATCCATGTATCATCTCAAACGAGATCTAATCGCAATGCAACGCGAGGGTTGCAGATATTTTACATCACTATTTACAAATACTACCTCTGCCATGGATGACACTTCAATTAACATAGTGCGGTATTTTTTAGCTTTGCATAAGTATACCTTATTCGGTTTGGGTTTTGAGAAAGGTTGTTGAGGTAATGATTGATGATAGATATAGAGAAATTTGGAGAAAAAACTTGTTGAGAACCGTGCCGTCGTGCGCAGAGATAGAAGTCCAAAACCAAAAAACCCAAACTAACAAGGTATCTGTTTAAAGAGTTCTGCATGCCTGTCCAAACTCCTCCTCAGCCGAGTTAGTGGAGTGGATGAAACTAGTGGCCGACGCAGGATTTGTGTCAAGCAGGGACGGAATCACGTGTATTTTCATATTTATAAATAAATATATTTTGTAAGTATTTATCACTACTTTGCAAGGTCCGAAGAAGAGACGATATAATGTGCATGTGCATAGCCACCGTTTAATTTTATACAAGCAACCTAAAAAATGATTGATAACTTGAAATTTTGAGGAGTTTTTACCCCACACAAATAGAGATTTTAAGAATTTTTCACTCAAGGGACTTGCAGTCTTGCAGAGGCTAATTTCTAGCTCTTTTAGTTATCTTTTCAAACTCTTATATAAAACATTAATTTATTAAAAAATATCATCAATTCACTAAATGGTTAATCTAATTTGTATTTTTTTATCTGACAATTTGTATCACCACTCACTAGCATCTATCATCAATTCGCTCTGTACTCCCTTCGCTCCGTTTATTTTCAATTTTTTTTTTATTTTGATCAATTTTCGTTGAATTTTGCGTAGCAGTTATTTCCATTTTCATGAACACCTAGTTTTCCAAGCTTCTAGTCGTAGTTATTTTCTTCCTAGCTAGTTTAGTCGACAAACAAACTGGTTCTTTGATTTTTCAACAACTTCGGCTCTCCCAAAGTCTCACAATTCATGGCTACATCATTAGAAACTAGCAGAAAACCCGTGCTATGCACGTGCTATGCACGGGACAAATTCAATACATCGGGTTGATGCAAATGCAAAAGTGAAAGAGATATAAATTTGATTTAATTGTCAAAAACAAAAATACTCACTCCGTCCCAACTCTTGATCTTTTTGGTTTTTGATAAATACGGCATTCTCTTAGATTCAAAAAAAAAAAGTACTTTCGTGTTCAACTTTTTTTGTGTCATTTTTAGAACAAAATGTAAGTGCACAATTTGAAATTTTTGTAGAAATGGCTATATGTGTTTCCCATGAAGCCTGTACTATTCAAAAAATAGTTTGAACTATCAATGGCTTAATACCAAAGAACTCTTAAGAGTGTCCATGATCCTCTTGACAAAATCTACATCTCTATCTACATATTTCATAGTAGTAACACTAATTAAATTTCTCTCATCAAGTTTAGCATTAATGTAATGATACCGATTTAACATGATGTGCTTTTTTTGACATTCCATTACATGCTTTTCTATAAGGACCGTCATTAGTGGTGTGCCACGTAGATAACCATCTTTTCAATTGAATGAACAATCCATTAAAAAAGATATTTTGAATGAAGAATAATAGTATCAACATCTAATAATTCATTCTGTAAAATAGAGAGACACAATAAAATTAATTAACTAAGCTTGATCGAGAAGATGTTGAGTCTTCCAGTAGTGAGCAAGTTGGGAGAGAGATTATAGAATTCTCATTATGAAGTTTTCTTTAAAAATAAATCCACCACTTCTTCCACGTTTTAAAGAAATTGAGAGAGCAATGTTTCTTTTAACTTTAAGCATAACTCCCACCCAATGCACCTTTTAAATATCATTGCCATGAAAGCTGCTTCGTTTTTATTTATAGCTACTGTAAATTATATGCATGCGGAGGATTTAAGAAGATTTTGGGTGCAAATAGGGTATGGTTGATGTGGTACCCTTCGGGTACATCCGAGTCGTCCAAAAATTCATCCGATGGTCTCGACACTAAAATATTTTAAAATCGGTTGCATTTTGGACGGCTCGGATGTGCCTAAGTGGTACCATGTGGTACCCTATTAGCACCCAAAAAATTTTGTGTATAGAAGAAAAATTTAGAAACTTTCAAACACCGATTGTCAGGCCAGTTAATGACACATTTAATGAAAATAGGTAAACCTGATCAATCTTATTAGTTTTCTTGCATGTCCAAATTAGTGATTTTATCAGGCTATGGCATTTTATCTTTTAAGAGTTCAAAACATGCAAGTTTCTTCCCAAAAAAACAAACAAATAAAATATTTTCAAAGCATGCAGAACCACCTCCGATGCTATTTTCAATTAAAAAAAAATGTTTTGCCTCCAAATCTAATCCAATCTCCTAATACAATTCCGAAACTATAATCCAAATGGATCGGGTAAATGTATGATCACATGCAACGCTAAGATCGCATACCAATCAATTAAAAGTACCTTACATAAATAGAGGTGTAATAACAAATACATTAGAATTGTCTATACCTCATAAATGCCATATTTTGAAGTAGATAGATCTTCATATTCCTCACACTTCCGTTCTCCTTTTTCCTAAAAAAAAGAAAAAAGAAACTCAGTACCATTGTTTCATGAATTGTACGAATTGATGGATAAAGGTGTGTGGTTAGTGTTTGAGATTTTCAAGTCCACATACCGAGATTCAGTGGATAAAATCTATAGTTTCAATTTTTTTGGTCAATTAAATATTTTTTATTCTTTAAAAAAATGAAAAATTCAAGGAATTAGCAATACAATATGCAATAATTAACTTTGTGCTTACCACTAAAGTCATAGATGGTGTTGCCATAGTGCCACCATTCGATCAATCTTTGTGCTCCTAAAAATGTCATTCTTTTTAGGATCAACATTCCTCGTGTGTTCCAATAAAATTGAGATTGTTTTCCTTCCAATGTACCAACAAATAAAAATTAATTAATGCATCCAAAACTCCACGAACATAACTTGATCAAAACCACATTAACAAAACCGATAATGGATAGAACAACGATACCCAATTCAATTTTTTTTGTAGGCATTGATGACCAAATGTAGCCTATTCAATCAGTACACACCCACCAAGTTAATGGCCAAATTCGAAATATAAGAAGAACAAAACAGAAAAAAAATATTCAAATACGTGAGATAGGAATGATTAAGAAAGTGATCCAATTAATATATGAGAAAACCAAACAATGAAATATTAGACAACGGTAATTTTAATTTTAAACTTCTAGAACCTGTGCTAGTTAAGAGTGGATATTAAACCCATCTATGCTAGCACAAAGACACTTACCCAAAAAAAAAAAAACGAAGAAGAATAGAATCATAAGCAGCGGCGTCAGCGTAAAAATCAACTAACCTTAAATTCTTGGAAGCAGCGGCGTCGGCGTCGGTGGTAGAATGGTCGAGGAGAGATGTAGAAGACTAATTAAAATTTCATTAAGGAATAGATGCATAGTAAGTTACGTATATGTATAATATAACCTCTCATAATTGCATGCACTATAGTGAATCAAATTCAAGTAAGGGAAGTGGCACGGTTTAATACGGTAAACAATTACGGTATAGATTGATATATATGTATATATACAATCCGGATCCCCTCAGGACTCCCGGATTTACCTTAGGTCCGGAACTTCATTTTCAGCCGTTGGATCGCATCCAACGGCTCTGATAAAACAGAGGAACACGCGGGTCAAATGGAGCCCGGATCCGGGTAAAACACTCCCGCGGGTCAGAATCAAAACACAATCCGGATCCTCATTTGACCATTACACGGTGAAACAACGGCTCTAATCATATACTGAAGATGCACAATTCCAAAAAATCGTCCGACGTATTGACATTGTCAAACAATACACTGTACTAGTTTTGACACCAAGGTAACCACTCTCCCGTGTGGTCTATAATTCAGGGCAATTAGACTGTAAATGTAGATATTGCCTTGTCTCAAATTCACCACTATCTTGCCGGACGTGGTTCTGTAACCAGGATCGTTGCACGAAGAAGATGTGCTCCACATCAAGCTTGCCCTGCAAGAAGACTCGATCGCTTTATCCCTCGCACATTCAATCCCATCGACAGATGGTATTTCCAACTTATAAACTCCGTATTTACCCGTAGTTCTGTTGACTAAGAACTGGATCTCTTCTATTTTTCTTGGCTAAATCGCTTTGAATTTGCAGTCTATTTGAACTTCCGCACCTGCTTATGCAAATGAATACAGGAAAAACCATGAGATTCCATAACAAGGAGGGAACTACAAAGAGAATTGTTGAATCCATAACAAAGAAAATATGATGTTTGATCTCTTGATTCTACCATCATTCAAAACACATGAATACTGTAGTGGTAGAACTATACAGGATACTGTACCAAATTCATGATTTGGTAATATACAGGATATAGGATACATGATACTACTATAATGGTCTAAACAAGAAGCAAGACCAGTAACAAAAGCACATGTCATTCAAATAACTTGAGGAGTGTAAACTGAACCCTTGATTAAGAACCCAAATTGTTTGGGGAAAAACCCCTAATTTTTAATTTCGAACTAAACCCTAACCCATCCAAATCGAAACAGACAGAGAGAGAGAGAGAGAGAGGGAGAGAGAGTTTCATCTTTCTTCCACAAAATCAACACACAAACAGAACCCTAGTTTCAAGAGAGAGTTCCAAATCGCACAAAAAATGGCGAAAAAATCGCACAAAAAACTAGGGTTTTGCACAAAAAATCGTAACTGATTCGAACAAAAAATGAGAGAGAGAGAGAGAGAGACCTTGGGGATGTCGATTTCGTCTTCTCCTCCTTCGATTTGTTCTTCCCTTCCATCGATTTCGTCTTCCTCCTAGTTCGCGAATCGCCTCTCTCTCTCTCTCTCTCTCTCTCTCTCTCTTCGTCTGAAAGTAGCGTGAAATGAAAGGAGGAGATCCGGAATGGCTCCAATGACCCGCGAGGTAAAATTACCCGGACCCGGTACCATTTTGACCCGCGAGCTCCCCTCTTTTATCAGAGCCGTTGGATCTCATCCAACGGCTGAGAGCAAAAGTTCGGATATAACTTATATCAGGGTGTCCGGATTGGATCCGGATTGTGTATATATATAACATAAGTATAAGTTTAATACGGTATCAGTCTAATATGTAAAGGATGATATTTCCTTTTTCTTTCAATTAGGCTTCAATAATACCTTTAGTTTTGTATAGGTATATGATGACATTTCCTAAACTTCCTAAATAATACAAAGGAAATTTCTTTTCTTTTTCTTTTTCTTTTCAATTTGGCATGTCATTGTGTACAATTAAAATTTGCTTCCATAACAAATAAATTAGTTCAAGATCATTCCATTTCGATAGATATTTTATTAGAAATTTAAAGAAAAATTAAACTAAAACTTTGCATGGACACTTGTTGCTCTCACAGTGCTCCTCGCAAAAACCCATTCTGCATTACTAATATAGACTAGCATGAACCCGTGCTATGCACGGAGACATGATCTAATATAAATATTTTATCTTATATATTTTCTCACAAAACCTATCGACATATATAAAACCCGAAAAATAGATCGAAATTAGAAAAGTACAAAATGTTTTCCTTTTCTCATAATTTATTCATAAACCCAAGTGATGTTCATGTTTTCACTCGATATTTTACAAAGTAACTGAAAACCGCACAATAACGAAGTGAATTGAAATACTATTGGCTCCCATAGAAAAAAGAGAACACAAAAAACCTGAAAAATGTAAAAAGAGAACAAAAAAAAAAAACTGAAAATGTAAAAAGAAGCAAAGAACTACTTTCAAAGTGAGAATTTGAGAAATAATTCATCCCATTAATTATTCACTTAATTTGCCACATGTTTCCACCTATTTTTTCTTGGTTTTGCAGTGGGAATTGGTGTCTTTAAAGCCTATACCCCCTTCAATCCACACTTTGTTCCCGCTATTAAACCTTCGGTTCAACACCTTCTGTACTCTACTCTATCTGTGTCTTCTTCAATTTAGTACTGGCCACCGCAAAATAATATTAAAAATATATCGGGATGATAAACTGATTACTGAAGCAAAATCATATTTTCATGTATGGAAAAAAACAAATACAAACTATAAATATGGTTGTCTACTTACATGAAGGAAGAACGAAAAACTGTCAATGAAATTGTTGTTCGAGATCATGGTTTATCCCGTGGCTCACTCTTCTTGCTTTACATTTGTAGTCTTGATTGAAATCGAAATTTATGTCTACTAATCCGACTTTGGTCTATGCAAGCACCTTCTTCCATTTTGCTCGTCACTACTCGTAACTTCCTACATAACTATTCATTATGTTAGAACTCTAGAAGAAATTTGTGCATACATGAGATGAGCCTAAAAATAATTGATGCCAACTAAATGAAATTAGAAATCGAAATCCCAATTGAGTACTGCATAGGAGAAACATTCATGAAGAATTCCAAATTTCAAAAGGATAGAAATAGAGCAGAGAAGAACACAATAGGAGAGGCAACCCAATTTTTGGGCGGTGAATTTTGTTTTATAACTTTTATCAATTCTTTCCTTCTATGTGACACCACATTATTGAAGTTAAGTCGTGAACACAAATTCCAAATTTCAAAAGGATAGAAATAGAGCAGAGAAGAACACAATAGGAGAGGCAACCCAATTTTTGGACGATGAATTTTGTTTTAGAACTTTTATCAATTCTTTCCTTCTATGTGACACCACATTACTGAAGTTAAGTCGTGAACACAACTTTTTTTACCGAAAAAATATGAGCATATTAGATAACCTTATATTAGAGAAGTAGGATATACTAATACCAAATTTTGAATTATGATCATCCAGCAAATCATTCCTAAATTAATATGATTTTTAAGTGTTTTTCACGTTTGAAATAAGTTATCCCAAAAATCAAGGATTTCTTAATTAAGCAAATTCTTTAAAACAATTTAGATAATATTAAGTAAATAATTGTGTGGGGCAATCAGTTTGTGCCACTTGTCGCGATGAGAGTCCTCCTCACGAAAAGTCATCCTGCAATAATATATAAGATTAAGGAGAATAACACAAAGTATATCTAGATTTCGCAAGCACTAGTAAAAGCTTCTTTTGATATAACTCATATCAATGGAAAAACTTAATGTTCATGAAATTGCCATGGGTTACCTGATCGTGTAGTTATCGTGTAAAAAATAATTAATGAAAATGGAACAGCTACTACTACAAAAAAAATATAGTAGTAAATATTTCGAGTATTGTCCTCATAGATTATGAAGGCTAAGTCACAGTTATTTCAGTTACTTTCTAAATTAATTTGAAAAAGAGTCGATTGTCGATTTTTAGAAAACTAAGGGCATCCACAATGAGCTCTTAAAATGGCTCCTATGTGAGGCTCTTAAAATTTAGCAAGTCATTTGATCAAGAATGATCTTCAATGGGCTCCCAATACAAGCTACCAATGGTAGCTCCTAAGCATGACTCCTAACCCATTAGCTAAATCTAACTAGCCTTGTAGCTAGCTCCAAGTGGGACCCAAACACTTTTAATCTTTTTAGACTTATCAATTTATGGGGCCTACACTTTTTATTATGTTTTTTCACAAAATAGAGAATGTTCTTGCTAGTCCATTGCGTGAACACATGCTCTCTAAATTTAGCAAGCTCTAGAAGTGAAAAATGGGACCCAATTAGGCTTATGTGTATACATTGGGAGTCAACTTAGGAGCTATTTTTAGGGAGCTAACTGTGGATGGACTCTTCAAATGGCTCCTAGGTGAGGCTCCTAAAATTTAGCAAGTTATTTGATCAATTATGGTCTTCAATGGGTTCCCAATACAAACTCCTAAGGGTGGCTCCTAAGCATAGCTCCTAAACCATTAGCTAAATTTAGGTAGCTTGGTAGCTACCTACAAGTGGGACCCAAGCCCTTTTAATCTTTTTTTAATATGAAATTTTCAAAAGATAAATGATTTTATTTGAAAATAGAGGGTGCTCTTGCTAGCCCATTGAGTGCACATATGCTCTCAAAATTTAGCAAGTTCTAGGAATGACACATGGACCCCAATTAAGCTTATATGTACACCTAGGGATGACAATTCAACCCACCCCGCTCCGAACGCGCCCTATCCCGTCCCAATATGGTAGGGTTTTTTTCTATTTTTTGGGGTAATGGGTAGGGGCAGGGGGTGATTTTGAAAAACCCGTCAGGGTTAGGCTAGGGGCAGGGGTATGGACACCCCGCCCCGACATACATATATATGAATAACTATATTTATGTAATCTTATATGTATATATGAAATTATATTTTCTCCGTTATATGCATTAAATTTTATTTGTATTCTTATAATTTTATTTTTACGACTAAAATACAACATTAGGTAGATTTTGGTTAAGTTGTAAAAGTTATTTTGTAAACTTTTATCATTTGTGCTCACTAATATTGGAGTCTAAAATATACTTTACTAATATGTGAAAAAAATATGGGCGCGGTAAACCCGATACCCGATAGGGGCGGGGGCGGGGGCGGGAGCGGAGGTACCCATAAATTATCCTGGCGGGTTAGGGGTTATATAAAATTTTAGGGTCGAGGCCGGAATAATCAAAACCCGCCCCAAACCCGCCTTGTTGCCATCCTATGTACACCTTAGGAGTCAACTTAGGAGCTATTTTTAGGGAGCCCATTGTGTATGCCCTAAGTAAAGACGGTAGTTAAAAGGAATTAATTGAATGTAAAGATATTCGATGGGAGAAAAGGTCGTGGGTTTCGAATCCACTTGTCCCTTTGCAACCTAGATTTATTTCGATTGAAAGGCTTCTTATTGGGCCCTAAGGATATCTCCTAAAAACATTCATGTATCATCAAATGGCATAGATTATCTCTGCCTAGCTCGAATCGCTACTAGTACGGCCCGTTTTAAGAGCACACACCGTCTAATAGCACGACGCATCTTCTAGTAGCATAACCTATTACAATCAATTATCACGAATCCAATCAAGAACTGTTGCACGAAAAGTATTTGATACCGCGGATAAAAAAAACACACGTGGGAAAATAAAACAAATTTCAGGAACATGAAATCACCTAGTCCATACAACCAATCCTAATATTAAATCTAGCGAAAGTAATAAAATCTATGTTACTCGGAGTGCAAGTATCATCGAGGTCCTAGGAGAGCGGTTGCCGGCCGTTGATTGGACTCCGCGAGCCCGATAGATATGCGCAGCTGCTGTGTTGCTTTCTGTCCTCAATGTCGTCATCCCCCTGTTATGAATTTAACCTCTCCTTTTATAAGCTGCTGATGCCGTGAATATCTCTAGGTAGTAGCAGCCCCTTTTCTTCCTTCAATTCACAATCACTTTTTTTTTTTTTGTCATTCATCATTCTTAATCTATTACATGGAGAGGGGGGAATCGGACTCGATCCCGGGATGCAATGTGGGACATTTAAGAGCTTTACCGCATGAGCTAGCCACCATTTGCCACAATCACTTGAAAAAGCCGTAATAAGATATGATTAAAATTTGGGCACCTCGCCTATGTTAGTTGGGTTAAGATTTGTGTCGCCTCGCCATGTTAGATGGGTTATTTAAATTGATATAAGAAGCGTTAATACTTTTACAAAATACACCCAGTTCAAAATGCCTAATTATACGTAGATAGGATTCGATAAACGTTAATTCTTTGGCAATCTAAGTTGACAAAAAAACACTTTTAGTTTTATATGTATCTAGTTAGAGCAACTCCAAAAGGCTCTCTACATCAGCCTTGTTGGCTATTGTAGCTAGCCAGCGCCCATTTTCATTGTTCCAACAGGCTCTTTACTTGCCTAGGCAATTTGTCTTCCTCCCTTTTCACTGGCTACATGTAGCCAGGCCCTCCCACTCGCTTCTATGTACAGTTGGCGCGACTTCTTCTTCTCTCTCCTCTATTCCCCTTTCTCCTCTTCTCCGTCTTTCTTCTCTCCTTGTATTTGACAGTATTTTTTTTTCTTCCAAGTAGAGGTGTCAAACGTGCGTGCCGTGCCGTGCCGTGCCATTCAACTTCTGTGCCAACCGTGCTTCGTGCCGTGCCTATTTACTTCATCGTGCCATGGCGTGCTGTGCCAACCGTGCTACGTGTCGTGCTGTGCCGTGCCCATTTACTTCATCGTGTTGTGTCGTGCTTTTTTTAAGTCGTACCATGTCGTGCCGTGCCCGATTAGTTAATCGTGCCGTGTCGTGCCGGGCCGTTGACTTACTCGTGTTGTGCCGTGCCGTTCCTTTTTTTATCGTGTCGTGTCGTGCCTCTTTGTCGTGGCGTGCCGTGCCTTTTTTGTCGTGTCGTGCCTTAGTCGTGCCGTGCGTGCATTTTTTTAGTCGTGCCGTGCTGTGCTTTTTTTAGTCGTGTCGTGCCCGTGTCGTGTCTTCTTATCGTGTTATAGTTTGGTCCGTTTGGATGACTCACCACTTGTAAGTTCGGATTTTTAAAAAAAAATAGTTGAAGTACTTTATTTATTTATTAATTACATGCATTACTACGTTGTGGTCTACCTTCAATCAATGTGAAGGCATCGAAAACCAGACGGGTTGTGAAGGGAATCCCAGAATTTCACTACAAGAAATCTAAGATACCCCAGCGCTTTTCCTACCAGCGCCTCCAAAAAACGCTGACATTGAAGGCATATAGCAGCGCCTTGGAAAACCGTTTCTAGAAACAGGTCATTACCAGCGGGTATTATGAACCACTGATAGATTCTTCAATTTTCCAGCGGCACACTTTAAGGCGCTGGCATAGACCTCAATTTCCGAGCGGCCAGACCTCAATTTTCCAGTGGTTCAATAAGGCGTTGGCACAACCCCAATAAATTAAACCCGAGAAACAAATTGGCTGTTCTGTTTACCCAAAAAAATTAATTTTATTTCAAAAATGATGAAAAATAAAAAAAAATGAATTTTTGAATAAAAAAAATGAAATTTTTGATTTTTGAATTGTTAGGTGAAAATTGAATTTTTGTAATTACATAATAAAACCTTAGCTTTTTGTTTCCCTCCATTTTGCATACAACATACGTGTAATGCCATTTGTTTCCCGCCCAATTATACTATGTTTCCCTCAATTTCTTCCCCCCTAAATCAGTATATCACGAGAGAGAGAGAGAGAGAGAGAGAGAGAGAGAGAGAGAGAGAGAGAGAATTAAAAATATTGAATTTTGACTTACCATAATGAGGGAAAATAAAAATAAATTTTTGAATAAGAATTAGAATTAAATAAATGGATTTGACATAATAAGGAAAAAATGAGGGAAAATAAAAATAAATTTATGAATAATTTTTAATTAAATAAATGGACTTCCTATAAATAAATCAAAAAAAACATTTTTAAAAAATAAATTGAGTTGTCAAATTCCATAATAAGGAAAAAAAATTAGGAAAATTTAAAATGAATTTATGAATAACAAAAATGAAAAAAGTTAGGGAGAAAAAATTAAATTTTGATAACAAAAAATATAAATTTTGAAATTATGACTTAATAAGTCAAAAATACATTTTTATAAAATAAATTTAATTTTATTTAAAGAATGAGGGAAAATAAAAAATGAATTTTTGAATAATAAAAATGAAAATTTTGATTTTTGAATTGATAGGTCAACATTGAATTTTTGTAATTACATAATATGTACAAAATGTTGATTATATTATGCACTAGCCACACGATCGCAACACAATTATGACGATCTACACCATTCACTTTGTTTGTCTTGCTATTTTAATCACTCTCGCCAAATTTGAAGTCCATCGGGTATTGAAAGCCCTTTCATCGAGGACGTTGATTCATTATCAACCGACAATTTGTCTCCTTCGATCAAGTACGTAACGATAGTTAAATTACTTCATTTTTTGCATGGATGATATAATCACTCCCACTTACAATCTAGACGGTTCCGATTCGAAAAAAAATTGCTTTGATGGCCGTCGAGTCATGCATTATAGGACATTATTGCTCTTAGATGCACCGAATGTGATCCGATTAGGTGGTTGCCGACATTTGATAGCCACCATTTTCGGGGAAAGTGATAGAATTGATAAGATATGAAATCGTAATGGTTTAGATCGAACATTCGAGAAATCGAGTCTGCACCTGCCTTTTAATCTTATACATCGAACTTACTTGGTTATGAACAAAGTTATTATGCTATAGGATAATGTACGTTAGCCACACGATCGCAACACAATTATGACGATCTAAACCGCTCACTTTGTTTGTATTACTGTTTTAATCACTCTCGCCAAATTTAAAGTCTATCGTACGTTAGCCACACGATCGCAACACAATTATGACGATCTAAACCGCTCACTTTGTTTGTATTACTGTTTTAATCACTCTCGCCAAATTTAAAGTCTATCGGGTATTGAAAACCCTTTCATCTGGACGTTGATTCATTATAAACCAAAAATTTGTCTCCTTCGATCAAGTACCTAATGATAATTAATTTATTTCATTTTTTGCATGGAGGATATAATCACTCCAACGTAAAACGTAGACGGTTCCGATTCGAAAAAAAATATTCTGACGACCCTCGAGTAATACAATTTTACTGCAATTTTACAGTTGGGTGCATAGGCACAGGTAGATACAAACAATTCCCCCAAACTGGCGGGGAGACTAATAAAAGTTTTAAATTTAGCTCTCATTTTTTGGGGGTAAATTTCAAGTTATTTCATTTTGCCAAAAAGCAGGATTGCCCCCAAACACAATTCACGTTTGCCCCCAAATCCAAAATCACGATTTCGTACGAGCAGATCTGCGCATCAGATACATATTTCTCTGATTCTTGCTCTCTGTGTTTGGATATATGTATGGGTATATACTTTGATCTATTATCCCCAATTAGCAAACCCTAACTGGTTTCATTTCTAAATCATATTCATATACCTATATTGTTGCAAATCGGTCGGCTAGTTTTTGTGCGGTGGGTTCGAGAGGAAAAGAAAGGTTGGGGAGGGCAAAAGGATTCCCCAATTAAATCTCTGTAAGCATTTCATATATGTGTGAGCGTGTGTGTGATGTAATTGTATTTCTATAAAGATGAATATATGAGTCACTGTTCCATTTCATCTCAGTTTTTAAATCATTTTGGTTTGTTGATATTTCTTTCATTTGATTCTCGGTCCCATGGATTTTCTGTTTTGTAAATTTTGTATTTGCTTGTGCGGCATAGTCTAGGTTTTTAGTGTTTATGTGCGGCATAGTCTAGGTTTTCAGATATATTTGATTTCTGGTGTTTATGTTTTGATTTGACAAATATTTGACTTGAACCGAATCACGCGTATGAAACCATTTTACAGGCAATTATCGATTACGGTGCTTAAAACCCTAGATCTTGATTGTGATGAGGTTCGAATTTAAGTCCTGCTCGCGTGAATGTTGGAATTGTTCAAGAGGGTTTCATACAGTCAATGTTTGAGTGGAAGCTCAAAGTAATTTCTTAGTGATTCATAGGTGATTTCAATGTTCTTTTACTTTTGGTATAGTCTCTAATTGTGGTGATATAGCTGATAATCGTTCTTAGTTAATCAGAATTCAGAGGTGATAATGGGAGACCAGTTTGGAAATTACATTGGTCAAAAGCTTGTGAAGGTGTCCAATTAACGTGGAAGTGATATTGGGGTACGATTTTAGAATTTAGTTGGATGTTACTAAATCCTCGTGTGCGTTCATAAGTCTCTTTTTTTTTTGAACAACAAAATTTTTTATTAACCTTTGAAAACGAATTACAAAGATTAAAAGGATCCAAGCAACAAGGCATCATGACGGAGAAGGGGAAGACCCCCACAAAGAATACACCCTTCACACACAAAGACACCTGCCGCTAAGAACCAAAAGGGAAAACACAACCTGATGCTGACAAGAAGCCAACCAGAACCTCCAACAAGGAAACAACGCCCCCAAAAAAAACTAAACCAACACCCCAAGCAAAACCCAACCAAAACACCAAAACAGACACCACTCTCGACAAAATTAGCTTCCAACAGAAAAACTGCTTATGATCTCATCATCTTCCCCCAAATAATCTTCCTCTAAGATCTTGCTTATTGACCGAGAAGCCTGAGCCGCATTAAGATGAATCCTGTTAGTGCCTTCAGAAGAAACAGATAAAGCAGCAGCAGCTATAGCAGATCGAAACACAACGCATTTTTTTTGTTTTCGACGACCCTTCTTCCTAGATTTAGGAAAACCCAACTTTTCTTTAATCCTTTTGTGCTTCCATTTTCCTTTCCCAAGATCTTCCACAACATCCGTTGGATTGAGATCCACAACTAACTGGATATCCTTATGGTTTAAAAAACCCACCTCTGCAAGATTCCAAAAGCCATCACCAAACTCCACCACATCCGTAGGACCATGAACCACATCCGTAGGACCAAGAACCACTCTGTCATCACCCATTATTGGAATGGAATTCACTGCACCAATTTCGCTATCTTCCAAGGCCAAATTGCTTTCTCCAACGTAAGACAATGAAGGAACAAAACCATTAATTTGGGATTCATCACCCACTTCCATAGATTTACTGCAGCAGAGAACATTCTTATTTGTAGCCTCTATATCAGTTTCAGCCACCTCCTTCGAGAAATCCAAATCATTATCCTTGTGGGTATCTTCCTCAACCATATTCATGTTGGAATTTTGTGAATGAAACCGGGGCACTCGGAGGGTCTCCCGAGGCAACCGAGACCACCCCACGGATTCATTACTTCCACGTGTAAAAGCTGAGTAACACCCCTCTTGAAGGTGAACATTATGGCAGCATTTCATCCCATTCAAATTCGGATTAAAGGGCATGGGTTACAGAATTCGGAAATTGAATGGCAGGCTGTTACATATGGTGGAATCAATTGGCAGATTCATTGCAGAATTCATTCCCGTATTTATGTTTTCAGCTCCTCCAATCACCTATAAATTGGTAGCTCTGCCTTTGGTTTCAACACAACAATTTCGTGTGTCACTTCATATTCCAGAAAATATTTTGAGAGAGAGAGGCAGACAAGAGTTTCAGTTCGCCAAGGCTTCCAGCGGCGGTGTTCCGGTGGTCGTGGTTCTAGCCGTTGTATCCTGGGACGAAGACGCCGGTGCATTCTACAACACCCACGGTAGGCGGCGAATCTTTGTTAAGGAGAGTGTGGTTACACACGACTCGGCTTCCGTTTACAGTTTGTATCTCGATTTCATTTCTGTAATTTTTCCAGTTTATGTAATGTTATTGTATTCTGTTCATGTATGATTTTATCAATGGAATTTGTTATTTGGAATTCGGGATTGCCACTGTATTTTTTCCAACAATTCAGATGATCTACCTCCATCTTCTCCACTACATTTACTGACACAGACACATCAGCAAAGTTGTCCTTCACCACAGCGTCCTCATCTGCCTTGCAAACCTCTACCTCATCATCTTCATCATCATTAGATTCAACATTAATTGGATTATGATTTTCTGCTTGCCGGTTGTAGGTTATGAAAGGACCACCAAGCGTCGGGCCTAATGTTATGGCCCCAAGAGGTTGTTCCTCCATGACCTTCACACTATGTGTAACTCCATTAATCTCTAAATCAAGCCAATCATTAATAATGGAGTTGTTCACAGTAGCAATTTGGATTCTTGCTCTCTGGAAAGAAAGACACTTCAAAGTAGACTCATCCACTTTTAAAAAATCCCCCCATATCTCACCAATTCTTTTGAAAGTAGCTTGGTTCCAAACATTAAGAGGCATACCGGAGCAACTCAACCACACAATTCTTTCCATTGAAGCCGACTCGCCATTCCATGATTTGATTTTGAGAAACCATCTTTGCAACCAGTCCTCCTTAATAGTTGAATCTCTTATCTCAGCATGTGTAAAAGTTAGCAAAAAATATCTTCCCCCCATATTTCTGATTTGAAAGTCACAAGCATGTTCCTTCAAAATCTCCTCTTGTAGTTCCATTGTAGCCATGTACTTGTGAGTTACAGCCACCGCACTTCTATATAGCCACTCGTTACTACTTGGTTGAATGGTAAGTGATTTCACTTCCGCACTCTTCTCCTCCCTCTTCTCTTCAACTTCAAAATTTTCACCTTTTAGAGTTTGGGCGTAAGTTTTGTACCCACTCGTACCCGTGTTTTGTTGTTGCAATACACCTTTGTCGCTAGAACCAAAGAATGAGTCTAACTTGACACCTCTGTTATGGACATTTCCATGACTTGCAACTACACCCACTCCCATATCATGTCCATTTTTTAAATTGGCCGTCTTCCTTTGCTGATTCGGAGAAAAGCTAGCATATTTAACAAACAATTTCCTGTCAATGCACCACATGCCATGTGCTTTAGAGATGGCCACATCTGCTGAAACTGAGCAATTGTATCTCACAATGCCAAACATACTACCAGTGGCTTTGCTTCTTTTCACAGGAATAAAAGCATCCATCACCACACCGTAGCTTGAAAACAACTTCTTGAGCCATGGTTGATTAGCATCCTCCGGCAAATTGTCAATGAACAGAGTAAAAATAGCCTCATTCCCATTGCCATACCTTATCCTATTTTTGTTCATAAGTTCATCCCTATTGATCCTTTTAGCACCCACAGGGATCCATCCTCCCTTATCAATTTCAACCCTTCTGTTTGAGTACATGGCATCAAAACTTACACCATTAAGATACTAGATTCAAAACAAAAACGGAGCTCCGGCGAGGAAGCCGGAAGGTCGCCGGAAAAAGCGCCGGAAAAAGAACGGCCGACAAAGGATGAAAGCCCTCGGACCAAGGATACCAAATATGAAAGTAGATAAGCTTGGAGAAGCTCCGATGGACGTAGATCTGAAAAAAAAGAGGCGAAAACCCAAGAGGGAGAAAGAGCCAAAACCGGGAGAAAATGGTCTGAACCGCCGGAGGATGATGATCTGGACGAGGAGAGGGAAAGAAATGGCCGGATATGCAAGGATCGGGAGGGGATTTGAGGAGCAAGGTTGAAAGGGATGGAGGCTATGGAGGGACCTGTGAACGTGCACAGTTAGACAGCAGCAAAAGAAAGGAATAGGGAAGAAAAGGTCAGAGGGTAGATAAATGGTGGGGTCCGGGCCGGAATGGAGGCTATGGAGGGAGGTCACTGAGAATCGCCAAGAAGATGATCCGTGAACTGCTGCATTCTTCTTATTCACGGATCATCCGTGAATAAGATTTTCTCTCTCCTCTTAATATGCGTTCATAAGTCTCTACACATATTCAAGTGCATTTATTCAGTTTTTATTTGGTTCACAAGCATTATCTCTGTATTGTCATGTTTCTTGATTGAGAAATACATTTTACCAAACTTTCTTTCGGTCCTTTTGTCGGGACTTTAACATGGGCATCCTTGAACTCTTTGTGCTTATTTGTTTTTATTTGGTTGTGCAGTACATGCTGTTTAGATAACGATGCAGATAGGAGCAAGATCGTTGCAAGAGATGCAGATAGGAGCAAAGATCGTTGTAAGGGAACACTTGTGAGGATCGTTTGGAGAAATTGCAATGGCCATGTTCTAAGAATTAGAATGTTACTTGTGAAGAGTGTTTGCAATTTTTTTTCGTTTTAATTTCTTTTTTGTTTGTTCGTTCTTGTATATAGTTGTACGCTTTTATAGAAATAATCTCAGTTTTTAGGGCCTTTTGTCACGGTAAAAAACCGTGATCGAAAATACACGACTTTTGGTTACACATTGATAGACCACGGTTTTGCAAGCGAGATTAAAAGTAAAAGATCACACCAAATAACTGAGATCTTTATTTATTTTTGTAGTAGTGTCTCCCTCTCTCTCTCAGTCTCTCTCAAAATAAAAATATAAAATAAAATCAAATCAAATAAATCAATAAAAATTTTGTAACTTCTTTTTCCCTCTTGTTTATTTTTTTGTTCATGACTTAATTTTTTTTTAAACTTGATATAAATATATAATTCACTAACACAAGTTACACAACCAAAAAATAATTCTTTTTTATTTTTGTGATTATCAACAAATACATACAAATAAATTTTTTAACATTTTTTTTTTGCCTTGTGCCGTGCCCGTGCCGAGCCGCCGTGTCGTGCCGTGCCAGGACAACTTCCGTGCTCGTGCTGTGTCGTGCCCGTGCCCGTGCCGTGCCAAGCCAACTTCCGTGCTCTTGCCCGTGCTCGTGCCCGTGTCGTGCTAGAATAAAGTCGTGCCGTGCCTCGTGCCCCGTTGACTTCGTACCGTGCCCGTAGAAGACCGTGTCGTGCCGTGCCACGTGCCACCTTAGCTGCCGTGCATGTGTCGTGCCCGCTCATTTCTGTGCCCGTGCCGCGTGCCAACTTATACCGTGCCGTGCTAGGATTTTACTGTGCCTCTGGCGTGTCGTGCCGCCTCCGAACGTGTCGTGCCCGTGCCGGCCCGGCCCGTTTGACACCTCTACTTCCAAGAACTGGTTCTTCCGGTCGCCGCCGCTGATCCACTGATCTAAAACCACCACCGCCAGTCCACAACCCCGCAAACTCCTACCTTTCTCTGTACGCGATCAACATCAGGACTTGGTGAGATCAAAATCAGAACCAACCCAAAATCTGAAATCGAACAGGTAAGGCTCTCTCTCTTCCCGTCTCTCTCTCTTTTTGCTGTTGTTGATGGGCTATTTAGATTTTTATACATGATTCTGTTGGGGTCTAGTAGATTAACACTCCTAGTAGGAGTATTGGAATGAATTGAGTTTTTTGCCCTAATTTGGAATGAATTGAGTTTTCTTTATTTGATTGGGTGGGAAATAAATAGAGGCATCAATTTGTTGTTACTGTGATGGCAACCGCAGTATTGTATTATGTACAATTGAACTATGTGAATTTATTCAAATGCATCGTCGCATTAGGGATAGGGAGACTCATTCACAACTCCAAGAGGACCTAGTTGAGCACTTGTGGGAACTACACGGAGATTCTTAATAGGTTCATGTAGTATTCAACTCTGTCAAATGGAAATCCTTGGGAAAAAAAATTAGTTTTTGCTTCTTCTTTTTGCTAGAACAATGTTATGAATCATGTCTAGTTTGTTATGAACAATGTTATGAATCATTATCTGGAGTTTGAATCATTATCTGCTGCAAATTGGTTAATGCATTGGTGCTCATCTGGAGTTTGTTATAATCCTGATTGCTACTATTTTCCTGGGTGGCTGCATTTTCATTTTCTTATGATCTTATTTGTTTGCAAGCTGGAATGATATTCTCCTTGCTGGATGTATCCTTTGCAGGCTATGGATGTGGAAGGGAGGTAAAGTCTTGTATGGGGAGGTTGCATCCTGGGATGATATTCACCTACAGCAGTCTAGTTCTACTTTGTTAGAATTTGATACATGTATGCTACTTTGTTAGAATTTGATGTTTGTTTTTAATGGCTGGTATAGAAAATCCGTTTTTTTAGTTTCGACAGAGAGCAAGAATAGAGAGTAGTGTTGGAATGGTGGTGTGAAAAAATGAATAGACAACGTAGAGTATGTACTTTTTTTTGTACTTTCACCTAGTTATTTTGACTAGTAGTGTTGGAGTTGCTCTTAGTAGAAGTTCACATTGTTTTCTCTTGATTTTAATTTTTGAATGTATATATTTGCCCTTCCTGCGCAAACATCCTAATTCCGTCCCTGAATCAAATCTTAACAAAAGTACACAAAATATGAGAGCACAAGGAATTAACATGCTGGTGACAGGTTTAGGTTGAACAAACATTTCTTTTCTGCTAAGAAAGGAATGACACTAATACAATCGAAAATGTTACGAGATACATGAATAACAGGAGAGTAAAATAGGTATTGAACCAAAGAACAAGAGAGCAAGAAACATTGCTTTCCATATGATGGAGCAAAAAAACACCCAGTCGAGATACCCGTTTCGCACTTCCGCTCAAAAGCATTTTCTGTGTACAATCGAAGGGCCAGACTCATCGTACTCTGCCTTTGATATCCACATCTGTATTTCAAGTGCAAAACAAAAGCACCCGTTAGAAACATTTTTGTGCAACTATTACCTCACCCATACATTCCACCGGATTCAATAATGAGGCTTCTCTTTCTTTTGAATCCGTTCGAAGGCGGCTCAGTGCTATTTTACATTGACTCAGTACGTGGCGGATTCACCCGGTTTCCATTTCAATGACACATGGACATGCCAAAATGTATTCACCCTCTCGGTATTTATTTCTTCTCTTTTGAGGTTAAATCATATTTACAAGGAGTAAGGACAGTACGGAAGCGGGGTCGCTGCTGTGCAGCCACCGCACGACACCGTGTTGTGCACATCCAAGCCGTCCGTCGCTCGGATGGACGGCCAAGATTTCATCTCGCATCGCACAACAATGAATGGTTCAGATGCAACCGAACCGAGATGAAATCTGGGTCGTCCATCCGGCAATGGACGACCCGGATGTGCACAGCACGGTGCCGTGCGGGGGCTGCACAGCAGCTGCCCCCCTTCCGGACAGTCCACACATAATGTAGGAGTTCTGTGCACAGTTCAAAGTAAATTTAAATCACAACATGTGCTTGCTAGGTGGATAGGATTAATAAACTTGCTAGGTGGATAGGATTAATAAACTTGCTAGGTGAGTGTCCAACTGAACATGTCAGAAATGCATTCCATAGCCTTATCCGAGGTTCGAGTGTCCAACAAAACATGTCAGACATGCATTCCATAGCCTTATCCGAGGTTCGAGTGTCCAACACAAGTACTTTACAAGTGTAAAGAAACCCACCTGCTGGAAAGTACTGAGAGAAGCCAAGATGGAACCTCCAATCCAAACGCTGTATTTCCTTTCAGGAGGAGCAACCACTTTAATTTTCATGCTGCTAGGAGCTAATGCTGTGATTTCCTTGCTCATTCTGTCTACAATACCCGGAAACATGGTGGAACCACCACTCAATACTACATTTCCGTAGAGATCCTTTCTGATATCAACATCGCATTTCATTATAGAGTTGTAGGTGGTCTCATGAATCCCAGCAGCTTCCATTCCAATCATAGATGGCTGGAAAAGGACTTCTGGACACCGGAAACGCTCTGCTCCGATGGTGATTACCTGCATAGAGGGGGAGCAGGAGTTTTCTATCAATGGGTAAAAACGTAACCTCAAACGTTTGCTATTTACTACCCATGGAAGTTAGTTTCTGAGCACAACAATGACCATCCAGAAAAGGAAAAAAAATCTGACTATAAGTAAGAATCGTGTTTTCTAAAACTTAGTGGCAGCAATCAAAGATCGAATTAAATTTTATGGACAATGTTGGGAAAGAATCTTAAATCAAATAAAAATAAGAAATTTTAAAATATGGTTTGTTCAATTGATGACCCCACTTGAACAAGCATGGCTCTGCCATGATTACCTGCCCATCGGGTAATTCGTAGCTCTTTTCAACAGATGAGCTTGTCTTTGCAGTTTCTAATTCCTGTTCATAATCAAGGGCGATGTATGCCAACTTCTCCTTCATATCCCTCACAATTTCACGTTCAGCAGTAGTGGTGAATGAATAGCCACACTCAGTTAATATCTTCATCAGGGCATCAGTGAGGTCACGGCCTGCAAGGTCAAGACGTAGGATAGCGTGTGGAAGTGCATAACCTTCGTAAATGGGAACCGTGTGGCTTACACCATCTCCAGAATCCATGACAATACCTACATAAAATGAAGATAAACAAAATAAGGCGGCTTATACCCGTTGTCCTTGCACCATCAAGTGAAAGTTCGGTAACATCTGGTGTTTCTATGTGTTACCCAGTCTAGGCAAGGAAAATCAAGCATTCCTTAATCCTTACTACATGAAAAACACAAGCACTCACCGGTAACTTTAGAAGGAAGGTTTCCCTTCGGACCAAAGGTGCGTCCGCTCAGTGACTAAGAAATGGTTTTGCCTATACAGAAGAAACTCAATGTCTTCCATTAAGTACTCCCTCTGTTCCATTTTGTCCATTCATCTTTTCAAGTAGGATGTCCCAAAGAGAATATCCACTTCGAAAAGTCAAAGAATAATGTTTGCAAGCTTCCATAACAACCCCTAATAAATTACTATCACCACTGTATTCGAAAGTTGGAAATAAAGAGGCTGCATGTCCCCTTAAAAAGCTAGAACTGTTCAAGGTATAAACAAAACAGGACAGAGGGAGTCGTCAAGACTGCATGAATAGCTTACCAGTTGTACGACCGCTGGCATAGAGAGAAAGGACAGCCTGTATGGCAACGTACATAGCAGGAGCGTAGAACGTTTCAAACATAATTTGTGTCATCTTCTCACGATTAGCCTTTGGATTGAGAGGCGCTTCTGTAAGGAGAACCGGATGCTCTTCCGGAGCCACACGGAGTTCATTATAGAAGGTGTGATGCCAGATCTTCTCCATATCATCCCAATTACTCACGATACCATGTTCAATTGGATACTTCAATGTTAAAATACCACGCTTGGACTGAGCCTCATCCCCAACGTATGCGTCTTTCTGCCCCATGCCAACCATAACACCAGTGTGGCGTGGGCGGCCAACTATACTTGGGAACACAGCCCTTGGAGCATCATCCCCAGCAAACCCAGCCTATAGAAAAGGTTGGCAGTCGTAATGAGTAACTAGAACAATAAGGAGAGAAATTCAGATCTCACATCTAAAATCAGTTCCAAGTTTTCCCCAAATTTACAATGTTTAGTATTTAGCTAATAAGATTCCAAAAGTAAAGGACTTCATTTGATACCTTAACCATCCCCGTTCCATTGTCACATACAAGAGGTTGAATGTCCTCGGAGTCTGCCATCTTCTATTGCCTGCCAAAAGGGTATTCAGATTAAGATTAAAGTGTTGTACTGCCATGGGAAAAATGCATGCCTATGAAACAAAACTTACTTTTGCAGCAAGAAACCTCAGAACTTAAAAAACCTAACCATCCCTATGTTTTGGCACATAAGCTAGCGAGAATAGGTAGTGTACAGTGTATACATTAGGCTCTACTTTTGGCCATTGATATTTAACAGATCTTGCAGCCTTACAGTTTCATCCCAAACGAGTTCACTATAAGGATAAACACAGTATTGATATACATGGCTTATTACACCTCGACTTTCTTACTAATCCAAAGACTTTGATAACTCTCTCTCTTCCTAGCTATAAAAGGGGAATCTTTATTTAAGAGATCGTGAAGGCCTAGAACAACAAAACTAGACTTAATCGATACCATCCTAATCACATTGCAATTCTGTATACAAATTGTTTTTATATATACATTGACTTCACCGATAATTCCACAACAAACAGGTACTCCATGGCTCTCAAATACTTGTGGCTTAATTCTGTAGATGTAAAAAAGCTGAATATGATGGCGAAATTTGAACTTGAATTTTCAGATTTGGGATTGTTATGCCAGATGTTCTGAACTTTAGCATTATCTGTTAAGTGAAGGACAAGAAGGTCATTCTACACTTTCCAGTTGTAACTGATTGTAACTAATTCTTCTTATGTGCTGTAGAGTTAGTTTCTCTGTCTAGGTTGTTAGTTAGCACCTGGGTATAAATATCTGCCCAAGCTGTCATTTGCTGTAACTTCGATTACCAGAATACAATTACATACTTTAGTTTCTCTCTCTACAAGTTGTCATGGTATCAGAGCGCTAATCGACGCAAGTCGACGAAGAACCCTAATTTTGGTTTAGATTCGATCAAGATTCAAGAATTCATCGAGATTCAAGAATTCATCTATGGCTGCAAATCTAGATTCCGCATCAGGTTCTACTTCGAGTTCATCATCTCTACCTTCTTCTCTCTCATTTCTGATCGCAAACTTTCAATCCTTCATTACAATTCGACTTGAATCCTCAAATTACTTCGCCTGGAAAACTCAAGTAGAGAACGCACTGAAAGCGAATGATTTGTTTGATTTTGTTAATGGATCTGTTCTTGCACCTGTGTCGTATGTGTTGGATGCATCTGGAAACAAAGTAGTCAATCCTGAATTCACTCGATGGACTACAGTTGATCGAATGTTGCTGTCCTGTTTAATAGCAACCCTAACACCGAGTATTCTCCCACATATTGTTGGATCTGATCATACCTCTCAATTCTGGAATAAACTTGAAGAAAAGTTTAGTCTGTTGTCTCGTTCACATATTCATGATTTCAAACGAAGGTTGTACAACCTAAATAAGACAGGGTCTATGGAACAGTACATTGATTCCATTAAGGAAATTGTACAGAAGTTAGCTGCTTCAGGACATTTTGTTGAGGATGAAGACCTAATTTTTCATGCTCTAAATGGTCTGAAAACTGGATATTCTTCATTCAAACAGACTATTCGTACCAGAACTGAACCTCTCTCATTTAGTACCTTTGCCTCTATGCTTATGGCTGAGGAGTTGCATGTGGAAAATGAAAATTCCAATATCACATCTATTCTACTTACACAGAATACTGGTTCAGCCAATACTTCATTTCAACCTGGTGTGCATCCCTCTAATGGCTCTCCATTACCTCCACTTTTGCCTCAATCTCAACCATATCAATTCCCTTTCCCAGCCCCACAACAACAGCAATTGTATCCATCTTCATACAGTGGTAACCAAAGGAACAATAGACCTAACCAGAGGAATACCAGATATCAGAATTCTAATTCTGGAGGAGGATGTCAGATTTGTGGCAAGACAAATCACTTGGCTTACTTATGTTACCATCGCAAGAATTTGTCCTACAGACCAATGGGCAACTTTGGTGGCAACTCTGGTAACTTTGGTGGCACTTCTGGCAACTTTGGTGGTAGTTCTGGAAACTTTGGTGGTAATTCTGGATCTTCTAGGGGACCTAGTGGAGGGTATGGTTCTCAGGGAAACTATGGTAATGCTGGGCATACTTCTCAGGCTTCTGCTGGTTATGGACCTCCAAATGGTGCTGGTTTTGGACCTCCAAATGGTTCTTCTTCTAGTACTCCACCTTCTGGCTTCTCAGGATTTGGGGGTGGTTCTGGCCCTATGCCTCCTGCTAGTGCTCTCTTTACAACTACAGATCCCATGGGCTACTATAATTCTGGTCCCTCAGATGGTGATTATGCTCTGGGTGTGAATCATGCTTATGCTTCTCAACAATCTGTCAACCCTACTCCACCACCAGCACCATGGTTCCTTAATTCTGGGGCTACTTCTCATGTCACTCATGACACTACACAGATTCAGGCTCATCATGGTAACTCTGGACCAAGCTCTGTCATGGTTGGCAATGGGCAAACTCTTCAAGTTGCCCACTCAGGTAAAGGCTGTCTCTCCACTCCTAATCATTGTTTTGACTTGTCTTCCATTCTTCATGTTCCTCACATATCTCACAATCTTTTATCTGTCTACCAAATTGCTAAGGATAATAATTGCATTATCACTTTTGACTCATGTGGCTATGTCATTCAGGACAAAGTCACTCTTCAGATTCTACATCAAGGGAAGTGCCACAAGGGGCTCTATCCCATTCTTCCTTCTTCTGATCAAGCTGCTGCTCTTCTGAGTGTCTCATCATCTCCTAGTGTTTGGCACAATAAACTTGGCCATCCTCATGCTGGTTCCATCTCTATTCTATCCAAACAATATAATCTGTCCATTGCTCCTACATCTCATTTAGAATGTTATGCTTGTAATAAGGCTAAGAGCCATAAGATTCCATTTCATTCCTCCACATCTCACACTAGTGTACCCTTTGAATTAGTGCATATGGATGTATGGGGTCCTTCCCCTGTAGCTTCCTTTTCTGGTTTCAGATATTATCTCCTCTTAGTGGATGACTTTACAAAATATTGCTGGTTGTTTCCTCTTCATGCTAAATCAGAAGTTACCTCTCATGTTCAGGCTTTCAAAGTGTTTGTTGCTAATCAATTTTCCTTGTCTATTAAAGCTTTTAGAAGTGATAATGGTGGTGAGTTTCTTAGCAAGTTAATGTCTATTTTCTTTGCTGCTTTTGGCATTCTTCATGAGACTACTTGTCCACACACCCCAGAACAGAATGGGGTGGCTGAGAGAAAACATGGACACATTGTTGAAACAGCCATAGCTCTTCTACAACAAGCTCAATTACCTATACAATTCTGGTTAGAAGCAGTAACCACTGCTATTTTCCTTATTAATAGACTACCCAACTCTTCTGTTAATTTCCAAGTTCCTTTTCATCTTCTATACCACAAGTCTCCTGAGTATCACTCTCTTAAACCATTTGGTTGCTGTTGTTTTCCCTGGTTACGACCTTATGTGGCAAATAAGTTGGTTCCCAGGTCCACTCCTTGTGTCTTCCTTGGCTATTGTGCTACTACAAAGGGTTACAGATGTCTGGATCCTGTCACTCAAAGAGTTTATATTTCAAGACATGTCAAGTTCTTGGAAAATGATTTTCCTTATCCTAAACTAGTCTCTTCAGTTTTCTCCAAGAATTCTTCCTCTTCTCCTACTACCTCCATTCCCATATTCAAATCTTCTATATCTCTAGTTTCTCCTGTATTTTTCCCTCCTCATTCTATACCTTCTCCTTCCCATTCTTCCTTACCTACACCTTCTATAGTTCCTTCTTCATCTCCTGTCTCCACTTCAGGTCTACTCCCTTCTCCTTCTCCTATCTCATCCTTTGTTCCTCCTGCTTCTTTGGGACCTTCTTCTTCCTCTCCTCCTGTTATGCCATCTATTTCTACCTCTTCTATCTCTGTTCATCCCATGGTCACACGTTCCAAACGTGGTATAGTTGTTCCTAAACAGCCTTTCACTCTTATGGTTCATGCTTCTCCTGTGACAGAACCATCTTCTTTCAAAGAGGCTATGCATTTTCCTGAGTGGCAACAAGCCATGTCTGAAGAATACTCTGCTCTAGTCCAACAAGGCACTTGGTCCTTAGTTCCACTACCAGCCAAGGCTCCTGTAATAGGGTGTAAGTGGATATTTCGTATCAAAAGAAATTCTGATGGTAGTATTGCTCGTTATAAAGCCAGATTAGTAGCTCAAGGGTTTCAACAGACTGAGGGGATTGACTACACTGAGACTTTCAGTGCTGTAGTGAAACAGCAAACAGTGAGAATGGTTTTGTCTTTGGCTATGAGTAATGGCTGGGCAGTCAAACAATTGGATGTATCCAATGCTTTCTTGCATGGTACTATTCAGGAGAATGTCTATCTAAGACAACCTCCAGGGTATGTTAACTCTCAGGTTCCTCACCATGTGTGTAAATTACATAAAGCCCTATATGGCTTGAAACAGGCCCCAAGGGCCTGGTATGACATGTTATCCAAAAGCCTAATCAAACAAGGGTTCATAAATAGCTTGGCAGATAGTTCCTTGTTTGTTTTTGCCAAAGCCTCAGATCTTGTTTATGTTCTTGTCTACGTGGATGATATCCTCATTATAGGGAATAACACTTCTTTGGTTACACAGATCATTAAGGGACTGGGTTCAGATTTTGCCTTAAAAGACCTTGGATCACTTCATTATTTCTTAGGCATAGAAGTAATTCAGAACTCTGCAGGTGTTATACTATCACAGTCTAAGTATGCTACTGACTTGCTCCTTAAAGCTGGTATGCAGGGATGCACACCATGTGCATCTCCCTCTTCTCTGAAATCACAACCTTCTCCTACATCTGATTCTCCATTTCCTAATCCAGAGTTCTATAGGACCATTGTTGGGTCCTTGCAGTACCTTACTTTAACAAGACCTGAGCTCTCTTATGCAGTCAATTCTGTATGTCAACACATGCACCAACCAAGGGAGAGTCATTTCACTGCTGTCAAACGAATCCTTCGATATGTTCAGGGGTCTATTAATCAAGGGTTACAGTTTACTAAAGATTCTGCCACTCTTACTGCTTTCTCTGATGCTGACTGGGCTGGGGACTCAGTTGATAGACGATCCACTGGTGGCTTTTGTATTTTCTTAGGCTCAAATCTTATTTCCTGGTCAGCAAAGAAACAACACACTGTGGCAAGGTCTTCCACAGAGGCTGAATACAAGTCCTTAGCTAATACCACAGCAGAACTTATATGGCTTGTTCATATTCTTAAAGATCTCCATTTTCCTGTTACTGAATCTCAGTTACCTGTGTTATGGTGTGACAATGTATCAGCTATTTCTCTTGCCTCCAACCCTGTGTTTCATGCTCGTACAAAGCATGTGGAGGTTGATTTCCATTTTGTTCGTGAGAAAGTGTTACATAAGCAGCTTAGTGTTCAGTTTGTTCCTTCTGCATTCCAGCTTGTTGACATCTTCACAAAACCTCTGACTATCTCCAGGTTTAATTTTCTGAAATCCAAACTGCATCTGGTTCCTGTACCAGCTTCAGTTTGCGGGGGTATGTTAAGTGAAGGACAAGAAGGTCATTCTACACTTTCCAATTGTAACTGATTGTAACTAATTCTTCTTATGTGCTGTAGAGTTAGTTTCTCTGTCTAGGTTGTTAGTTAGCACCTGGGTATAAATATCTGCCCAAGCTGTCATTTGATGTAACTTCGATTACCAGAATACAATTACATACTTTAGTTTCTCTCTCTACAAGTTGTCATTATCCAGATAAAACATGAAAATGAATTTAGCTATTAAACGGCCAAAACTTTTCCCCACTCTATAGTAAATGACAGTTGTGGGACCCTTTTCTGATGCTGATTATCCAAAAATAACCCATAAACGCTTGACAATCAAAAGGAACGATGGATTCCTATTGATTGAGACATATAAAAATACTCTGCCTCTACATATAAAATTCATGCAACAGAACCAAGAACTGCGGATCTTGATTTTCCATGGACAAAACCCAAACTAAGGTAACTATACATCACGATGAGACTAGTAAGTGAAAATGCTTGAAGATCACGTAGGAATTTTGCAGAACCCTAACAAAGGATTCGGCTATGTAAGCAAGATTTTCACATTGGATAGGCGAATAGTAAAACAAAGGTTGTTACCATTAAAAGGAGCTATTAACTTGGAACTTATTTTTTTTTGAAAAGCAGAAAACTTTATTAATCTCTGAAAAAGATACAAAGATTAAAAGGGAAGAAGGGAAACAAGTTGCGAATAACGGGAGAAAAAAGTCAACCGCTAAACGGAACAAACCACTTCAGACCCCAGGATAGCGAGAAGCCAACCCAAACAAAACAACATAAAAATATGTAGCATAGAGCCAACAAATCTGGAGCACTACGCATGATTACAAGGATTCTAAAATGCTTTGAAGCCTGAATAAAAAATCATCCATAGAGAAATTACTGCCCCCGACTTTGGCCTTCACCCACAGAGCCACCCTTATCTTGATAAGGTCAGAAATTTTGTCCCAATCAGGAATAGAACCTTCAAAGATTAATGCATTTCTAGTGTTCCAGATGGTCCACAAGATAGCTAAAGGAATAGCCTCCCAGATTACTCTTCTTCTTTTTTTCAATTTCCAGTCCTTCCACCAAAAAAAAGAGACTAACCATCGATTGAGGGACTACCCATTGGACTCCCCACCAAATTAGAATCTTGGACCATACCTGCCAAACTGGATCACAATGAAGAAGAAGGTGATCCACTGATTCAATATGGTTCAAACAGAATTTGCAGGTTGCTTCTTGTTCATTTTGAATAAAACCAATCTTGAGGAGATAATCTGCAGTCTTGATTTTACCGAGATACACTAACCAGCTGAAGCATTGAATCCTGTATGGCGCCGCATTTCTCCAAATTAAATCAAAAGCTGTGTTTGAAGAAAGGGATTGATGGTTCGCTAAATTGTAGAGAGATTTAACCGAGAAGACTTTAGAAGGGCAAGCTGCCCAAACAAGTCTGTCATCGGAACCATTAGAGACCACAATCTCTGAGCCATCCAGTAAAGAATACAGTTCAACAAGAAAATCATTCTCCCAATCATAAATCCTTCTTCTAAAATTGAGTACCCATTGATGTGCTTCAGATCTTCTTGCCAAAACCTCACAGATAAGCTCCTCCTTATGACACACCAGTGAAAATAATGGTGGAAAGGCCTCAGCTAAGCTTTGAATCCCCAGCCATTTGTCTAGCCAGAATAGAGTTTGCTTGCCATCACCAACTCTGATAGTGGTATTGCTTGAGAAAAGGGAGTGCAATAATGGGTTTCGCTCTTTTGTTTGCAAGATGTCCCTCCAAATGGTTGAGACTTTTCTGGAGATGGCTAATTTTGGTGACCAATTACTGCCATTCATTTTGTATTTTGCCTTGACAACCTTTCTCCAAAGCGCGTTCTTCTCCATGCCGTACCTCCACCACCATTTCATTAACAAAGTGTCGTTCATCTCCCTAATGTTTCTAATTCCAAGGCCTCCACTGCCCCTCCCTTGAGTTATTTTAGACCAAGAAACCAGATGAAGTCTTCGTTTGAGATCAGAACCTCCCCACAGAAAATTTGCCTGAATGCCTTCAATGATCCTTGCCACACCCTCAGGAATTTTAAAGAGAGACATGAAAAAAATTGGTAAACTGCAGAGAACAGACTTAATTAGAACAATTCTACCACCAAATGATAGATATCTTCTTTTCCACGATGCTAGTTTTGCCTTGAATCTGTTAGTGACAGGTTTCCAAGTGGACTTTCTATTCGGGTTTGCCCCTAAAGGCAATCCCAAGTAAATGACAGGAAGGGATTGTATTTGACATCCAAGAGTTTGAGCAAAAAGTTGTAAATCCCCATCTGCAACACCTACTCCACAGAGAATTGATTTGCGAAAATTAATTCTTAGCCCAGATATCTCCTCAAAATCACATAACAGCTTTTTAACCACCTGCACCTCTTCTAAATTAGCTTTACAGAAAACCAAGGTATCATCGGCAAATTGCAAATGGGTAATGATAGGTCCATCATTACCAATTGCTAAACCACTGAGAGTACCTTGGTTTAAAGCCCTTTTGAATAACCAGTTGAGGCCTTCAGCAGCTATAATGAACAGGAAAGGAGAAAATGGATCTCCTTGTCGAACTCCCTTTTGCATTTGAAATTCCTTAGTGGGAGAGCCATTTACTAATACTGAGACCCAAGCTGTGCGTAGACATTCCTTCATCCACTTAATCCATTGCCTAGGATAGCCCATTAGTTTCAACATTCTCACGGTATAGTTCCAGTTAAGGTTATCAAAAGCTTTCTCAAAATCTAGCTTTATGATAAGACCTTGTTTCCTGCTTTTCTTCCAACCATCGACAATTTCATTAGCAATGAGTATGCCATCTTGTATGTTTTTTCCTCCTGAGAAAGCAGACTGAACTTCCCCCACTACAATAGTGATTGTAATTTTTATTCTAGCTGCAAGAACCTTTGAGAGGATTTTGTACAAGCAACCAATGAGGCTTATTGGTCTATAGTTTGATAGGCCTATAGGATTCTCAACCTTTGGAATCAAAGTGATAAAAGATAAGTTAATACCTTTTGGAAGCTTTCCATTCTTGTGAAACTCTTTCAGAAAATCCATGATATCATTTTTCATGAAATGCCATCCCTTCGCGCTTAACATGTTAAAACCGTCTGGCCCTGGTGCTTTATTCCCATCACAAGTTTTGATAATGTTCCATACGTCTTCCTCTGTGAATTCAGAAATTAGTTGAGTGACCAAATCAGCGTTCAAGACATCACCTTCTCTGTTACCAATCAGTGGTCTTGATTCCCTTTCCTCAACTAATTAGTTAAGTATTGGTTTTTGAAATGCATAAACACAGCCTCCTTTATGAGCTCTGGCTCTTCAATAAGAATCCCATCAACTGACAAGGAATTGATCAGGTTCCTTCTCTGTCTGGCAGAGGCCAAGATGTGAAAAAATTTAGTGTTTTTGTCCCCCAAAAGTTGCCAATTGATCCTCGATTTTTGGAGCCACATTCTCTCTAGTGACCTACTCAATTTCCATACTTCTGCTTTGAGTGATCGTCTGAGGGTGTTCTCTTCTTCTGATAAGTTGCCCTCCTCTGCTTGAAGGTCCAAGTTGTGAAGCTCTAACTCCACTTCATCCAATTTGGTTTGGATGTTGCCAAAAGCCCCTTTTGACCAAACTTTGAGTGCTTCTTTCATTTCTTTCAACCTTTTTGAGACTCTCATTGCTGCCCATTTGTAATTTTGGGTAATATTCCAAGCATTTTCCATGATTTTAAGGCATTCCTTATTTTCTAGCCAAGCGTTGAAAAACCTGAAAGGTTTGGGACCCCATTCTCTATCATCTTCCATCAAAAGGATTGGACAATGGTCAGATAAAGATCTAGGGAGGCCCCATTGCTTAAGATTGAAGTTGTCAAGCCATTCAGAATGGAGAAGGAATCTGTCTAGTCTGCTCCATTTTTCATCATCCTGGGAATTTGACCAAGTGAAAGTTCTGCCAAGAAGTTGTAAATCCAGAAATTCCATGTCTTCTATAAACTTGTTTAGATCTCTCATGCCTCTGTCCCTATTTGAGCACCCTTGCCTTTCATCAGAGTTTCTAATTTCATTTAAATCACCTCCCAAGCACCAAGGGGTAGGATACTGATTTCTCAATCTTCCTAGCACCTCCCAGAATATACCTCTTTCAGCTACACCACAGGGACCACAGGCATTGACAATCGTGCAGTTGATTATGCCAATACAAACTATTCACCGATTACCAAAAAAGTTGTCACTATATATTTTCGAACATGATTACATCATAGATGCATACAATCTTAAGCGGGGCTGCTAAATTTTTGAACAACTTCTTGGATTGGTGAGTCTTATATTTTCCAAAAAAAAAAAAAACATTTGGTCGGGATGAACTTATACAATTTTCTGAGCTAATTAGCTAAAGGTAATCCTAAAATGCTTGACGATGGAAAGCAACAGTGTAGTCCCATTTCGTGAGACACATAGAAGCATTCTGTCTCTACCTGTCAATTTCATGTAACACAAACAGCAGCTGCAGAACCTGATTTTCCATACCCAAACTAAGGTAACTTCACATCACGATCAAACTACTTACATTCGAGGGAAAATGCTTGGAAGATCATGTTAGGAGTTCTGTGGAACCCTAACAAAGGGTCTAGGGAGACGAATGCACGAAGTGAAGAAATCAAAATACAATAACCAGGGATGGGGACAAGATTTCAACATTGGTTAGGTGAATATTAGAACAAAGTTTGTGATCTATAAAAGGCGCCATTTATTTACGTCGATGCAAACTACAAACATATTACCAAAAAAGCTTTATATATTTTTTAACGATGAAGTAACATGCTTACAACATAGAAGGATACAATCTTATGAGGCCTGCTGAAATTTTCAAGAAACTCTTCAATTGGTGAGTGCCATATTTTTCGAAAAAACATTGGGTCAGGATGAACTTCTACAACTTTGAAATTGTGAAGGAAAAAAAAATGCTGCTATACTCTAGAGAAATTTTGGAACTTGGGTAGGACAATCACCAAGGGTCGTCCATCCCACGATCGGTCCAGGGCCAGCCTTGAGATTCTCAGGGCCTAAGACAAACTTGTGAGGCGAAGAATAGTCTTATCTACTATGTGCACCCTCTAAAAATTATTCCATATGAGATTTTGCGACTCAAAATATGAGATTTTGTGGCTCTAAATATGAGATTTTGTGGCTAGAGATATGAAAGGCGTATGGTATGCACACTCATATGGATAATCACAAAATCTCATATATGTCCACAAAATCTCATAGTTGGAGCCACACAATCTCATATTGGATCCATGTGGACTTGGTGTGGACCTTGCGGACCTCATATTTGGAGCCACAAAATCTCATATTGAAAAATAAATTATTCGTCTCGATTTGAAAAATAAAAAAAATAGAAAATATTAATAGACAATAAAAATTAATTTCACAAAAGAAAAAATAGATGATTTGTAAAATATTTTTTTACAGATGTAAGAAATCTGTTAATTAAATATCAATAAGAACCTGATCAATTCTTTGATCGATTTCCGACTAAAATGATTTTTTATAGATGTCCTTCAAATATTATTTTAAACAAATTGAGCAACTCCCATTATTTATTTGAGGTCCAAAGTGGATTCCACATAATGCGGTGTGGATTACCAATAGTTCGTTGTGTTTGATATGGCGTTACTTGCTTGCATGGACTTTATTGCCACGCAACCTTACAGAAATGCGTGCAATATATGATATTTTAGTATATTCAAAGCGCTTGAGATTATTTTTAAAATACATTTCAAAACTGCTACATTTGAACGATTTTTTTAAATAACAAGATTATTATTCACCACTTGTATCCTCTCATTTTTTTCCCTAAATTTTGGTTAAATTTTTGCATTATATCATACATCTCGAAAAGAAAATTCGAAAATAATAAAAATACAGCATAAATTTGAAATAAAAATCATATAAACGAGGCTTAATTTTATACTTTTCTAATTCCTCACGTGAAATGTAAAAAAGTTCATATAAACTGAACGATTTGATATGAAAAAAATGATCCAAATTTAATAAAAATTATATAAATTTGAATTATATGTAATAACAAACGGGCCTAAGTATTATTTGAAAGTAAAACCAATTTGGTCACGACAATAAATGTATCAATAACTGGCCGTGTTGGGCTTGAGTGCACTACATGTGTGGTGTGGAATAATTTGAGCCATACATTGTACAATCAATACACATACCTTACATCACATTTGGGTTACTTTTTGAAATTTGAACTATTAAAAACACTTTTGTGACGACTCAAATTGTGCACTATATCTCTGTAGTTAAGGGATGTCCCCGGTTTTTATAGTCAATAACAAACAGGTGCACTGCAGGGTCCCGCTCCTTAAAGTCAATAACGTCCCATTCCAAACTTTCATGGTTCCATGTGGTTTCGTTTGAGGGCAATTTTTGGTCGCTCTTGGGCATGTCCCAATTGCCTGTTGCAGTCACACATTTGGATGATTTTTGAGGCACTTGGTCGCGGTAGGTGAGGTTTGGAAAATATCGGTAGAATACCAAGAAATTTTCTTATACACATTTGACCCCTTAAATATCAATAGATTGCCCCCAAAAAAAGATACTCCCTCCGTGACTCCGTCCTGTAATGAGTGACAGCTTTCATTAATTACTTGATGGAATCCAATTATTTCTCTGAGACAAAGCTTTCAAAATTATGAAAATATTAGAAATTGCAAAATGTTGATAAATGTTTGAGAGGTATGATTGCCGAAATCATCATCCTTTTAACTTATGATATTTTATATTGGGTTAATCAACGAAACAGTTTTATGCATCACATTTTGTGTACTGAAAGTAAACTGCAAAAGAACAAGATCTTAACCCGATCGTTAAACCAACATGCTTCAAGCCCAATGATATCATTATTATACCAGTTAGGCATTAAACTTCAAAGTTCGAGCTCGAGTTGGTAGAGCAGTATATATATCAGCATTAGGGCCGGCCCAAGGGTTTGGAATACCCTAAGCTTAGTCTTAAAAATGTGCCCCAAAATTTTAGGCTCACTACATCTTCAAGAGTTTTTTAAAAAAATTGCAAAATTGCAAATTTTCAAACTAAAAGATACAACTATAAAAGATAAACGCTTTCCTCTGGCAATAAAGAATTGGTTTTATAGGAGTTTTTTTTTTGGGAAGAAAATAAGAAAATATCCTCATATTTTAACTATAATTTGACGGAAAAAAAATAATAAAACGTGTTAGCTCATTCATTTTTTTTTCAAATTTTCACCATTGGTATAATTTTTTTCAATTAAATGTAAGAACATATTCACTTATGCACTACTATTGTTTTTGTCAAATGCCAAATTTCAAACAAAGTAATTGAGTAATGTAATTTTTCTAATATTGTGGATTAAGAGAGGGGAAAAATGGACTAGAAATAACAAAACTAGGGAGAGCACAAGAGATTGAAGGCCTGTTGGTGAAAAAAAGGAAAAGACAGAGCCTTAGGGCCTGGGAATTGAACTTGGATTACTCGAGAGATTGTTGGCACACGGGTTTAATTGTTTAGACTTTTTTCCAAGTAAGATTGGGCCTTTGTTCAATTGTGTACGCCTTTTTTCTAAATATGATTTGACCTTTTTATTTCTTTTTGTTGGGTCGAAAAGAGTTCTCCTCAAGCCTATTATGAAAAACTATGAGAGTGCCCCAAAATTTTGCTCTGTGGAGTGCCCTACGCCCTAGGCCGTCCCTGATCAACATCGATACCCTTACGGCTTTATGACCATAAAATCAAGTGTTAGATTTTATCAAATGTAGATTTTATCAACATCGAAGTCCTTAATGCCTTATATATACTTCATACCCGGGGATGCTCAGTGTAAAGCCGTGCATGGGAGAAATTCCTCTCTTACCAAAACGTAATATACTTCATGGCCCACCTAAAGTAATTGCATCGGCAATTGTCTTTCCTTATTCCTTATTCCTTCTGATTTCCAACTCAGGTCTATGTATCCTCCAATGACGAGAACATTGAAATCTCCTCCAATATTGAGTTTCTTAATTAATATTTCAATAACATATTTCCTTGATAGCTTGTGAAATTAGGCACGACGCTTGTGATGCAAACAGAGGAGTATCAAACACAAATTCTCTCACACTTGTATTTCATAAACACTATGAGAAATTACACATTTTTCTCACACACTTGATCACTCGTATTTGCATACTTGAACAATCTGATAACAAGCCTTTTTATAGGCAATACAAGATAGAAAAAACAAAATGAGATAAACTCTCATTTATTGAACAAATCACAAAACAATCACGCAAGTTCAAAAAGTCATCCGCCTAATTTTTGAACAGTACTCCATGTTTTAATTTTGGGCGGCTGAGAACCAAGTTGCTTCAAGTTTATCTTTCAACAACTTGAACTAATTTAATCACGGACTTTGCCACCAAATTAGCATATTGAGCCTCCATATACCTATAATACAAAATAAATGAAATTAAACTCCAAGTAACAATATAAACGGTCCTAACAATGATAAATTAGGGGCGCTAATGTGAACATTTACGCGCCTATCACAGCTCATTCAAGTACTTTAGTATGTGCCCAGCAAAAGGCTATTTTGAGATCAACTCAGCACTCAGAAATTTGTTTGATCTGAGTAAAAAGAAATTGAATTTAGCCTTCCAAATCCAACTGTCAAGTTGGTTCTTGATTAAAGTCACTGGCCATGAATACAGTGAGGGCTTTTAACCATTTTAATCGCCAATCCTTTGATTACTCAACTAGTATATGCAATTCCCTATTTTTAAGTGTACGACAGAGAAGGAAAGAAAGTGTTTTGACCTCAATCTAAAACGATAAGTGTAGTGAGTCACGTCATGCTGGAGTCTGCAAAATGTAATACCAATCTACCTGGGCATCCAATTGGAATTCCCTGGTCAAAGAATCATGACAAAAATATCTGGAGCTCATGTGTTCTTGAACATTTGACGAACTATACGTAGCAGCTCGAGCACTGAATTTTTTACCTCTTATTTTCTTTGGGCATGGTGTTTATTATGCAACTTGCCTGTGTGGAAATGCAACTTGAAAGGAGCAATGCTTATTCCAGAGCCAATTCACCCACTATTAGGAAATGGAAGCAAGACAAATTCTATTTCTGGTAATATAAATAGACGAATATGAATAATCCTATTTACCCAAATTTCAGAAAAATATTATGACAGCAAACGAAAACCCAATGAAAAAATGAATTGTTACGGGGCTACTCTAGTCCTGAGAATAAGGTGGAGAATAAACCTTTATCGGGCTACCGTTTGGGTAAAGGATACATCACCAACTGACCAAATTTCGTTTTGAGATGTAGACTCTTGAACTTCATCTTCATCTCTTCTTGTAGAAAAAGCAGGTTTTTTGGGAGCGTTCATGGCAGCAGTTTCGTTTTTCAGCATCGATGAGAGTTCCAACATGGAGGGTCTATCAACTGGATTTTCTTGGACACATAGCAAAGCTAGGTGCATGCATCTCATCAATTTGCATGATGAATGTGTATCGTCGAGCGATGGATCCATGAACTCCATACCTTGGCCACACTTCCACAAATCATATGCCTGAAGTAATTGAACGTAGTCCATCCTTAGGGTTCACAGGCAGAAACTCAATTCACAATATCCATGTCATGGTTTTCAGATTAACTTACATAGTCTAGGAGGTTTGAGTTTTCATGAAGGGCATGGAAATTGTGATTATTCCGCTTTCCGCTAATGATTTGTGAAAGAAGAACTCCGAAGCTATATACATCTGATTTGGTGGAGTATATGCCAGGTTTAACATATTCGGGAGGTACATAACCACTGCAAAAATTGCATAAGTCAGCAAAAATAGAACTAGATCAATGGTTGAGAATAAAGAAGTAAGTACTTCGCTTACTATGTTCCAACAATCCGGTCAGTGTTTGCTTCGAATACATCTTTCTGGAAAATTCTAGCCATGCCAAAATCTGCAATCTTGGGCTTCATCTCATTGTCTAACAATATGTTGCTCGCTTTTAAATCTCTATGAATTATTGTCAATCTTGAGTACTCTTGGAGGTACAAGAGCCCTTGAGTAATCCCTTCAATGATTTGAACTCGTTTTTCCCAATCTAAAAGTGATCCCCTGACTAGATCTGAGTGAAATGAATTTAAAATTAGTTAAAATCTTAGGCGATGCCTCATGTTAAAGCCACACTCAATTATGGTTGACGATAATATTTAGAAGCATTGAAGATTGCTAACTGTAGATATAAAGATCCAGGCTTTTGTTCGGCATGTATTCATAGATCAACATTTGTTCTTCCTTTTCAGTGCAAAATCCCAGAACTCTTACAAGATTTACATGCTGCAGTTTAGCAGTAAGCATAACCTCATTCTTGAACTCTTCATAACCTTGTGTAGAAGTCCTTGAAAGTCTCTTTGCTGCTATTTCTTGTCCATTATGTAATATACCCTGCAAACGAAACAGACACCGCTAATTGGTTAGTACTCCATTTCACCACATTATTTATTTAGTTTTATTTTCTCCCTTTTATTTGAAGACGAATAATATTACCTTGTAAACAGGTCCATATCCACCCTCTCCAAGCTTATTTTCAAATGAAAAATTGTTGGTAGCCTCTACAATGTCGGTGAGACTAAATACTAGCAAATTAGGAGCATTTGCATTTCCAGCAGATGCCATAGTAGTTTTGAACAAAGATTGCTATTCTTTTTCTTTGTCCATGCATCCTGTAACCAATAAAAAAACACGTCGAAGATCCAGGAAAGATGTTAAACGGTGAAGGGAAATGATTTAGGAACAAAAATTTTATGACTGGAAGAACTCACCTTTGTTTCTACGTGCTCTTTTACGCAGATACCACGTCGCAGCAGAAACTAGTACGAGGGTAACTGTGGCTACGGTTGGAAGCAAGATTACTAGCAACGGGTGTCTCTTGTTTCTAGGATCTTTCTCATCTGCTTGTGCTATAAAATTGTACATTGGAGAGAAATGTGAGAAGACAATCTAGTAGTAGACAAGAGAAACAAATGTTTATTTAATTTTTTTTTTTTGTGTCATTCATCATTCCTAATCTAATACATCGGAAGGAGGGAATGAGACTCGATCCCGGGATGCAACGTGAGCATCCAAGAGCTCTACCGCATGAGCTAGCCAGCACTTTCACATTCTTATCCGTTCCAATGCAAAAAACCAATGATCATATATTGCCCAAAAAAACAATGATCATCTATTGCAAATGCAGACCCAGAGGTGCAGTGCTAGACTAGTAGGTTTATTGCATTTGGGATAAGTATGCTCTAGAGGCTCTTGCATTCAGTTTCTCAAACATGTCTAATTTCTTCCAGCTTTGCTACATACACAGAAAAAATACCCAGAAATTACCCAGAAAGCTCCAACGAGTGGCTCAGATTCACTCGTTGAAGCTTTCCGGGTAATTTATGGGTATCTTTTTTGAGCACTTAGCATTTTCCAATTTCTTCTGGACAAGCAGAGTGTAGCAAAGTTTGGAAAAATCTCACTTTTGCTTAAAAGTGACAGCTATTAAAAACACATCTGACGGCCTTGATGCCGCACACCGAAGCCGCTCTCCAGCACCCCTGGATCCCATACGGACCCCAAAATATAGGTTCAAACATTCATATGGGAAGTGCACAGAGATGGTTGACTCCATATGTGTAAGTAAATTCTAACTTTCTTACAATATGATAAACCAAACCAAACCGAGCCTTAAGTCCCAATTAATTGGAGTTGGCTACATGATTTTGCTTTAAAATTTTACCTGCTTTAGAAAGCACCCAATTGTCATCATTGGCGACATGCCATACGTTGTAACCCAGAAGCCCTTTCTCCCTCGCGTAGGAAACCTTAGTCCTGATAGCCTCAACATCATCAAAACCGATCCAAACCGAACCATTAATGCAGTAATTCGTGACATAAGTGGAGTTATACACTACTTTTTCTCCATCACATCTCATAACTGACTTCATAAACTTGTAGGAAATCGCCCCATCTGCCGTAATGGCTGGACCTGTTGCAGCTGATCCAATCTTATTGGCCATGGGGTCCAAAAGTGTCCAGGCGTACCCCTGGTATGGTAACACCAAAACCATCTTTTTAGCAGGTAGTCCTCTACTTATCCATTCCTTAATTCCATGATCAGTACTTACATTGCTTGATGGGTCATACAAAGCAGAATGAGCGCCTGTGAAGTTTTCCATGGTAGGCAAGTGATAGTTATACGCTACGATGTGTACCCAATCGAAGTTCCTTCGAATCGACTCCATTGGAAAACTTGTGGTGTTTATTGAAGGCAAATTATAAGCAGCCAGTGTTAAAAAGAGCGGTGATCGGGTGGAATTCTTCGATTCCCGATTTATCGCAGTTCTCCATTCGCCGAAGAGAATTCCCATAGTATCCATCTTGGTGGTGCTTGTGTCCGGTTTGACGCAACAAAGCTCCAGGCCATGAAACCCATAAAGCCTAGCTCTCTGTATTGATGATTCAATGAAACGACTTCTGTGAGAGGGTTGGGTAGCCATTGAATAGAAGGTTGAGAAGTTTGAATCTCCCGTCCAGACGGACAGAAGTGTTGTAACTGATGGGTTTTTTTGCCGAACGGTGTCGGTGAAAGTAAACATATATGGTTCATCAGAGGGTTCGATGAAGAGCTCATAAGTTGAAGTGTCGATATATGCAAAAGCAAATGTCAAGTGAGTGAACAGAGTTGAGTCTATATAGAGAACCGGGAATTGGCTAAAGGAATACCAGTAACCTCCTTTGATCCAGGTCTGGGCCTCTGAAGAACTTGTTAATGAAGGAAGAAAGAGGAGGAGGAAGGAAGTGATGGTGAACAACATATTAAGATGGCTAGAGCCTGGAGCTCGTGTTCTTGAATGTTTAAACTATAGTATATATGCAACGGAGCCTAGCTATGCAGCTGACCCCGTCCTTGGGTCTATTATTAGTATTTTAAAACCAATCAAACCCACCCAACTATTTTCAACCTATCAGGCCCCACCTTGACAAAAATACCACAACTTCTGTCTATTCTCAGTAACGGAGCCAGGATTGAGAATCCTGGGGAGTCGAGTTCAAGGGCGGCTCTAGGACTTTCATCTAGCACTGACAAGCATGCACAACATATTTATGATGAAAGCTGTATGCAAATAAGTCGTCTAATTCTCTTCAATTTTTTAGTGTTTCCACATTGAACTTAATGTCAGACAACTATTATCCTTCTATGTTTATTATATATGGGCTTTCATAAGTGGGTCATGCTTGTTTTGTTTTGTTTTGTTAGGGTTATAACAATTTGGTTCAAATTTTGTTGGAAACATTTATTTTAATTTCAAACGAGTAACCATGCGCTGAAAATAGCAAAGAAAATTTAATTTATATCTAAATTTTAATTTTTTTTTCCAGTGCATTTTTTAAACTGCGGGGGCGCCAGGGCCCACCCCAGCCCTAGGCTAGCTCCGCCCCTCCTTCCTCCAATATCACCGCAGCCAGCTGCCAGTAAATTTGCCGTCGCCAGAAAATGGACGGTGTTGAAAAAGTCGAAGAGAATTGGGCGGCGCTGAAGAGTTAACCGGAAAAGTTGTCGTCACCGAAGTTGGTCGCCGACGACCTGCGTCTGACATAATGACTAGAGATGGAGATGGAGATGGAGATGAAGATGAAGATGATAACTATGTAATAAATAAATGATCGTGACCGAAGATGTACTCATGAGATAAGTTTGGGTTTTTAGCTAGCAAATAAATTTATTTGTTCTTATTTATGTTTTGCGCGTGCATGAAATTTCAACAGATAATTAGTTGTTCTTAGTTACAAAAGTCTTAAATTTCAATAGATAAACTTATTTGTTAATGTTTATACTTAGCGCGTGTATTAAATTCCAACAGATATACTTATCAGTTCATATTGACACTTTAGAATTTTTTTGCATTAATTTAAAGAGTCTGGATCTGGGATTTCCATATCCGGACTCCTGACATCGGTGGCGGCAACGGCGTGACAACTGCGGCGACGGCGATCTTTCTTCTTGTTTTTCGGTACCTTTGTTTTTCTGTATTTTCTTTTTATTTTTTTATTTTTTTTCGTTGTTTTAGTAGGTTGTAACTAGGATTTGTTTGGTGGTTAATGGAAATTTTCTCTCTTTCTCAAAAAAAGAAAAAAACAAGAAAAAAAGAGTTACATAGTTTGATATTTTTAGAAGTGCTAAATTTTAGGGGAAAGTTATTTACAAAGTGCATTGTTTTTTTTTTATTTATTTATAGAAAATGGCATGCTTTTTCTGAAATAGTCTAGTACATTGTAGGAGGAAAGGCCCCGTCTTTAGGTCCATTATTGCAAATTTACTGACAGCAGGCCCCCGTCCTTAGGTCCATTAATGCTATTTTAAAACCAATCAAACCCACCCAACTATTTTCAAACCTATCAGGCCCCATTTTGACAAAAATACCCCAACTTCTATCTATACCATTCCTCCAATATCACCGGCGGCCAGCTATCAGTAAATTTGTCGTCGCCCGAAAATGGACGGCATTGAAAAAGTCGAAGAAAATTGGGCGGCGCCGAAGAGTTAACAGGAAAAGCTGTTAGCACCGGAGTTGGTCGCGACGACTTGTGTCTGACATAATGATGGAGATGAGATGAAGATGTTAACTGTGTAATAAATAAATAAATAAATATATGATCGTGACCGAAGATGTACTCATGAGATAAGTTTGAATTTTTAGTTAACAAATAAACTTATTTGTTCATATTTATGCTATGCATGTGCATGAAATTTCAACAGATAAACTTAGTTGATCTTATTTATAAAAGTCTTAAATTTCAATAGATAAACTAATTTGTTCATATTTATACTTAGCGCGTGTATTAAATTCCAACAGATATACTTATTAGTTCATATTGATACGAATAATGATACAGACACACCCACTCTACCACACCCACATGTGGGGTGGTCCCCTCTCACTTTTTCTCTGTTCTCCCTGAGGGGACTCACCCCACATGTGAGAGGGGGTGTGGTAGAGCGTGGTAGAGGGGGTGTGTCTGTATCATTTTTGTATTGATACTTTAGATTTTTTTTGCATTAATTTAAAGAGGTAGTTGAAATCTTTAAAAGTGCTAAATTTTAGGGGAAAGTTATTTACAAAGTGCTAAATTTTTGGGAATAGTTATTTACAAAGTGCTTTATTTTGTAGAAAATGGTATGCTTTTTCTGAAATAGTCTAGTACAATGTAGGATGAAGGGAATACTTTTCAATTGGCACGGTGTTTTTTATTCTACCTAAGCTGCTAGTGTGGAAATAAAATTTGAAAGAAAAGGAAGGCTTAAAAAAGAAAAAAGAGTATGCCATATACTATTTCTTTCTAGGAAAGAAAATGCCAAGTGCACAAAAAATCTACCCAAAAAGTACTTAGAAAATTGCCTAGATTCATCCGGGTGAATCTGGGCCACTGATTGCAATTTTCTGGGTAGAATTTTTTTTTGTATGTAGCAATGCTAGTCTGGCTATTTTTAAACTCATTTTGGATCTACTTCAATGATCAGGCTCGTTCACATTGTGGTACTGCTCGTCCAGTCGGAAAACCAAGATAAAAATCAAGTTAAGTAGACGCACAGAAACAAAAACATATGGTCGGAGGCTCGGAGCACACGTAAATTGAAAAAAGATGGGCTGGGCGTACAGGATTACAACTTAAGAGCTGTTTTTCCGACATAAATTTGCTCCAATGGGAGTATTAGTTGGTTATCGATCAACTTTAATTTTTTTAGTGATTAATCTACAAAACAATTTTAGAAGACAGTGCCAATTTTTAATTCCTTATTCTTTTAATCTATAATTTTTTTCATGATTTTAAAAACTTTGTATTTTAGAGCAAATTGAGAACTATCAAACAAGATACACATTGCATATTTTTTTGAAATTCATGTTAGAATATATAAGCAATTGACCGATGACACAATATTTAAAAATTGACAAATAAAATGGGACGGAGGGATTACTACAGTGTGAGTGAGTCCCATCATTGGCTGTGTTTGAATGACAGTAATCTCAAGAGGGAATTGAAATGTGATGCCTTCTACCCATGATTCCAACTTTTGGATCAAACAAGAAATGAGATTACTGTCATTCAAACACAGCCAGAGTTGTCTTTTAACAGAGTTGGCCATTGGGTGGCATCACGTGTATCCGGATTGCTTCCTCAGAACTGGGTTTCTTTGATCCCAGCTGAGTTAAGCCAAATCCTCTTATCTGATTGTTAATCTATAGAAAATGTCCCTCTGTTAAAAAAAAAAAAGTAATTGTTTCCCGCGTAAGATTACTGAATTAATCCAAATACCTAAATGTCATTCCTCCAGGTATCAAATTCCTAGTAATCATATTCCTATTCCTACAATCCTACCCAAGAAAATTTCCTGGAATTTAATTCTCGGTAATCATATCTCTATTCCTACTCAAGATTTCGATCATCCAAAATGAGTTTGAAAGATAAATATGTAGTCGTGGACAAATGGTTTGTTTACTCATTCAACAGATACATATACATACTTTTTCACAATTTGGTGGGCTGAGAACGATGAGTACCAAGAATATTATTGAGGTCTCTCTCTCTCTCCGATCTAGGAGACATGCACGATGGCGATGGAGCGAATGTTGACTGATGGTGATGGATATATTATGGCTCTAGTACTCCTCTTTACTTCAGCATTTCCTCACCCACTTGAGTAGATATCCATCAACATCTACTTGCATTGTGTTTCAATTATCACCACGAGTAAAGACTTTTGGTTTGACATGGAGCACGAAAAGCTCAGATTTGAGATTTTCAGAATTTCATTCCTTTTTTAGTTTTTCAAAATTTGTAAAATCCAAATATCTGTTTTCTAGAATTTGTCTGGAGCTACCAGAAGCTATTCAAACGTCAGAATTAATTGAGATGTGTGCAACGGTAGTCATGAATATTCATGTATCATCGTCAAACACGAGACCTAATCGCAATGGAATGCGAGGGTTGCAGATATTTTACATCACTATTCACAAATACTACCTCTGCCATGGATGCCACTTCAATTAATGTAGTGCGGTATTTTTTAGCTTTGCATAAGTCTACCTTATTCGATTTGGGTTTTGAGAAAGGTTTTTGAAGTAATAATTGAAGATAGAAAGAAATTTGGAGAAAAAAAATTATTGAGAACTGTGCGTAGAGATAGAAGTCCAAAACCAAAAACCCCAAACTAACAAGGTATCCGTTTAAAGAGTTCTGCATGCCTGTCTAAACTCCTCCACCTCAGCCAAGGTAGTGGAGTGGATGAAACTGTCTTAAATATACTTCAACACAAATATATAATTAACCATATGTTGAAGTTTACCTTTCTCATTTACCCCACTTCTCCTCCTCCTTGGATGACTGGAATCTTGAGTAGGAATAGAAACATGATTACCGGGATTCAATTTCTTGGAAATTTTCTTGGGTAGGAATAAGAATATGATTACTGGGAATCGAATTCCTAGGAATCAGATACCTGGAAGAATTTCATTTTGGTGTTTGGATTAATTCAGTAATCTTACACATGAAACAATTATTTTGAAAATTTATTAAATTCAAAATTTTCTTTTTTTAATGAATGAGCCAAGAATCCAAGTTCCCATGGAGTAAGGGAGGGATCAGATTTCCACTCAGTCTGAGAATGTGATTCTTATTCCGGTCTCTGCCAAACGTCGAAATCAAAATAGCATGTCATCACATTCTCGTTCCTGTCTCTTCCAAACGTTGGAATCATGGATAGAAGACATCACATTCTTATTCTCCCTCGAGATTACTGCTATTCAAACTGAGCGTAAAACATATGTGGTATTTTACCTTTCTAATTTAACCCACTGTGGACTATGTTTTTGTTTGAAAATGGAGTCGCCACCCGAGTTTTTATTTTGAAAAAGGATTTAACCCAAGAAACTAATTTGAAAATGATTTTGAAAATAGTGACTCTTGCGATTAAAAAGAATTTTGAAAACCAGAGATCTTTTGGATTCGGAAGCCAGGTTACGAACGGGGAAGGTTTTTAAGGCACCCCGCTCGCCTGATTAAAAATTGGTCTTTACAAAATATTTGTGGGATTTTTAGAAAATATTTTATTGTGAAACTTTAATCAAATAAACAATTTATCATGCAAAACAGATAATTAAACATTGAAATGAACAACACATACTACAATTAAGGAAATAACAGTAATTTAATAAATAGAAAATCATTATTTTGAACTGCCCTTAAGAGAAAATAATTTAAAAATTCAGATTTGAAAAAGAGTACCGTGCGGCACTCCCACTATACCGTACGGTACAAACAGAGTGCCATGCGGCACCATTTGTTCAACAACCAGTTCAAAATTTTGATTTTCAGCGGCAATGAAACAAGAGCATATCTGGAACTTATAATTTCGTGAAAATTGATTGTTTTGGGTAAAGAAAACCATAGTTTGCATTGAAAATATTCCTCCAAAAGAGATTATACCATGTAATACATCGATTTCATTACACGGCATAATCGTGGAGGTCTCTGGTCAAATGATTTTTGATGTAACATTGTTTCATCAGGTGCAAGGTTGATATGAGGGAATCACCTCGCACCCGATGTCCCCCTCAGAGGTACCCAAAACATGAGCTTTGGTGCGAAAACGGGATTTTAAAGAAGTTCACGATTCTTCAACTGATGAGCATTGTAAAACTAAACCCTAAGATATGAATCAGAGAGAAGAAAAGAGAGTAGAAAGAAAACCCTAAGATACGAATCAGAGAGAAGAAGAGAGAGTAGAGAGAGAGAAAAAAATATCTTTCAATTTCATTTCAGGTGTTAACGATTACAGAGGCCGATCAGGTATATATACCCGAGTTAACAAACGGAAAGCAAAACTGCTATTTAACAGAAAAACAAGAACCTAACAAAATAGGAAAGAAATCGTTACATTTAACAGACCACTAACAGACTACTTAACTGTTAGTTAACAACAACTAAATGACAGCTACATGACAGCTCAATGAGCCTGGCTAACAGCCCCCCTCAAACTCATGGGAAGGGACTGAACATGAAGTTTGGATGCTAGAGCTTGAAACCTGGCAACAGACAAAGGTTTAGCAGTTTGAGCCTCTGTACTGATATGAAGAACTGAAATTTGCTTAGCCACAACTTTCTCTCGAATAAAATGGTAATCAACTTCAATATGTTTGGTGCGTGCGTGGTAAACAGGATTAGAGGCTAAGGAGATGGCAGATAAGTTGTCACATAACACAACAGGAACACCTTCTAGAGAGACATGAAGATCTTTAAGTAGTTGTTGCAGCCATACTAACTCAGCAGTGGTATGAGCCAAGGATCTGTATTCAGCTTCTGTGCTTGAATGAGCCACAGTGGGTTGTTTCTTGGCACTCCAAGAAACCAGATTATGCCAAAAAAAGACACAAAACTCAGAAGTGGATCGTCTATCCAATGAACTACCAGCCCAATCAGCATCACAATAAGCAGTGAGAAACAAAGGGGACTGAGTAAAGTGTAAGCCCTGATGCAAAGAACCCTTTACATAACGCAGAATTCGTTTAACGGCTGCAAAATGAGAGTGAGTAGGTGCATGCATAAACTGACATACAAAATTCACTACATGGGAAATTTCAGGTGTGGTGAGGGTTAAGTACGGTAAAGACCCCACAAGAGATCTATATAAGTGTACATCTGAAAAAGGAGTGAGAATCAGAAGATGTAGAAGGTTTGGTAGAGGAAGGGGATAAACTGCATTTGCACTCCATCATACTTGCTTTAGTAAGAACCTCTAAAGCATATTTCCGTTGTGTAAGATACATACTAGAGGAGTCTTTAAACACCTCAATACCAAGGAAATAGTGTAGATCACCCAGATCCTTTAAGGCAAACTTACTCTGAAGTTGAGCCAAAAGAGAGGAAACAAAACCAGGGTTATTTCCTGTAACTATGATATCATCAACATAAATGAGAACATAGGTAAGATCTGAGCCTTGAGCTTTGACAAACAAAGAAGTGTCAGACAAGCTATTGTGAAACCCAAGGTCAACTAAATGACTGGAAAACAAGGCATACCAAGCCCTAGGTGCCTACCTCAAACCATAAAGAGCTTTGTGTAATTTGCACACATAAGATGGTCTAGATGGATCTTTGTATCCTGGTGGTTGAGTCATGTAAACATCTTCTTGAATAACACCATGTAGGAATGCATTAGAAACATCTAATTCTCTAAGATTCCAGCCAAAATGAACTGCCAAAGAAAGAACCATCCGTAGGGTAGGTTGTTTAATAACAGGGCTAAAAGTATCAGTGTAATCAAGACCATCTGTTTGCTGGTTACCTCTAGCCACCAATCTTGCCTTGTATCTTGCAATAGTACCATCTGAGTGTCTCTTGAGTTTACAAATCCAATGACAACCAATAATGTTGGCAGATGAGGGAGGTGGCACCAAGGACCAAGTCCCTTGGGACAACAAAGCTTCATATTCTGTGGACATGGCCTTTTGCCAATGAGGATCTTTAACTGCCTTAGAAAAGGACTTAGGTTCAGTTGGTTCAGAAGATGCTGAAAATGAATTATTAGTAGGAGAGGTAGTGAGTGAGAGAGAAACAGGAACAGTGGGTTTAAAAATACCATGTTTGGATCTTGTGATCATAGGATGAGATCGAAGAAGGGATAGAAGTAAGCAAAGGTGCAGGTACAGAAGATGAAGAAACAGGAACAGTAACAGGAAGAGTAACATTAAAGGACAGAGAAGAAACATTAGAAGAAGGAATAGGAATAGTGGTAGAAATAGGAACAGTTGGAATAGAAAGAGGAACTGAATCTTCTGAGGCTAGAGTAATATCAAAGAAAGGAGATGATTTAGAAGAGTAATGAGACACTGAGGAGGATGAGAGATATGTCAGATTAGGATAGGGAAACTCTGATTCTACAAACTTAACACGTCTAGATGTATGGACTTTTTGGCAAATAGGATCATAGCATCTATAGCCCTTCGTTGTAGGACAATAGCCTAGAAAAACACATGGAGTAGACTTAGGTGAGAGTTTGTGTGGAGCATATGGTTTTAACCAAGGGTAACACAAGCAGCCAAAGGGTTTAAGAAAGGCATAATCAGGAGAAGCATGAAACAACACCGTATAAGGAATTTGAAATTGAATGGCTGAATGTGGTAATCTATTTATGAGGTAGACATTGGTAAGCAAGGCTTCCATCCAGAACTCAGTAGGAAGATGAGCCTGATAAAGAAGAGCAAGAGTAGTCTCTATAATGTGTCTATGAGATCTCTCTGCCCTGCCATTCTGTTCAGGTGTATGAGGACAAGAGGTTTGATGAATTAAACCATGTTTAAGAAAGAGATGATTCAAATATTTGTTGATAAACTCCCCCATTATCTGATCTAAAAGATTTAATAGTAACATGAAACTGAGTTTGAACATAGGCAGTAAATTGAGTAACAATATGTTGAACATCAGATTTGTAATGCATTGGAAAAACCCACAGATATCTACTAAAATCATCAAGAATGACAAGATAATATCTAAACCCTCTGAAAGAAGCAACTGGGGCAGGCCCCCAAACATCCATGTGCATTAGTTCAAAAGGAAATTTAGCACAGGAATCAGACAAAGAAAATGGAAGTTTATGACTTTTGGTCACACTACATGAAACACAATGGACATCAAAAGGCTTGTGAATAGGTACATTAAACTTCTGAGACAAGTATTGAAGTAAAGTAGCATTAGGGTGACCTAGTTTATTATGCCATAAAGTTGCAGAAGAGGAAGAACAAATTGTAGAAGGGGATAATATAGACATCAATGCTTGAGTGAAACTGCTAGTACATGGCAGAATTGGGTATAAACCCTGATGAGAAGGACCCTTGTGCAGAATCTGGTTGGTTATTCTGTCCTGAATAACAAAACCAAATTCATCAAAGATCAGTCTACAATGATTATCAGAAGCAAGCTTGTGAACAGACAAAAGATTGTGACTAACAGCAAGAAACATGCAACAATTGTGTAAGAGACAAAGAGGAGGTAAGAGTAGGCAAAATAGCAGTACCAGTATGAGAAATTGGTAAGGACTTACCATTACCCACTCCCACTCCTGTGTTACCATTGTAAGGCTGTTGAAGAGAAAGATTTGAGAGGTCATTGGTGACATGATTTGTAGCACCACTGTCAAGAAACCAATTGCCAGAAGAAACAGATGTAGTAGAAGGAAATGGTGGTGTAGCAGCAATAGAAGTAGGATAAGAAGGTGTAAATTGAGGCTGATTATTCTAGTATGTAGGATAAGAAGGTATAAATGGCTGTGTTGGAGTAAAATAGACTTGAGGTGGTGTAGGCAGTAATCCAGGGCTAAAGTTTGGTGGTGGAACTTGAGATGAACCAGCAACAGGTGTAACATATGGCTGCACATGTGAATTTCCATATTGTACCATATGTGCCTGAGGATAAGGTTGTGAACTTGTCATGTAAGGTTGATATGGTTGAGGTTGATACTGAAGATTCAGACGATGATGACAGTTTTTGGCTATATGATTGGTTTTATCACAGATTTGGCATGCTGGTCTACTGTTTCTCTGATTTCTGAAACCCCTTGGTCTATTATTAGACTTGAAATTGTTATATAACTGAGGGTAAGATGCACCATACATGGGAGCAGGCTGTGATTGAACAACAGGCATTTATTGCTGCTATATTTGAGTAGCATTAGAAGACAATACCCTTTGCTGCTGTGACATCTGACCAGTAGTAATATTACCAGGTGTAGGAGCCCTAGGTGTTGCCACAAAAACTGAGGTAGAAACATCTGTGTTTACATTGACATGAGCAACTCTATTCCTTCTCATTTCCTCACCATTCAAGATAGTAACTAACTCTTCAAATGTAATATTTCCAACTCTTGCAATAAGTGCAGTTTAAAGAGTATCAAATTCAGTAGGTAAACCATACTTGGCATAGAAAACCAGATCTTCATCAGAGACTGGAGCACCTGTTGCAGCAGATTTGTATGCCAATTGTTTGATTGTATCAAAATATGCTTCTATAGTTGAGGTTTTTGTCACATTATAAAGCTGTCTCTTAAGATCATGAACATGTGTTCTGGATACAGAAACGTTGCTCAAGAATTTCCCAATCTAAGACGCATGTTCTAACCCTAGAATCAAGGGTAAAGTAGTAGCAGATAATGTGGCTATTAGGCACGATACTAATTGACTATCAATTACTGTCCACAAAGCCATATCAGGCTCAGATACTGAAGCTTCTGTAGTACGCACTGCAGTTGCAGACGGACATGGAATTGTACCATCAACATAACCGAAAAACTTGTTTGCCTTCAAGGCGTGCTCAATTTGTGTTCTCTATAACACATAGCTATGTGAATCCAATCTGATAGTCACAAATGAATGTATGTTTGAAATAAGGAAAACCAAAGAGGGAGGTAAATTCAACTTTACAGTGGTTTGCTCAATTACTCCAGTTGATGATGACGACGAATTCACAGCGGTTGCCATGTGTAATCACTCGATCAATTTCCAGAATCGAAATCTTTGACAGAGGTCGTTGGAGGCTCTGATACCATAAAGAAGTTCACGATTCTTCAACTGATGAGCATTGTAAAACTAAACCCTAAGATATGAATCAGAGAGAAGAAAATAGAGTAGAAAGAAAACCCTAAGATACGAATCAGAGAGAAGAAGAGAGAGTAGAGAGAGAGAAAAAAAATATCTTTCAATTTCATTTCAGGTGTTAACGATTACAGAGGTCGATCAGGTATATATACCTGAGTTAACAAACGGAAAGCAAAACTGCTACTTAACAGAAAAACAAGAACCTAACAAAATAGGAAAGAAATCGTTACATTTAACAGACCACTAACAGACTACTTAACTATTGGTTAACAACAACTAAATGAAAGCTAAATGACAGCTCAATGAGCCTGGCTAACAGATTTACCTTCGAATGAAACCTCCGGGAACGAAAAATCTTCCTTGAACTTCTAGTTCTGGCTTCAACCTCTTTCGCGCTTCTGAATTTGCTCCGATATGGCAATGAGATTGTTTGGTTTTTTGGATTGACAGAATAAGGAATGGCCGAGATACGGTTTCGGACCGAAACAGAGCACCTAGAAATCGGTTTTCAACTGGGTCTTTTTTCTGGGTGAGTTTTGGAACAATTTTGGAGGGGAGGGGTGATGGAAATAGGTGAGTTGCAATGAGGATAGAGTTTTAGCAGAGCTTGTGGGAGGATTTTCATAGTTTTCTAATGCCCTGTTCTCTGCAAACTGATCGGTATATATAGGTGATTAAAACCGATCAACTCATTATGAATCCTTGATGCCCACACAAAGCAATTGTGGGCTAGGAGTAGGCTTTCATCCGTGCAAGAAATCGTCATGAGGCTAGGGAAGAAACGTCAACAATTTGAGCTGCTGGAGGCTCTGCAAAAGTCGATATGATGTGACGGCAACTGTGCCGTGTGGTACTGAAACTGTGCCGCGCGGCATTCTTCCACCGCCATTGCAAGAAAGGGATGTCATGCGTGATTGAGGGAGCACCGTACGTGAGAGTTGAGTGTCATGCGACACTGTTGACAGTGTTGACATGAAGAATTTCATTCCGAGAGGTTTTCCGAGCGTTTCTTTTAGTCATTGGGGATAAAAAGGTGTACGAGAGTCTAATTTTGGGGTGTCTACACCCACCTCTCCTCCTCCTCCTAATTATAATATAGGAGTAATTCCATTTTCACCAAAATCATTCTATATGGACGGAAAATAGATTCTAGCTCTTTTAGTTATCTTTTCAAACTCTTATATAAAACATTAATTTATTAAAATTATAATTCCCTAAATGGTAAATTTAATTTGTGTTTTTTTTTTTGACAATTTGTATCACCACTCACTAACATCTATTACTCTCAGCCACCTTCCCAACCCTGCTCTCTACTCCCTTCGCCCCGTTTATTTTTATTTTTAATTTTGATCGATTTTTGTTGAATTCTGTGTAGCGTTATTTCCATTTTCTTAAACACCTGTAGTTTTTCAAGCTTCTAGTCGTAGTTATTTTCTTACTAGTTTCGTCGACAAACAAACTGGTTTCTTTGATTAAAAAGCAAAGAAATTGGTTCAACAACTTCGGCTCTCCCAAAGTCTCACAATTCATGGCTACTCCATTAGAAATCAAGGATGAGAATACGAAATAAATCTTGTTGGAATTTTGTGAATGAAACCCGGGGCACTCGGAGGGTCTCCCGAGGCAACCGAGTCCACCCCACGGATTCATAAAGTCTACGTAACTCCCCTCATGAAAGAGGAGATAATGGCAGCATAATTCCCATTCAAATTCGATTTAAGGGCTGCAGTTTCAGAATCGAAATTGAATTGCTATTCATTGGTTGTTTCATTTGGTGGAATGAATTCAGAATTCATTGGCAGATTCATTGCAGAATTCATTCCCGTATTTATGTTTTCAGCTCCTCCAAACAGCTATATATTGATAGCTCTGCCTTTGGTTCAACACACAAGAAATTCGAGCATCACTTTGTACTCCAGAAATTGAGTTTTGAGAGAGAGAGGCAGACGCAAGTTTCAGTTCGCCAAGGCAGTCAACAGCGGTGTTCTGTTGGCCGTGGTCCAAGCCGTTTTATCCTGGGACGAAGACGCTGGTGCATTCTACAACACCCACGGTAGGCGGCGAATCTTTGTTAAGGAGACTGTGGTATCCAGGACTCGGCACGTGTTTCCTAAACACTGTTTGTATCTCGATTTCGTTTCTGTAATTTTTCCAGTTTATGTAATGTTATTGTATTCTGTTCATGTATGATTTTATCGAATGAATTGTTATTTGGAATCTGGATTGCCGCTGTAATTTTTCTAACAAGCTTAACAAAGATTTTCTTATCGATTGGCAATCGAATTCCAGAAAACAATTCTGTTTTTGGTACTGACTTTTGAGTTGCAAGAACAGAATCGAAGTAAGACTGGTTTGGTGGTATCTCTTTGAGATCATATTGTAATCTGACTAGATTACTCGTGTGGGAAATTGATACGAAAACATATCAGGGGCTACGGCCTAAGTCAATCGTGCGCGATTGAACTTCACTGATTAAGCCACGGCTTTTAGGCAGTTGTGCGCAACTGGCCTTGATCTATCAAGTTTGATAGGCCTCTGGAGCAATTTACTTGGCTTAAGCCTTGACATTGCTTGGCCAGAAACTTATGATCAGTGGATTGCTTGGTTCTGGAGTAACCTACTCGCTTATGCAATGGCGTTGTTGCTTGAGTCCACTGGATCTACCTTTGTGATAGCAGTCCTTGTGTTGGGGTCGAGAACAGCCAGTGGTTGGGCTAGTTCGGCCTTAGCATGTACTCTGCCTGCAGTAATATAACCAGTGGAAGGTTAATTACTCAGCCTTAGTCTATGGCCAGTGGAGTAACTTGGCACAAGGATTGATATACATGGCAGAGGCATTGCCGCGATCGCTTAAGCAGTGAATTGTGTATACCGTTTAGGTTTCGAGGGCGCTGCCCTCGAACTCCCGCCTAGGGGCACTGCCCCTAGGAACCCCGCCGCCTGTCGGAACCCCGTCGAGGGCGCGGCCCTCGAACTCCCGCCTAGGGGCGCTGCCCCTAGGAACCCCGCTAGGGGGCACGGCCCCCTAGACCCCCACCAGGGTACGCTTGTGCGTTGTGGGTGCAAGACCATGTTTGGTTGTTAGTTTAGATTGTTAATCTATACTTATTGTCATGATTGTGAAAATAGTTTCACTAATTTGTGGTTTGTCACTTCTCAGGTTAAGATGACAACTGGAAAGAACAATGAGACTCCAAATGTGGGAAGCTCGAGTGCTGCTACTCCTGTGCATGCTACTCCTATGCATGGAGTCCCTTCGATACCGATGTCCCATGTCGATAAGCACGGGAAGTTTGGTCAGGGTTGATTTCAAAAGATGGCAACAGAAGATGATGTTCTATCGACCACTCTCCATCTTCTTTGGGTGCTTGTCGAGGATGCCCAGTGGTTCTTTGAAAATGAGACAGACAACTTGAAGCGACAAGCTCGGATCGGTGGAAGAATCTTGACTATCGGCCAAGAACTATGTCTTGAATGCTCTTGATGACTCATTGTACTCTGTGTTCAATGAGGCGGAGTCGGCCAAGGAACTATGGGGTCCTTGGACAAAAGTACAAGATTGAGGTGGGCCTAAAAAATTCGTGGTGGGCAGCTTCCTTGATTATACTATGAAAGATGAAAGGCTGTGGTGAACAGTCCAAGAGCTCAGATGTTGATCAATGAAATCAAAGCGAAGGGATGTTGTTGCACGAGAGGTTTTTTCGGTGGTATTTGCCATCATCCCAAGGCTGCCGGGAACTTGGAAGGAGTTCAAGAGTTATCTCATGTTCAAGAACAAGGAGATGACATTGGAGACTCTCTTCTACAAGCTCAATGTCACGGAAGGAAATCGGGCTAGAGAAGGCACCAAGCAGCCGAAATGGCAAAGGCCAACATGGTGGGAGCATGGTCGTCCTTCCTCAAGTGGTGTGAGAAAGAACCAACATGACAAACGGTCCGATTCGTGGCAGGAAGGGCAAAAGTGTCAATGGGACCGAGGGGCGGTGTCGCGAAGAAGCAAAAGGAAAAGTTCAAGGGAAATGCTTCAAGCTGTGACAAGTTTGGCCATAAAGCATCGAGTGCAAGAAGCCACCTCGTCCCACAAGCGCATATTACGAAGCCTCGGGGGGTAATTCGACATGAACTTCTCGGCTATGGTATCCGAGGTGAACATGGTGGGCTCGAATCCCACGGGAGTGGTGGATCGACATCTTGGGGCTACCCGCCATATCCTGCTTGTGACAACAAGATGTTCACGTCACTTGAGCAGTGAATGGGGAGAAGTGTTTGTTTATGGGGAATTCGGCGACCTCGATATTCTTTGGTGAAGGACAGTGGTCGAAGATGACTTCGGGGAAGACATTGACCCCGAACAAGGTGTTGTTCGTGCCAGACATTCGTAAGAATCTGATATCTGGTTCTCTGTTGAGCAAGCACGGCTTTCGCATGGTGTTTGAATCAGATAGGGTCATTCTGACTAAGGATGGATCATATGTAGGGAAAGGTTATTTGGCCGATGGGCCATTTTAAAATGAATGTAATGAGTATTATCCCTACTATCAATAAGACAAATGCCCGATTGCTTATGTGCTTGAGTCTTCCATTTTGTGGCATGGTAGACTAGGTCATGTTAATTATGAATCTATGCGTAGATTAGTTAACTTGGACCATATTCCACTTTTAATATTGATACAAATCACAAGTGTGAAACTTGTGTCGAAGCAAAGTTAACAAGAACTTCGTTCGCTCGGTTGAAAGAAGTACCGAACCGTTGGGGCTAATTCACACCGATGTGTGTGATCGAAATATGTCCAAACGCCAAATGCAAATAAGTATTTCATTACTTTTATTGATGATAGCACGAAATATTGCTATGTGTACTTGCTAAAGAGTAAGGATGAAGCGTTGGACAAATTCGTTCTTTTTAAGAATGAGGTGGAGAACCAACTTAGCGATAAGATTAAGGTGGTGAGAAGTGACCGAGGTGGTGAATATGAATCACCGTTTGGTAATTCTTGTCTTGAACACGGTATTATCTACCAAACCTTTGCACCTTACTCGCCTCGGAGAATGGGAAGGCTGCGGAGCGCAAGAATCGCACATTGAAAGAAATGATGAATGCTATGTTGGTTAGTTCTGGGTTACCTCAGAACATGTGGGGTGAAGCGGTGTTGACCGCTAACTATCTTTTGAACTTAGTGCCCCGCAAAAAGTTAGACAAAACACCTTATGAGTTGCTCAAAGGTAAGAAGCCTAACTTTAAGCACTTGCGAGTGTAAGGTTTGTCTTGCTAAAGTAGCAATACCTCCTCCTAAGTATGAGAAGATAGCGGACCAAAACCGTTGATTTGTGTGTTCATCGGTTATGCACACAATAGTAGCGCATATCGGTTCCTTGTGTATGAGTCTCGAGTACGAGATATACACAAAAATACTTACATGGAGTCTATAAATGTGTCGTTTTTCGAGCACATTTTTCCGTATAGATCCATTGGAGAGTCCAGTTCAGTGAAACGGACATTACATCCTGCTAATTTTGGCAATGGTGACCAAGAAAAGGAAGCTGAGGTTGAACCTAGGCGTAGCAAGCGTGCTAGGACATCAACGTCCTTTGGTCCAGATTTTCTAACTTATCTATTAGAAAGTGAGCCTCGGACTTACAAGGAAGCTGTTAGCTATCCTGAAGGTCCTTTGTGGAAAGAGGCCATTAAAAGTGAAATCGACTCCATCCTACAGAACCATACGTGGGAACTGGTGGATCTACCACCTGGTAGTAAGCCGTTGGGCTACAAATGGATCTTCAAGAGGAAGATGAAAGCAGATGGGTCGATAGATAAGTACAAAGCTAGGCTTGTCATTAAAGGCTATAGGCAAAAAGAAGGCCTAGATTACTTTGATACTTATTCGCCAGTCTCAAGGATCAATTCCATTCGGATGATAATTGCTATCGCAGCCTTGCGAAACCTTGAGATACATCAGATGGATGTAAAAACAGCTTTCCTAAATGGCGATTTAGAAGAAGAAATCTATATGGAACAACCCGAGGGTTTTTCCGCGCCAGGCCAAGAGAGGAAAGTCTGTAAACTTGTTAGATCTCTGTATGGTCTAAAGCAAGCTCCGAAACAATGGCATGAGAAGTTTGACTATTGTTTGACACCTAGCGTTGTTGTAGTTAGCGTCGCCCCAAGCGTAGGGCTAGGTCGTCGAAAGCATAGTAACCCGGCAAGACCGGGGTTGATTTCCACAGGGACCAAATGCACTCGGCATGAGATTGACTTGCGATGAGATTTTTGGCGTTAAGACGGCCAACTTATAAGGTGGTTTGTTTGGTGGTTCTCTCTCTACCTCTAAATGACTAGATTATGAAGGTTTTGCTAATTTAAACTAAAGGCAAAGTCAAGGGGTTCAAAACACCCATGACTTGAATTAAATTGTTCTTCTCAAGATTACACGGTTAAATCACGTAGTCAAACATGCTTAACCGGAAGATTTAACATTTAGCACATTTGGATTCTAGAAAATGGGTTTGATCAAGAGCAGGGTTCATTGAGGCATTTTTACAACCACTTAGAATGCCATAGCTCTAAGCATCATGTGTGGCAAGTAGTCAAGCCCTTGCCTACACAAGATCAAAGAGATTAACAAGACTAAAATTTGATACATAAAATTGAACCCTAACTCTTAAACAAACAACTTTTAATGCTCATTTTGAGAGAAGAACAAAAATAACCCAAGTCATGGGGTGCTAATCACCCCATGACCTAGCCTTGCTACACTACTCACACATAATCATGGAAGAAATGAACATACTAAGTAGAAATGACAAGGAAACGTGAAACATAATGAAAATGAGAATAAACTACGGATTTATAAAGATTAGAGAAGTGCTTACAACATTAATGAAGGCCGTAGCCTTGGTTCCTGAAGATTGAAGACTAATTTCTAGAGAGAAGGTAGAGAAAATGGGTGGGGAAGAAGAAGGGAGGTAGAGAGAGAAGGTGAAAAATGTAAGATCCCTAATAATCTGATGTTGGGTGGCTTTTATAGCCCCCAAAACGTGTACAAAAGGTCCAAAATGCCCCTAAGATAAAAGCTTAATCGGGCTCAAAAGTTGCTGAATTTTGCAGTGGCTACTGGTAGCAATATGGTGTATTGCTACTGGTAGCAAACTAAAATCTGAGTTTCTGATCGCTGGCTACTAGTAGCAGTATTGTATATTGCTACTGGTAGCAGCTGGGCATTTTCATGCCTTCTTTCACTTGATCTTTTCTTGGTCTTTCGGCTTCCCGAGTCTTGTTCAATGCTTCGTTCCTTGACTCCCGGGACTCGGTGGCGGTTCACCACGTGACCTTGGGTACTCGGGTATGCCTTGACTATCCGTGGCATTAAAACACGTCTTTATTCTCGAGTTTCTCCTGAAACTATCAAAATACACCCACGCACAGCATCTATCGTATAAAAGTCGCATTATGCATCCGTGAGTGGCAAAAACGAGAGAGATAAGCCCCTTTATTTACACTATTGGGGACTTATCAACTATGCAATGTTGTCTAGTGGCTTCCGCATCAACGAATGTGACAAATGTGTTTATGTAAAAGACACTGATGAAGGATATGTCATTTTGTGTCTCTATGTTGATGATATGCTCATTGTTGGTAGTAATGACAAGGTCATTCGATCTACCAAGGATATGTTGAACTCTAAGTTTGACATGAAGGATATGGGCCTTGCAGATGTGATACTAGGTGTGAAGATCACCAGAACATCTGATGGACTTGCGTTGTCTCAGACACATTACGTTGACAAAATTCTTGAGAAGTTCAACCAGTCTGATACAGGCATCGCAAGAACCCCCGTGGACGTAAGTCTCCACTTATCCAAGAATGGGGGGGAAGGGGTGTCCCAATTAGAGTATTCTCGAATAATTGGGAGCCTCATGTACTTGATGAGTTGTACAAGGCCTGATATAGCCTACTCAGTAAGCAGACTCAGCAGATACACGAGTAATCGGACACGATCACTAGAAGGCGATAGTCGAGTACTACATTATTTGAGGTATACTCGTGATGCGGGTCGCACTATACCGGATATCCAAAGTACTAGAAGAAGGGTGTGATGCAAATTGGATATCGATATGAAGGACTCAAAATCCACGAGTGGATATGTCTTCACGCTTGGTGGTGCAAAGCGGTGGCTTGAAATCTTCTAAACAGACGTGTATAGCACGGTCTACAATGGAATCTGAATTCATTGCTTTAGATAAAGCAACTGAAGAGGCCGAGTGGCTACGACAGTTCCTGGAAGATATTCCAAGATGGTCTAAACCAGTGCCAGCTATTAGTATCCACTGTGATAGTCAAGCTGCGATTGGTAGGGCTTTGAGTGCCAATTATAATGGTAAGTCTAGACATATACGTCGAAGACACAATACCATTAAACAACTGCTCTCAAGTGGGGTTGTCACAATTGACTATGTAAGGTCAAAGGACAATATCGCGGATCCGCTAACCAAAGGGTTATCTCGAGAGCTAGTTGAGAAAGCATCGAGAGGAATGGGGCTAAAGCCACTAAGCTCATAGTTACCATGGGGGTAGCCAACCTAGCTGACTGGAGATCCCAAGATCTAGGTTCAATGAGACTACCTTTTGCGTGTAATAGAGAACGGTCACTGTAGAGATTTAATCTCTTGCCCTTTTCTATGATGCGAAACAGTGAAGCCTGTAAAGTGGAAGAGGTTAAGCGTTGCTTTAATGACTCTTATGCGTCGGAGATGCGCGCGGGGTATAGTATAGCAGGATACCCTTTTATAAGAAGGTCACCTATGTGAGTATGAAGTGGGGCCGCTTCTGTGAGAATTCTGGCGAAATTCTCGAGAAAATACTTGCAGAACCAGGAAGGAGGGTGTCATGGCCGAAATGAACCCAACAGTGAGAACTGAACTACGTTAGGAGAAGTTCTGTGTGACGTCTGTTGTCTAAGTTTACACCGGCGGCGGAAGCAGTTCAGCGAGTTCGCACACCCCGAGTGCGCCGAGTAGACTCGATAGGCTATCACAAGGAAGGTTCAAGGCCAAAAGCTACCTATCCTATGCAGGAATTATCCGTTGCCTCTCTCTCGGGTCAGCTTTGTACTCTGCGTCAGTGTGCCTGCCAATTTTCATTCATGGGGGGGATTGTTGGAATTTTGTGAATGAAACCCGGGGCACTCGGAGGGTCTCCCGAGGCAACCGAGTCCACCCCACGGATTCATAAAGTCTACGTAACTCCCCTCATGAAAGAGGAGATAATGGCAGCATAATTCCCATTCAAATTCGATTTAAGGGCTGCAGTTTCAGAATCGAAATTGAATTGCTATTCATTGGCTGTTTCATTTGGTGGAATGAATTCAGAATTCATTGGCAGATTCATTGCAGAATTCATTCCAGTATTTATGTTTTCAGCTCCTCCAAACAGCTATATATTGATAGCTCTGCCTTTGGTTCAACACACAAGAAATTCGAGCATCACTTTGTACTCCAGAAATTGAGTTTTGAGAGAGAGAGGCAGACGCAAGTTTCAGTTCGCCAAGGCAGTCAACAGCGGTGTTCTGTTGGCCGTGGTCCAAGCCGTTTTATCCTGGGACGAAGACGCTGGTGCATTCTACAACACCCACGGTAGGCGGCGAATCTTTGTTAAGGAGACTGTGGTATCACAGAACTCGGCACGTGTTTCCTAAACACTGTTTGTATCTCGATTTCGTTTCTGTAATTTTTCCAGTTTATGTAATGTTATTGTATTCTGTTCATGTATGATTTTATCGAATGAATTGTTATTTGGAATCTGGATTGCCGCTGTAATTTTTCTAACAAATCTAGATTTCGCAAGCACTAGCTAATGAGTCTTTGATTATTGCCTCTTCTTTTTTTTTTTTATGAATATCAAAATATGAAAACTAGGGTTTTGATTTCGATGACAGGCTTGTTGGATTTGTTGTTTCATTTTAATTTATTGCTCGATTTGAGTTGCTTTCTACTATTATGTCAAGCACAAAATATGTCAAAAGATGAGCAAATGAGAAGATCTAGCAATGTGATTTGAGTTGCTTTCTATTATGTGATTCACCATTCTCTTACTTTTTGGGATAGCGTGCCATTTTAGATTGCTTATATCTTTTGATTTATGAAGTTTTATGAGATCTTGAAAACTTTGTTAAAAAGAACTAATTAAATGTTAGGATGGCACATTGACTTGTACAGCTGGTATCTAGCTGGAACAACAGATGTATAGCTTACAAAGCAAGCTCAGCTTAGTGGATATAAATAGACTTAGTCATATTGTAATCAAGGGAGTCCAGAAAAGCATGAAATAAGAAATACGAAGTTCTTCCATTTTCTCTTATCTTTTCTTCTCTCTTCCTTGATTGAATTTCTGTAAATGATGTGCAAGATCAATGTGAACATGGAATCTACTATTTGTTCTTGGTTCGTATTGAAGATTTCCACATGGTATCAGAGCGGGGCTTATTCCACTCCACATTTAAAAAAAAAATCGCAATCCCACACCCACGATGACAGACCAGCAAAAAGGCTGCACGATGATAGGACCCAAAAAGTGGCCACACGTGACAGACCTCAAATGCGGCTGCACGTGAGGGGGGATGGTAAGAAATATTGTCTCACATTGCCTAGGAGTGGAATGTGTGATCACTTAATATATACTGGGACCTCTTCACTCATTGCCAATTGGTTTTGAGTTGGTTTTAGATTGCTTATATCTTTTGATTTATGAAGTTTTATGTGATCTTGAAAACTTTGTTGAATAGAACTAATTAAAATCTATCAAACAAGATCCATATTGTATATTTTTTGACATTCACATTGAAAGATATAGACATTTGAAAATGGCATGCTATCCAAAAAAGGTTTAAGTTTTTTGGACGGAGGGAGTACTATTTAACTCACTCTAATTAACTCACCGAAATGGAAGACCAACTCTAACTTGGGTAAATTTTTTATGGCTTAATACTAAGTGGGCAACCAAATATACAATAGTCTTGTTGGATGGAACGAGGGTACCTATAGTGCAAAGGTACACTGTGTAGTGCACAATCCAAGTCGTCTTTAAATCTCAACTCGGCAAAGAACCTAGTAGTTAACAGTTGCATTATAGGGACTCCACATCCGTGAAATGTGTAAAATACTAGCAAATATTCTGGGTATTCAACATAAATCTTCCGATCGATGTGCCTGAGAGCACCCAATAATTGCTCCCAAATGAGCAAAGGAACCCTTTGGAAGTTTGGTTTGAGTCGTTATCGTTATTCTTTTGACATTCGCGTGACTAATTTTGAGGTCCAATCAGCTTGGCAAGCTATGCGGGATGTGCACCCAATGGTCCTATGGGTTAAATGCGTTTGGTTTGCTTTTATTGAATGTCTGGTCTTTCATGGGCGATTTTCAACAAAGGATAGGCTCTCTCGGTGGGGTATGGTAGTGGATCGATGCTGCTTGTTGTGCCAGGATGAAGATGAATCTCGATCATGAGCATTTATTTTTTACATGCGAGTATTCCCAGTTGGTTTGGAAGATGGTGTTGCATAGGAACAATGTTGATCATCCTTGTGCTGGTTTAGCTGAGGAATTGGCATGGATGTGTACTCACAAGGTTTGTGATTCTATCCCTAACAGAGTGTACAAATTGTGCTGGTTTAGCTGAGGAATAAGCGGCCTTTTCAGGGTTTGAGTGTTCCTGCCACATCTTTGGGCGGTCTGATCTTGGAAGAAGTCAAGGCTTTCTTAAGTTCATGGAGGAATATGATAGAGCGATGAGAATCGACCGTTAGTTAGGTCTTGGGGTCTTCATTCTAGGTTTTTTTGTCCGGGTAATCCTTTTCTTGTTTTGTCTTATTGTGTTGCCCCTTAGGAGTTTGGTGAGAGTTTTTGAGTGTTGATGTCTGGTTCATTTCCTGTATGTTTTTAGTTTGTTTGCTTCAATAAAGGTTTAATTTACCAAAAAAAAAACCTCTGTATGAACTGATCTTAAAGGAGATAATGAATTTTGAAAAGTTTCAAACCTAAGACCTTGAATAAACTCGCTAATCCCAAACCTTGACCATCAGATTAGCCCCTCGAGCTGTTATAAAGACCGGAAGTGGTCCACACCACACGACCACATATTGAGGCATTACGTTGTGGTGACCAAATTTGTTCTATATCAAAAACCATAGAAGTCCATGTCACGTATAGATAAAGAGACAAAGACGCAATCTTTTGAAATTTTCGTTCATGCCCACACGGAGGTTACCACTAAGGGAGTTTTGTTTTAAAACTGTCTTAGTTTTTGTGTTCACAACTTTTTATGTGATGTATTGTGAGAGGATGACCTATTGATTTTTGAGAAAAACTAGTTTTTTTAAAAAAACTATTAGTGGAACACCCCCAAATAGTGGGGGTGTTTGGGAGCTCTTTTTCAACTTCTCATTTTCACATTTTTGGGTTTTGGATGTTTGGGAGCCTTGGGCCAAAATGATTTCTAAGAAAATGAGGCCTTGTTCGTTTTGGTTTTGAAACTCAAAACCCAAACCAAACACAACCTGAGTTTTCCATTTTTTACTTTAGAGACGAGAAGTGAAAAAGAGGTGGGGAGGAGCTTTTTGATTTCTCATTTTTCACTTTTCTCATTTTCATTGACAAAAAGTCCCACAAAATGGATTCTGTACATATCTCCCAAACACTACTCCTGTTAGAAAATGCATTCTGCACATTCCTCCCAAACACTCCTACCAAATTCAAAATACATTCTGACCATAATCCAAAAAGTTGAAAAGCCAAAAACTTAAAAACAAAAAACTGAAAATGAGGTTCCCAAACACCCCCTAAGACTGTAAGAGCATCTCCATCCTGAATTCTACTCAAATCTAAGTAAAAGCTTCATTTGATATAACTCATACCAATGGACAAACTCAACGTTCATGAAATTGCCATGGGTTACCTGATCGTGTAACTATAGTAGCAAAAATAAGGGTGAATTACCTATATATCCCTTCGACTTTACGCGAAATGTCATTTTGGTCCTTCATGTTTCAATTTCGACATAAAAACCCTTCAATTTACGATTTCGTTGCAATGTGATCCAAATCTTGATCTCCGTTAGTTTTTTGGATGGAAATTGAACACATGCCATCCACGTGACCCCCATTGAGGGCATAATCACTTCCCCCTCTCGTCTCGCCGATTACCCCAAACCTCAACTCGAAAATGGTGAACTGATGAATTCGTGAAATACAACATCAAAACAGCGATGAAGTCGTGAAATACAGTTCAACAATTGCTTTGTTGGAACTTGGTATGATCTGCCTTGATCTTTCACACATAGGAGGGTCAAACCAAACAAAAAATCCACAAGACCCAATTTCCTGTAAAAATAAACACCAAAAGAAGATTATTATGTATCAAAACTTCCATTGTACCAACAAAAACGAGAAGAAGAAGAAGATTATCAATGAACTCATACCCCAGATTTTTGGCAGTGGAGAAACCTCCTTCCCGGATTTGTAGTCGTCCATGAGGTGGTCAAGTGAACAGGGGTGCCACAATCACAGAGCCTTCGGTCCAGGTTTCTTGTCTGGGAGGAGGACGACATTGCAAAAGGAAGGGGAAATGGAAATGGGATGAGGTAGTTTTGAAATTATATCTTCTTCTTCCTTATATGCATCCAATTTTATTTGTATTCTTATAATTTTATTTTTACAACTGAAATACATCATTAGATAATAGATTTTGATTAAGTTGTATAGTAATAGTTATTTTGTTAACTTTTATCATGTGTTCACTAATACTGGAGTCTAAAATATATTTTCTTCCCAAACTCCACCACCAATTCCACCCACCAAACACACTAGTCTCGTAAATCGAAACATTATCACAAGACTCCATTGCAAACCCACAAACCTCCACAATTGGGAAAGAAAAAATTCATAATTGCGAAAGAAAAAGTGAAGATTATGGATATATATTTCTATTTAGTTTAACCTTTGGACTTTTGGAAAAAGGCATTTGTACCAGGATCATAATTAATATTCGAAATATCAACAATGAAATAACTTCACTTTCCCACTATTTCCTCCCAGTTTTGTAGGTGAAATTAAAAGGGATTGCACTCTTCTCCCCTCCATTCCATTCCCTCATGCCATACCCTCTATAAAACATAGATGCAATCCAACAAGAAAATCATACACAAATCTCGCGATGCGCATGTTTATTACTTAGGGTTTGTTTGGAACTTATGGAAAAGAAAAAAAAAAGTTAAAAAAATTTCTCTCGTTCAGTTTCTAGAGAAAGAGAAAACAAAATAGCAAATATAACTTTTATGAATAGTGAAATTTTCCTTCCTTTATTTCTTTCATTTTCTTTTCTTCTCTCTTCTCTCATTTTCGTCAAGTTCGAAACACGGCGTTGGCTTTTGGGCCAAAGTTTCGTTTTGGGGGAGGCAAAATGAAATACATTAAGAAGGGCTATCAGCCAATACAAAACCTGCAGCAGAGGAAGGAACTTCCTCTATCCATGCTAAGCAAGGACTGAGAATGTCCAGAAAAGCCGAAATTCACCTGTTTATACCCTGTTTTTTTATTGAAATAGGAACGATTTCTAAGTACCCCATAAATACAGGTAGGTTAGAATTAGCGAAAATGTGGATGACTCCCGAGTTTAGGAACAAGGGCAAGACAAATAAAAATGCAAAAAAGATTGCTGAGAAAACTAGTGGGAATCAAAGAAAGCTATAGTTCTACAGAAGTTATAGTGATGGTGATTTCTAGAAGGCAATGGTAGACAATCGGTCAATAGAATCGATAAAAAGTAGTCACCTGAGTGAACACCAAAGCGCAAAACAAAACTCGGGTATTGGTTGGTCAGTTCAAATCACTTGGTGCTGGGTAGAATTTTAGGCCTCCCTGTTTCCACTCTTTTAACTTGGCAAAATCAGTACAGCTAACAGATGGTATTCAACAAGTCGTAGCCACCTGAAAGCCTTGGGCTGCTTATGCATTCTTAGGCCTTCATTTACCATATAAATCTCTGGGTCCCAGACTCGTGGCTCCAATAGAATGGCCGAAATAAGAACATAACCATTGTGAAGATATTGATGGCGATAAAAAGGATTCCCATGAGAACCCAACTTCTGTAATCATCGATATGGGAATGCAGAATTAAGAAAAAGAATGGTATGGTGTAGTATCTGAACTCTATCAATGGAGTAGGAATAAGAACAGCAGCACAAGCCAAGAAATAAGCCAATACCCATATCTTCTTTTGAGCTTTTGCTGCCAATGAACAAATAAATAAGTGTTCAGCAAATTTGAAAAAACAAGAAATAAAAAAAGTAAAGAAAAAAGGAAACACTCCAACCAATTAAAATTCGTACGGACCTAGGATACCGAAGATGGAAAACCATGAGTAAACATAAAACAGGACCAGAAGGTACTTCATCAACCAATGAGGGTTAATGACTTTCCGCCAAATATAGAAGGTATAGTGTCGATTGTCAGCAAGAAGATAAGGATGAGCTACACTGCAGTCATCAGTATTAAATGTCAAAGAACATCGGGAAAATTCAAGGAATCTTAGAATTTGCATTATATGAGGTAGAAAATCTTGTTAAAAAACACAAATTTAAAGGTTAATCTTACCTGAAAAAGTGCACTGAGAGGAAGCTAAATGTAAGGGCCATAAACCATTGGACAAAACTAAGCAGCCTGTTTTTCCGGAATGACTGGACCATAACTGCAGCGTAAGGTAGAGCGAACTGGAAGGGGGCCATAAAGAGAGCGGAAACCAGACTAAAATACATTAATTGTGCAAAATGTGGAGAAACTGCATGGGCTTCTTTTGCACCTGTGGTATCAGGAAGGAGGATAAGAAATGAATCCTGTGTTGCTTACCTAGGTGAGAAAAGCATTAAGAAACAACAAAAGTTAAAAGAGAAGACAGATGTTACCCAAAACAATACTCCCATTCCAGCAGACAAAAGCAACAAAAGCCACCAAAACTAAAAAGAAGGGACTTAAGGAAACCAAAAGCTCCCACTTCAGATGCCACGCCATACAAAAGATGTCTTGGATCTCATCAATAAAACCTACAAAGGACATAAAAACATATGTTGTCAGCATTGCAACCCAACACAATGGCACTCTTTGCGAAGGACACACTATGAGACCGTGGACAGTGGACAATGTGACCAAGGTGTACCCATTATCCCACCATAAGATGCAATTCCTTAAGTCAGCAAAAAAATAGCTGAAATCCAGGGAGCCCTCAATTCCTTGAAGGCATCTGTTGATCTACTTAACATCGTACCCTTGATTTTCTTTTTCTTTCTTTCTTCTCCCACTACAGTAAATACCCTAAACTCGCAAGTTGCAACATGATATCAGATTTCATCTGGAAATATAAGGTATTTATCATATGCTTGGTTCCACTAAACCTTTTACATGAAACCCAACAATCTACAACATTTTTTAATGCTTATATATGAAGGTTTGAGTAACAAATGCACTCGATATCAAACTATCAAATAGTAAAATCCTATATGCCAAATGAACACTTAAAATTGTATGCCTCCATGAATTACAGAACTAGTTTCTTGCAGGAGTGATGCAGGACATAGACATTCCAAACTCCAAGTTATTGAACACACAAATCAACAGAAGTTCATTTGAAACGGAAACATAAACCTGATGAACATGTTGTGGAAGTGACACTTTGTTGAGTTAGATGGATGACAGTATCCACATCTTTACTAGGCCTTCTCTTTCGTAAGCTGGATCCCCCCGTGATACCTTTATCTGAAGCTCGCTGACTGTCTTTCCCGATTGGTTCAGAAAAGTGTGATTGTGGTTTTTTCCCCCTAATGGGAGAGTAATCTATGACAACACTACATGCAACAAAAAGCACCCATATGACATTCGTCTGTCGTACGAATACGGCCAAAGACCCAAGCTGCATGCAAGTGGAAAGAAGTTACCTCTTGCATCAAGAATAAGTCAAAGTAACACGGAACTAACTCGAGTATCATGAAATTATAAAATGTGTCAAATATATGCCATCTTTTCATAAATATTATCCTTTAGAACTAGTGATATAGATGATTGAGAAAATTTACCAAAAAAATTAGGTCAAACTTGTTCTATTACCAACGCACTGAGGAGGTAGTTCCTCCTTAGGCACCCAAGATACATAGCAAGGACTGCAGTAAGTGATGCGACATCCGTATAGTATAGAAAAGTAAAGAACCAGTGGAGGGGGTACATTGCAAGAACCAAAGCATAAAGAGTAGCTTTTCTTTCATCAAGAGCTGGCCTCAACAGAGTGATTATCTCGTAAACCAGAACACTGCAAATTACAGCCAAGATTGCATTGGTGGAGCGAAGAATTGCAGTGGAGCAGGTACGAGAAAATGTCGAGGCTGCTTGCATACAAAACATGCCTGGAAACAAATAAGCAACATAGGCAAGTGAAATACAGTACCTGCAAAAGGTTTAAATGGCATTAGCTCTTTATGCTTGTCATGACATTTTATGATTCATACTATTTCAATGGTAAAACTTTATGAGAGCAGCCACTTTGTGCATATATATTATACTGACAAAGGTTAGGTCTATCTCCAGTCCTTGGTGCCCCACACCCCCATCGATTGGTGATTACATGGATACTGTAACTATTTGTTTTACGGTTATTGTCGTTTATCTTAGTACCATTCCTACTATATAAGTTTGGCTCATTACTGTCAAATTATGTTATTCCAAGTATTGTGAGGTTCAACAAACCTCAGGAGATTAATTAACTTCAGTTATCATTTTTTCTCCAAACAAGTTTTTGAGTAACCAAACGGAAAATGATCAGTTAACACCTTCAACCCCAAATCGCACAACCCAACTTTAACAACGTGATTCGAAGCGCATTAATTCGTTTCTTACCGAATTTCAAGCCAACTAGTTGCTTAAAAACGCATGAATTGATGAACCAGTGAAAAATCAAGACAAAAGGTTTGTCGTGTAACTCACAATCCAGGAGGAGTGGTAATCATGGGATCCCAACTTGTGAAATTCCCCTTGCAGTATTGCTGCGCCTGAGGCACATGGAATATCTCATCCTGCGTATACATAATAAATCATAATTTATGCACACCAGTACTTCTATACACACACGAATATACGTAAAGATATGTTTACAGTATACACATATGGAGTGGGTAATTGAAGAATAATACCATGTAGGGGTCAGGGACAACACGATTGACGAGGATTGAGATTGGGATAACCCAGGAGCTCACAATCACAGCAACTGCTATTCTACCCATTTCCCTCTCTCTCTCTCTCTCTCTCTCTCTCTCTCTCTCTCTCTCTATAGGATTGAAGAAGGTTAGATACAGTGCTCTCTGAATCTATAGGCTAGAAATGGCGGTACAAAAGCCTTTCCGCCGATCGATTCAACAAATCTCACCGATCAATTGAACAGATTTTGGAAACCTAAATTCAATCGGTGAAGAGGCGCGGGCACTGTGTATGGGATTTTTTTTCAAGGACGAGAAAGAGAACAAGAAGTAGGGATGGGCATGGGGACGGATCGGGGCCGGAGACTACTATCTCCACCCCCAATCCCCAAACCCCTTACTCATATCCATCCCCTATCCAATCTCCAACGAGGATTTATTTATATCCTCCATCCCCGCTCCAAACGGGGAACGGGGAACGGGGATCCCCACGGGGATTTCGGGGATGCAATCATTTCCCTAGAGTAACAAGTAAATAGTTATAGAAGCCCAATTACAAATCATTTTCCCTAAAATCAAGTGTGAATTCCGAACAAAATAACAGGCAACCCAACATATAACATTGTGAATTCCGAACTCCCACCAGTTGGAAAACATCATTAGAAGGTCATGCTTTCCATTATGTTTACTTTCTCAAAACCCTCCAAATTTTTTAAAATGAGATGTTTGCGAAGATGGAAACTAAATGAGCCACATCTATGATATGTACTTTGACTTGTTTCAATTGGCTTTTACTTGATGGAATTAATTAGGTTCCAGTAACAGGAAAATATATACCTAAGCGAAGAAAAAAACCAAAAATCATTAGAAAAACATGTTTCTAATGATTGGGAAATACATGTCACGCTTAAAACTCATTCCACTTGCTAAAGCCATATATTTGAAGAAAATTCAGTGAGACCCCAAAGTTTCATAATTCATAAATAGACCCCTATATTTCGGGGATTAGGGGACGGGGCAGATCGGGGACGGGACGGAGCGGGGCGGGGACGGAGCGGGGAATGGATTCGGAGCGGATTCGGGGCGGGGACATGCCTATCTCCACCCCCTATCCAATCCCCAAACATTTTCAAAAAAAATCCCCATATCCTATCCAATCTCCAAACAGATCTCCATATTGCCGATCCGTTCGGATCGGGGATCGGATCAGATTCGGACGGGGCGGATGAAATGCCCAACCCTAACAAGAAGTCTCAACACTTATTTTTCCTCCAATGATAAAATTTAACACTTGATTTTATCAATAAATTAAAGCAAAAAAAACACTTAATTTTACTTTGATTTATCACATGTTTCCCCATTAAAATCAACTGATTGATTTTTATCAATTGTACATTTTATTTTTTGGGAAACTTGGCTTGATGTTCACAGGATTTTTTCTTCAACTTTTCGGTAGAACTTTTGAAAAATAAATTATTCGTCTCGATTTGAAAAATCAAGATAATATAAAAATATTAATTGATGATAAAAATTAATTTCACAAAAGAAGAATTAAATAACATTAACTCCGTTTTTTAAGTAGTAATTTTTTTGGGGTCATAATATCATATTGTGAGAGATTTATTTTTTATTTTTATGAAGATAATGTTCTTTTTGAAACAATTCAGAGATCTATGGTCGTTTTCAAACTTTTTTATAAAACTATCATTCTTTTGTACTTCTCATTTTTAACCTGAGATCTTTATTTACTTCTCATTCTCAACCTGTGAAGTTTCTTGAAATTTCATCCAATGTGTCACCGTCCAACGTGCATACATACTTCTCATTTTGGACATGAGAAGTCATTAGACCTGAGAAGTCTTTTGAATTTCGAGTTTACTAGCTGAAAATATATTTTCTCGTATTGGACCTGAGAAATATTTTATACATCTCATATTGGACCTGAGAAGTACTTTTAACTCTCATTTTTCCTTGTCCAACCAAAACATTACGCCCTCAATTTTCCTCAACCAGCGTCCCAACCTGAAGCAAAGAACAAAACGTCGATGCCTCCTCCTTCTTCCTTTTCAGTCTCATTAAATGTATCTTGAAGATTTAACTCCAATTGTAACTTGTCGTGGTTTAGCTGACTAAGCGAGAATCAATCTCCATGTGCTCCACCTTACATACGGTTAATTCCTCATCTACGGGAAGAAGCAGTCCACACTTAAAATGCCAATTAAATATGTAACTCACACTTAAGGCTGAGTTTCTCGTTTGATTTTATCCAAGATAAAATCAAGATTTGATAAACTCAAGGGTGATTTTATCAAATTTTGACTTAGAGGGAAAAGGAAATAATGAGTTTTTTCAAAAAAAATAAAAAAAACTTGCCATTTATTTTGTTACTAGCGTAATTGGTGGATGAGGTCTTCTTTTCACCATTTTCTAGTGGGCTACCAGATTAACACGGAGGCGGGGAATGAAATGATGAAGCATCTATGGGAAGCCAGTAAATTGAGAGTGCAAGTGGTGTCCATCTATTTGATACTGCTTGATGTTTAAATATTTTCATATGATTGGGTGTCTGGGTAACGAAACAATAAACAATTGAAGTGAGATAGGGTTGGGAATTGGGATTCATATGAATTGTTAGGGGCATATAAAGAAAACAAAAAAAAATTAAAAAACATCGTCTTACATTTAAAAGTAGTAGGACAGATTGAAAATATTTTTTTTTTAAAAATAAAAACTAGACAAGGAAAATGTATTTTTTCAAGCAAAAAGTTTTCGAAAAAAAGACTTCTCAGTTAGTCATGAGTTAAACATACTTCTCAGGTCCAATATGATGTGCTTAAAAGACTTCTCAAGTCTAATACTAGAAGTCTGTTGACAGTTAGTAAATGAGAAGTTAATTTAAAAGTTAATTTAACTTCTCAGGTCCAGCATGAGACGTTTAAATATTCTCAGGTCCAATACGAGAAGTATGTTCGGAGTTAGTAAATCAGAAATTAAACCAAATTCTCAAGTTCAAAATGAGAAGTATGCATGGGCACGCTAGCCAAACATCCACGTTGGATGGCGACACGTCAGCTGAAATTTCAAGAGACTTTGCAGGTTGAGATGAGAAGTAAATAAAGATCTCAGGTTGAAAATGAGAAGTACAAAACAACAATAGTTTTATAAATAGTTTGAAAACAACGGTAGATCGCTGAATTGTTTAAAAAATAACGTTGTTTTGATAAAAAGCTAATCTATTGTTCATATTGTTTTTATCGAGACAAAATGATGGACAATTTTCTTAAAAACTCACTTGTCAAGAAACTAGTGCAAGAAAACTATTCCCGAGAAAATTATAGTGAAGTAATAAAGGAAAATGAAAAATATTTTCTTTAGGCATTCATTTGATAGAAGAAATTTATGAGAAAGTTGGAAAGTAACAAAATTAGGTAAAAATTAATGAAGATGAAAGATTCCTACAAAATCTTGCGGGACATGTTTTGAGGGAAAACTGATCTTAGTGGGAAAGTAAGAAACATGAGTCTCACAGCTTTCTTGCTAATTGCACACATTAAAACAACTGAAAAATTAAATATTCATGTACTTTCTTTTCCTTCATATGCATCTGAACGGGGTCTAAGGGAAAGAAAAGATCGGGAAGATGGAATGAGATTACTTTTTTATAAAGCGAGTTTTTATTTAAAGTAATACAAAATGAGCAATTTGATCAACATTTTAATTTTTTAAACAAAAAGCAGTTCAAAAAATTAAGAAAAGAGAACAGCAAATGGAAGATGGCTAAATCCCAGAGAGACCTGGCGCTCTAAACTCATTACAATGGTGAAGTGCAGCACCTCAATTTGGCCTTTTGTTATATAATCATCATTATAATTTGAATCGTTCATTTTGCTGAAGTTATTTTATATGTAAGAAAAATTAATTTAACCGAACATTAGAAACTACATGATCTAGATAAAATTGTTTTACAGTTTATCATCTGAATGACCATTTTTTTAAAATCATGTCCTATATTCTAATATCAAAACAATCTTGCTTTCTTGATAGATAGATTAATTTCTTTGATGATTTCTACAAAATGAATGATTTAGATCAGTGATAGGTGCTTAATTGTACCCAATTAAGGCCTCTAACTTATACTTGTGGGTCCGTTTATATTGTTACTTGGAGTGGATTAATTAGTTTAATGTGTTTGTAGGATTTGGAGTTCAACGCGCCAAATAAAGTGCAATTTGGAAAGAAAATCATTCAATCTCGAACTGAATAGGAATCTGGACAGCATTCAGTGTTTTGGCCATATCTTTTAGCTTGAGTGTCCAATTAAGGCAAGGTTTGCGGCACCGAAAAGGAAATTCAATTTGCTACAACTTTCCTCTTTTTGAGTTTTCCAAATTCCAACATCTTGAAGGTCGAAATTGGACTGGAAGCGGGCTGCAGAAGACAAAAACGGGAATTTTGGGAATTTTGGTTGAGATTGGACTTCCTAAACTTCTTCTTTTACTTGGACTCCAATAGGTTTATGACCTCTATAAAAGGATAATCCTAGGTCATTATTTTGGGGTGCTGAGTTGTTGAAGAGAGGCTCCATGTCCGGCTAAACCCCTCATCTAGGAGGAAGATGAAGCTCCGCTCCAAGTAACGTTAATTTATGTATAGGATTTAGGTTTCTTATTAGGATCAATTGTTTAACTAAGAACTCTTTTCATTATATATGAATGAAATTGCTTTACTTCTTCCATTATGTTGAGTATTTGTGAGAGCAACGCAAATACCTAGTTAATCAATAGTTTTCATTGATTGTGCTTGGGTGACTGAGATGGGTTATGCTCGTAAGACGGGTCGTGCCACTGGACAGGCTGTGAATGAGACAGGGTTGTACCAGCGAGACGGATCGTGCTATGGGATAGGCCATGCTTGTTGGCAACACAATAATCTTCTTGACAAAATCATGATTCGAGTAGAAACCCTAGCCTATGCATATTTTCGTTACGCGGTCGGGGTGGATTCGAAACCCTAGATCTTTCTTTCCATCTCCAATTTAATCACTGCTTTGCTTAGTTTAATCATTCACAAAATTAAAACCAATCAATTAATCTTTTCCGAATTAAATTAGAAATTAATCGAATCTATTGTAACTTAGCCAATCTGTCTCCGTGGATCGATACTCGGACTTAGCCACTATTCTCTGGAGTAGTAGTTAATTCTTAGTTGTTATAAATATATTTTTGACTCGGAACGACACGATCAATCAGATGTATCAGAACTTCTATCGAAGTGCATTAGTGCATCATTTGGGTCTCCTCCTCAGTCCTAGACAGCCGTGAGATTTTGTTGCATCACTCACGTCGGTAGCATTTTCACCAAAAATACTTTTGCATCGCACTCACATTTTAACTAGCGAAAATACAAACTCACCCATTATCTTTCATTGGCATGATGACATATACTCTTTATATATACGCACATATTATTGGATAATCATGCATGTTATCTGTTTGTTATTGGTTTGTTGGATAGTTCAAATGTATATTTATCTTCCGTATGTTATTAGCTTGGATAGGTTCAATTCAAATGTATCTTTATCCTTTAGTTTGTTACATTCTATCTTGTTCTCATAATTATAAATAGAAGAACCACTCTCACGTTCAAGTGTGAGAGCCCATTCTATCAAACCAATTTATTGCATTAACTTGGTATCAGAGCACCATGACTTCTCCTGCCAACAAAACCTCCTCTACTTCTTCTGCCCTTACTCCAAGCAACACTACTGTAGCTTCTCCTTTTCCTTCCCTCACCAATGCTAGTCACTTTCTTTCCTTAAAACTAACAAATACCAATTACCTATATTGGAAAACCCAACTTCTTCCCTATCTCCGTGGGCAGAGGCTTATTGGGTTTGTGGATGGTTCTAACCCATGTCCACCTGCTACTAAACTCGAGAATGATGTTCAGGTTGCAAATCCTGATTTTGAAATGTGGGTCTCTCAAGATCAACTTCTAATGAGTCTTTTGATTGCCTCTCTGTCCGAAGAAATCCTTCCGCTCATCGTCGGCCTCGCCACCTCTCGCGACATTTGGAATACTCTTGAAGCTGCTCTAGCCTCTGCTTCTCACACTCGCATTCTGCAACTCCATATGCAGCTTCAAAACATTAAGCAAGGTGATCTTACTGCCACTCAATTTTTATACAAAGCAAAAGCTTTGTCTGATGAGCTTTCCGCCGCCGGCCGCCCTCTCTCTTTGCAAGACTTCAATTTATATGTCTTCAAAGGTCTGAGTTCTGATTTCCGTGACTTGGTGACGACCCTTGCAACTCGTCCATCGCCGCTTCCCTATTCAGAGTTGCATAGCCTCATTCTTAGTCACGAGTTTATGAACATGAACTGCTTCACGTCACTTTCGGTGTCTGACAATACAATCTCACCTCCTCAGGCCCATGTTGCTCACCGCCAATCATCCTCTTCTAGCCATGGTCGGGATCACAATGGTAATGGTCGCGGTCGCAGTCGCGGTCGTGACCGTGGTCGTGGCTACAGCAACAATAGCAATGGTGGCCGCAACTCCAATGGCGGCTCTGGCTCTTTTTATTCTCGTGGTGATTCTCGTGGTGATGCTCGTCATTTTTCTCACGAGTCCCGTAGTTATCACTCCACCGGATCTCGCCAGCGGTGCCAAATTTGCAATGGCACAAATCATATTGCTCTCTCATGCAACCAGCGCTACAACCATACCATGCCGCCGTCCGCTCACTTGGCATCATACAATTCCGCTCCTGCTCCTTATGCGGACTGGTTTCCGGATACTGGAGCCACTCATCATGCTACCCCAGATTTAGCAGCCTTCTCTCATCATGAAGACTACCATGGTACTGATCAACTTCAGGTCGGCAATGGTAAGGGATTACCCATCACAAAAATTGGTTTTACCACTCTTCAAACTCCCTCTTCCTCTTTCCGCTTATTTAACATTCTTCATGTTCCATCCCTTACGAAATCTTTACTTTCCGTTTCACAATTTACCAAAGATAATGGTGTGTTCTTTGAATTCCATCCCTCACATTTTCTTGTCAAAGATCAGGTCACCAAGAAAACGCTGTTCCAAGGGGGGGACTGAATCTGGCCTCTACAAGCTCTCTACCTCTGCTCCGATCATTCCTTCCGCTCATCTCTCTGAAAAGGTTGATTCCGTGTGCTGGCATCGTCGTCTCGGCCATCCTCATCATCGTGTTTTCCGTCAAGTTCTTGTCCAAAATAAATTGCCGTGTTCATCAAATAAACGGCAGACTATCTGTCATGCTTGTCAATTAGGGAAGTCGTGTCGTTTGTCCTTACCTGTAACGAAGTCTATCAGTAAAGCTCCACTAGATCTTATTTTTAGTGATGTTTGGGGACCCGCTCCGGTTTCTTCACTGACTGGACATCGTTACTTTGTTCTGTTTCTTGATGTGTATTCCAAATATTTATGGTGTTTTCCAATTGCTCTTAAATCTGATGTGTTCCAAGTCTTTCTTCATTTCCAAGCAATGGTTGAACGCCAATTTTCAACCACTATCAAACAGGTCCAAACTGATTGGGGTGGGGAATTTCGCACTCTTCCAAAATTCTTTCAACAATATGGCATTATTCATCGTCTCCCGTGCCCTCACACTCATGAACAAAATGGAAAAATTGAGCGTCGAAATCGTCATGTTGTTGAAACTGGGTTGGCTTTACTTGCTCATGCTTCTGTGCCTCAAAAATTTTGGCACTTTGCATTTGAGACTGCTGTTTTTCTTATTAATCGTCTCCCCTCAACCGTTTCCAATGGCCTCTCACCCTTTGAATGTCTCTTCAATAAGCGCCCAGATTATAATTTTTTAAAGGTGTTTGGATGCTTATGTTACCCATTTTTGAGACCCTACAACCGTCACAAAATGTCATTCCGATCTGCTCCGTGTATTTTTCTTGGTTACAGTCCTTCTCATCATGGGTATCGTTGCTACGATCGTAGCACTGGTAGGATATACATCGCGCGTCATGTCCGATTTGATGAGCATACCTTCCCGTTTTCTGGCGACTCTATCCTTGGGTCCCCACCCGTGGTCCCACCCCACAGCTCCCCTTGGGCCGTTGTTCAACACCGAATCCCTTCCCCATCACAAAATCCACCCAATCCACTTCCCTCCAACAACTCCAACTCTAGTCCAATTTCTCCTACTCCATCTAATCCTACCCCACCATTATCTCCTTTACCTCATCCAAATCCTAAATCCAACCCTATCTCTACAACCCCCCAATCTCAACATTTATCTCAACCTCCCCAGGGAATTAATCTCGTAATTGATCTTAACCAAACTCAGGATAACCTTCACCCAAATCCTACTTCCAATAAATCCACCACTCTTACTCATCCAATGATTCTAAGGCCAAGGAAACCAAAGCATCCACAAGCTCTCATGCACAACTCTACTATTCCTCATTCTGTCTCTCCAATTACCGAACCCACGTCATACAGCACCGCCTCCAAATCCCATGAATGGCGCCATGCGATGAGCAATGAAATTTCAGCACTTCTTAAAAATGGGACTTGGTCTTTAGTTCCTCCTTCCCATGCTCACAATATCGTCGGGTGCAAATGGGTTTATCGCATTAAAAGGAAACCTGATGGTAGCGTTGATCGTTACAAAGCCCGTCTCGTTGCCAAAGGATTTCACCAACAGTCGGGAATTGATTACTCTGAAACCTTTAGTCCCGTTGTCAAACCAACCACAATTCGCACCGTCCTGTCTATTGCGACTTCCCTTCGCTGGCCCATTCATCAACTTGATGTGAACAACGCATTTCTCAATGGTTTTCTTGACGAACCCGTGTACATGACGCAACCGCCGGGATTCGTTGATTCCACAAAACCTGATTTTGTTTGCAAGTTGCATCGTTCTCTCTATGGGCTCAAACAAGCTCCTCGTGCGTGGTTTACTCGTCTTTCAACCTTTCTTATCTCCCACGGTTTCCTTGCGGCCAAATCCGATGCATCTTTGTTTGTTTACAATCGCTCCAACATTCGGATATATATTCTTATCTATGTTGATGATATCTTGATCACTAGCAATCATCCGCCGTCCATCTCTCGTCTCATTTATACACTCAATTCTGAGTTTGCCCTCAAGGACCTTGGCTCTCTCCATTATTTTTTGGGTATTGAGGCTCACTCCACTTCGGCTGGGTTACACTTATCTCAACGTCGCTACATTCTTGACCTGTTGTCCAAAACTGGTATGCACAACTCAAAGCCTGTCCTCACTCCTATCTCACCTACCACAAAACTTTCAAAACATGGTGGAAAATCCCTTACCGATCCGTCCCCATATCGCCAAGTTGTGGGCGCTCTTCAATATCTAACACTTACGAGGCCCGACATTGCTTTTGCAGTTAACAAGGCTTGTCAATTCATGCACTCACCAACCGAGGAGCATTGGAGTGCTGTCAAACGTATTCTCCGCTACCTCAAAAACACAATAAACCATGGGTTGTTTCTTTCCCGCCATTCGCGGTTACATTTAGAAGCCTTTTCAGATGCTGATTGGGCGGGTTGTGTCGATGACCGCCGTTCCACCGGAGGCTATGCAATTTTTCTGGGCACCAATCTCATCTCCTGGTCCTCTCGAAAGCAACGTACGGTTGCCCGGTCTTCTACTGAGTCTGAGTACAAAGCTTTAGCCGATGCCGCGGCCGAGTTATCTTGGCTTCAGTCTCTCTTGTTTGAGCTTGGTATTTCTCTACCTTTGGCTCCAACACTTTGGTGTGACAATGTTGGCGCTACATATCTTACTGCGAATCCGGTTATGCATGCTCGTACAAAACATGTGGAAATTGATTTTCATTTCGTTCGTGATAAAGTTGCCCGTAAAGATCTCCACGTACGGTTCATTTCCACCAAGGATCAGATTGCCGATGTTCTGACCAAAGGCTTGTCTTCGCCCCGGTTTATTTTTCTCCGCGACAAACTGACGCTCACTTCTCGTGCACCATCAGTTTGAGGGGGCGTATTGGATAATCATGCATGTTATCTGTTTGTTATTGGTTTGTTGGATAGTTCAAATGTATATTTATCTTCCGTATGTTATTAGCTTGGATAGGTTCAATTCAAATGTATCTTTATCCTTTAGTTTGTTACATTCTTTCTTGTTCTCATAATTATAAATAGAAGAACCACTCTCACGTTCAAGTGTGAGAGCCCATTCTATCAAACCAATTTATTGCATTAACTCATATAAAAATACTACTCTCATGTGCCAATTTGTTTGTTCTGTTTAGATTTCGATGCAATTTTGAACTTTTCATATATTTCAACTTATAATATTTTTAAAGAAAAGCCATATAATTAATAGAACTAATTGAGATCTGTCAAATTATATTCATAATGCACATAAAATATGTTATACCTACGTAATATGAACAGTTTAAAAATTATATCGAAAATTGTCAAGACCAAAAATGAGACGGAGGTAGTGTATGGAGTGTATATATATATACTCCAACATGCATACAGACAACACTTGAATAAACGAAGGGAGGGTCGTGGAAATCGGAAGGAGAGCGAATTCGACGCTATTTTAAGGCCACATTTCATCTGCAGGCGGAGTCCCTTTCTCAATCTTTTCTTCTCAATTTGCCATAAATTTTTCCGACTCAGACGACTCTCTCTCTCTCTCTCTCTCTCTCTCTCTCTCTCTCTAGTCGTAAGAAGGTAACCTATGAATCTCCATACTTTCTCTCTGTTGATTTAGTTTGCAAATTGATTGCATTGCTTACACAATTGCCCACTAATTATTATTATTTTTTTGGGTAAATGATTGACGAGTATTTGTTGTTTCTATTGTATTTTTTTCCGAGGTTTTTGAGCGATTTCGGTACCTATTATATAACCATGTGACTCTGTTTTGAAATTGTTTGAGGATCGATTATTGGATTGTTTTATTCCAATGCAATGTGTTGCTGAATGCTGATGGATCTACCGATGAAAATTGTACTGATGTGTATGTGTGTTTTGTTAGAAAGAATGGATTATGATAATATGATATGATATGTGCATATGCATGGATGAAACTATACAGAATGTTGAGTTTTTTCGTGCAGTAATTTGCTTTTGTTGACTCGTCGTTAAATTTGAGTGTATTGGCTATGTTTATGTGTTTATGGCACTGATCTGTTATGGAGTGTAGTGCCTACTCATATATGGTGTTCTCGTGTGATTGTCAAGGACGGGCCCAGGGCTGGCCCTGAGCTAAGGTGCACAAGGCGGTTGACTTAAGCCCTTGAATTTTGGCCCCAGATAGGTATAACCAATTATGTATACCACTTGTACAATACAACAAATGAGCTAGCTAGCCTAGCGGAAATGCTTAGTTTTGCTATCCAATAGTTACACGGTTCAAGTCCAGGGGCCTCTCTTTTCCTTCTCCATAAGAAATTTTTTTTCCCCTCACAAGTTCATCTTAGGTCCTGAGAATCTCAAGGCCGGCCCTGGATGGACCGAGGGACGGACGAGCCTTGGTGATTGTACTACCCAAGTTCCAAAATTTCTCTAGAAGTATGGCAGTTTTTTTTATTTTCTTCACAATTTCAAAGTTGTAGAAGTTCATCCCAGCCCAATGTTTTTTTTGAAAAATATGACACTCACCAATTGAAGAGTTTCTTGAAAATTTTAGCAGGCCTCCTGACATTGTATCCTTCTGTGATGTAATCATGTTTCTTAATCGTTAGAAAATATATAAAGCTTTTTTGGTAATATGTTTGTAGTTTGTATCGATGTAGATAAATGGCGACTTTTATAGATCACAAAGTTTGTTCTAATATTCACCTACCCAACGTTGAAATCTTGTGCCCGTCCCTAGTTATTGTATTTTGATTTCTTCACTTCGTGCATTCGTCTACCTAGATCCTTTGTTAGGGTTCCACAGAACTCCTAACATGATCTTTCAAGCATTTTCCCTTGAATGTAAGTAGTTTCATCGTGATGTGAAGTTAGCTTAGTTTGGGAATGGAAAATCAGGTTCTGCAGCTGCTGTTTGTGTTTCATGAAATTGACAGGTAGAGACAGAATGCTTCTATGTGCCTCATGAAATGGGACCACATTGTTGCTTTCCATCATCAATCATTTTTGGATTACCTTTAGCTAATTAGCATCAGAAAATTGTATAAGTTCATCCCGAGCGAATGTTATTATTATTTTTTTTGAAAAATATAAAACTCACCGATCCAAGATGTTGTTGAAAAATTTAGCAGCCCCACCTAAGATTGTATGCATCTATGATGTAATCATGTTCGAAAACATATACTGACAATTTTTTTGGTGATCTTTGAATAGTTTGTATTGACATAAGTTAATAGCCCCTTTTAATGGTAACAGACTTTGTTCTACTATTCGCCTATCCAATGTGGAAATATTGCTTCCGTAGCCGAATCCTTTATTAGGGTTCTGCAAAATTCCTACATGATCTTCAAGCATTTTCAATAAGTATTCTCGTCGTGATGTCAAGACATAAAGTTACCTTAGTTTGGGTTTTGTCCATGGAAAATCAGGATCCGCAGTTCCTGTTTGTGTTGCATGAATTTTATAGGTAGAGGCAGAGTACTTTTATGTCTCATGAAATGGGAACGCATTGTTCGTTTTGATTGTCAAGCGTTTATGGGTTATTTTTGCATAATCAGCATCAGAAAAGGGCCCCGCAGCTGTCATTTACTATAGAGTGGGGGAAAGTTTAGGCCGTTTAATAGCTAAATTCCTTTTGATGTATAATCTGGATAATGCTAAAGTTCAGAACATTTGGCATAGAAATCCCAAATCTGAAAACTCAAGTTCAAATTTCTCATATTCAGCTTTGTTACGTCTACAGATTTAAGCCAAAAGTATTTGAGAGCCATAGAGATAGCACCTGTTTGTTGGGGTATTATCTGTGAAGTCAATGTATGTATAAAAAAACAATTTGTATACTAGTAGAAATAACTTCGGTAGATGTTAAACAAGCAGAATTGCAATGTGATTTGAATGTTATCGATTAATTCTACTTTTGTTGTTCTAGGCCTTCACGATCTCAGAAATAAATATTTCCCTTCTTATAGCTAGGAACAGAGATAGTTATACAAGCCTTTGAATTAGTAAGAAAGTCGAGGTGGAATAAGCCATGTATATCAATACTGTGTTTATCCTTAAAGTGAACTCGTTTTAGACGAAACTGTAAGGTTGCAAGATCTGTTAAATATCAATGGCCAAAAGTAGAGCCTAATGTATACACTGTACACTAAATATTCTCTCTAGCTTTTGCGCCAAAACATAGGGATGGTTAGGTTTTTTAAGTTCTAAGGTTTCGTGCTGCAAAAGTAAGTTTTGTTTCATAGGCATGCATTTTTCCCATGGCAGTACAACACTTGAATCTTAATCTGAATACACTTTTGGCAGGCAATAGAAGATGGCAGACTCAGAGGACATTCAACCTCTTGTATGTGACAATGGAACAGGGATGGTTAAGGTATCAAATGAAGTCCTTTACTTTTGGAATCTCATTAGCTAAATACTAAACATTGTAGATACCGGAAAACTTGGAACTGGTTTTTGATGTGAGATCTGAATTTCTCTCCTAATTGTTCTAGTTACTCATTACGACTGCCAACCTTTTCTATAGGCTGGGTTTGCTGGGGATGATGCTCCAAGGGCTGTGTTCCCAAGTATAGTTGGCCGCCCACGTCACACTGGCGTGATGGTTGGCATGGGGCAGAAAGATGCATATGTTGGGGATGAGGCACAGTCCAAGCGTGGTATTTTAACATTGAAGTATCCAATTGAGCATGGTATCGTGAGTAATTGGGATGATATGGAGAAGATCTGGCATCACACCTTCTATAATGAACTCCGTGTGGCTCCGGAAGAGCATCCGGTTCTCCTTACAGAAGCGCCTCTCAATCCAAAGGCTAATCGTGAGAAGATGACACAAATTATGTTTGAAACATTCAATGCTCCTGCTATGTATGTCGCCATACAGGCTGTCCTTTCTCTCTATGCCAGCGGTCGTACAACTGGTAAGCTATTCGTGCAGTCTTATTGACTCCCTCCGTCCTGCTTTGTTTATCCATTAAGGAGTTCTAGCTTTTTAAGGAGACATGCGACATTGCCTCTTTGTTTCCAACTTTCGAATGCAGTGGTGATAGTTGTTTATTAGGGGTCGTTATCGAAGCTTGCAAACATTATTGTTTGACTTTTCAAAGTGGATATTCTCTTTGGGACATCCCCAATTGCAAAGATGAATAAACAAAATGGAACAGAGGGAGTATTTAGTCAGTGGCGGCTCCAGGAATTTTTCTAAGGGTGTACATAAATTCTTATGGTCTACTACTATAAACCACAACTTAATATAGACAAAAAAAAAAAATCCATTAATATCGACAATGCCGCTAAAAAACAAAGGATAAAGACATAAAATATATTACAATTGCCCTCTGTTAGATATTTTGGCACTTTCCGGGGTTGTACAAAAACCATCATTCATATATTTGTTTTAAATAGTAATGGGTAGATTTTTTAGGGGGTAGTTGCTCGCTCAATGTTCCTCCCATTATCTACGCCAAATTGACCACTGCAAGGTAAAAGCATTGCACAGCACGTCATGCATATTATTTTCAAGATTCTCCATAAATTCATTTACCTCCATTTAGCAGCATAAAATGATTTCTATGGAATGTGCTACTAATTCCTATATACCGAAAATTCACTTGCCATTCTCATATAATTATTTTGGTATCAAGCAAATGATTTTGTTTACATTTCCGGAAAACAATTGTGTGTTCTATATATATAATTAAAAGATTTTTTCTTTAGAAAAGGAATCGTTCATAAAAAGTTCCCGAATGTGTTGTCTCGAGATTAACTTTAATTTAGGGATCATCTTTCAAAGTCCTATTTCGGTCAATCTAGGCATTTGTCCTATATTATTTTATACCGCGAGACTTCCTTGCTTAAGAAGATTTTTTATCTTGTTTTTGGAAAAGAGATCAAAGAGATATATATTTTGTTATGGGAGTATGTTTAGACGTTGACTGCCTATGATCTTTTGAAGAGATTTGGGGATTGCTATCATCAAAAGTTTCAATAGAAGATGCCTCTTGCACCATACGTTTTTTTCTTATAACAAATTTGTCCATGATGCCAACTAACCAATAAAAAAATGAAAAAGCGTCAATAAACATTCTACTATCAATATCATCCTATCTTATAATTTATAAATGCAATCAATTTGAATTGAACTTGGGCTTTTTTTTATTGGCCCAAGTGTTCATTATTTGGGCTATTTTTTGGACAGGGTTTTCAATTTACTTGGGCTTGGGTGTTCAATTTAATTTTTGTAGGGTGTTCAATAATGGGGTATCCAAAAAAATTTACATGTGTTCTAATGAATTTTTTTTCCCTTGGGTGGTCATGTGACCATTGAAACCAAAGGGTGCCGCCGCCCCTGTATTTAGTGGAAGACATTCAGTTTCTTGTCTTTAGGCAAAACCAATTCTTAGTCATTGAGCGGACACACGTTTGATCCAAAGGAAACCTTCTAAAGTTACCGGCTCTGTTGATCCTCTTCATGATTGCAATGAGTGCTTGTGTTTTTCATGTAGTAAGGAATACTTGATTTTCCTTGTCTAGTCTGGGTAACACATAGAAACACCAGATGTTACCAAACTTTCACTTGATGGTGCAAGGACAACGGGTATAAACCGCCTTATTGTGTTTATCTTCATTTTATGTAGGTATTGTCATGGATTCTGGAGATGGTGTAAGCCACACGGTTCCCATTTACGAAGGTTATGCACTTCCACACGCTATCCTGCGTCTTGACCTTGCAGGCCGTGACCTCACTGATGCCCTGATGAAAATATTAACCGAGCGTGGCTATTCATTCACCACTACTGCTGAACGTGAAATTGTGAGGGATATGAAGGAGAAGTTGGCATACATTGCCCTTGATTATGAACAGGAATTAGAAGCTTCAAAGACAAGCTCGTCTGTTGAAAAGAGCTACGAATTACCCGATGGGCAGGTAATCATGGGCAGAGCCATGCTTGTTCAACTGGGCTCATCAATTAAACCAACCATATTTTAAAATTTCTTATTTTTATTTGATTTAAGATTCTTTCCCAGCATTGTCCGTCAAATTAATTCGATCTTTGATTGCTGCCTTTAAGTTTTAGAAAACACAATTATTATTTATAGTCGTTTTTTTTTTCTTTTCTGGATGGTCATTGTTGTGCTCAGAAATTAACTTCCGTGGTAATAAATAGCAAACGTTTGAGTTTACGTTTTTACCCATTGATTGAAAACTCCAGCTCCCCCTCTATGCAGGTAATCACCATCGGAGCAGAGCGTTTCCGGTGTCCAGAAGTCCTTTTCCAGCCATCTATGATTGGAATGGAAGCTGCTGGGATTCATGAGACCACCTACAACTCTATAATGAAATGCGATGTTGATATCAGAAAGGATCTATACGGAAACGTAGTACTGAGTGGTGGTTCCACCATGTTTCCGGGTATTGCAGACAGAATGAGCAAGGAAATCACAGCATTAGCTCCTAGCAGCATGAAAATTAAAGTGGTTGCTCCTCCTGAAAGGAAATACAGCGTCTGGATTGGAGGTTCCATCTTGGCTTCTCTCAGTACTTTCCAGCAGGTGGGTTTCTTTACACTTTTAAAGTACTTGTGTCGGACACTCGAACCTTGGATAAGGCTATGGGATGCATGTCTGACATGTAAAATAGCGCTAAGACGTTGATTCTTATTATTCCTCAAAATCCAAATCCTCTTAAATGTTCCTAACGGGTGCTTTTGTTTTGCACTTGAAATGCAGATGTGGATATCAAAGGCAGAGTATGATGAGTCTGGGCCTTCGATTGTACACAGAAAATGCTTCTGAGAGCAAGTGCGAAACGGGGATCTCGACCGGGTGTTTTTTTGCTCAATCATATGGAAAGCAATGTTTCTTGCTCTCTGGTTTTTTTTGGTTCAATACGCATTTTACTCTCCTGTTATTCATGTATCTTGTAACATTTTCGATTGTATTAGTGTCGTTCCTTTTTAGCAGAAAAGAAATGTTTGTTCGCCCTGAAACCTGTCAACAACATGTTAATTCCTTGTGCTCTCATATTTTGTGCACTTTTGTTAAGATTTGCTTTAAGGGACGAATCACGGATCAAGGATTTTTGCGTAGGAAGGGCAAATATATACAGTCAAAAAAATTAAAATAAAGAGAGAAAACAATGTGAACTTTTACTAAATCGAAAAAATATTACAAAATAACATCAATACATATAAAACTAAAAGTGTTTCTTTTGTCAACTTAGATTGCTGAAGTATTAACGTTTATCTAATCACATCTACTAAAATAAGGTATTTTGAAGTGGGTCGTACTTTGTAAAAGTATTAACACTTCTTATAGCAACTTACATAACCCATCTAACATGGGCGAGGTGACACAAATCTTAACCCAACTAACATAGACGAGGGGCCCAAGTTTTAATCATACTCCATCCGTCCCAAATTGCTCGTCCTTCTTTTTATTTCGGGATGTTTCAAAATATTTATCCCATTTCTAACAACATCCATAAAAGCACAGTCACTTCTCAATTGTCTTGTCCATTATCTTTTATTTTATAACGGTTCTTATGATTTTGAAAACTTTGTATAATAAAACTAATTGATATCTATCAAACAAGATCCATATTGCATATATTTTGAGTCTCATATAAAAAATTAGCTCCACAAAATTGGTCATAGTAATATTGACTGGACTTAGAGGCAAAACATAAAATATAATACAGTATAAAGTTTTTACACCCCTTGAAAACTCACTTTCCCAAAAGAGACAAGCAAATTGGGACGGAGAGTATCTTATTACGGCTTTTGCAAGTGATTGTGAAATGAAGGAAGAAAAGGGGCTGCTACTACCTAGAGATATTCACGGCATCAGCAGCTTATAAAAGGACAGGTTACATGCGGACAGAAAGCAACACAGCAGCCGCGCATATCTATCGGGCTCGCAGAGTCCAATCAATGGCCGGCAAACCCTCTCCTGGGACCTAGATGATACTTGCACCCCGAGTAACTTAGATTTTATTACTTTTGTTAGATTTAATATTGGGATTGGTTGTATGGACTAGATGATTTCATGTTCATGAAATTTGTTTTATTTTCCCACGTGTTTTTTATATTCGGTATCAAATACTTTTCGTGCAACCGTTCTTAATTGGATTCGTGATATAATTGATTGTAATATGTTATGCTATTGGAAGATGCGTCATGCTATTAGATGGCCTGTGTCGTTAAAACGAGCTGTACTAGTAGCGATTCGTGCTAAGTGGAGATATCCTTAGGGCCCCGTGAATCCTTAGGGCCCCATGAATATTTTTATGAGATATCCTTAGGGCCCCGTGAATCCTAATGGTATCCGGTAAATCCGAATAAGAAGTCATTCGATCAAAATAAATCTAGGTTGCAAAGGGACAAGTTGATTCGAAACCCAAGACCTTTTCTCCCATCAAATATCTTTACATTCAATTCCTTTTAATTACCTCCATTACTTAGTTTTCTAAAAATCAACAATCGACTCTTTTTTCAAATTAATTTTAGAAAGTAAGTGAAATAATTGTGACTTAGCCTTCATAATCTCTGAGGATGATACTCGAAATATTTACTGCTATCTTTTTTGTAGTAGTAACTGTTCTGTTTCATTAATTATTTTTTATACGATAACTACACGATCAGTTAAGCCATGGCAATTTCATGAACGTTGAGTTTGTCCATTGATATGAGTGGTATCAAATGAAGCTTTTACTTGGATTTCAGGATGGAGATGCTCTTACTAGATGATTATGTGACCTCCGTGTGGGCATACAGGTTGAACAAAATTTCAAAAGATTGCGTCTCTGTCTCTTTATCTAATATGTGACATGGACTTCTATGGTTTTTGATATAAAACACATCTGTGCCGTCTAAAATACGATCGAACGGCTGAGGGGTGCACAACACCCTCGGATTCCACCACATCATAATACCTCAATATGTGGTCGTGTGGACCACTTCCGGTCTTTATTTATTTATTGGCAGTAATCACTTCCGGTCTTTATAGTCTAGTAGCGATAACGGCTCAAGGGCTGATCTTGTGGTCAAGGTTTTGAACCAGCGAGTTTGTTCAAGGTCTTAGAATGATTTTGGTGAAAATGGAAGTCGGGTGAATTAGAAAGGTAAACTACAACATATGGTCACTTACATATTTGTGTTAGAAGTATATTTATGACAGTTTCATCCACTCCACTTTTTGAAACTCGGACCGAAGGGCGAACCGGAAAGGGGACCAGGGCGGACAGGTCACCAGTTACACCGCGGTTGAACCGCTATTGAACCGTGACATCATAATTATGTCATTAATATATATTTAATATGCAAAAAAAGAAATATGAAAAAAAAATGTTAGAAAGGAGAGATGGCATACGAGAAATGAGAGACATGGAAATCTGTATGTGGGGTCCCACATAGCCTAAATTGGAGCTTTCAGGCAACCTACAACATATATAAAAGGTAAAGAAGAGGTAATTTCGTTTACAATTAATTATGCGTTCGAAAGGCTGAGAGGTGGCCCACGTGGACAGCTGTCCAAGGGAATCAAGTTTCAGCTTTAAATGTAGCAGTAAAGAGTGGAAGTCAAAAAAAAAAAAAATACCGGTCCGGTCCGACTGACCTGTGTCCGGGTCCAACGGTTTACCGGTTTAACCGTTATTTCACACCGGTTTTCTGAAAAGAGACCGGTTTTAAAAAATGAACGGTTCCTAGGATCAACTGGACCGGAACAAGGTCTGGTTGACGGCTCATCCGACCGAACCGGCTGGTCCGGTACTGGTTTTAAAACGTTGGTCTCCACTAACTTGGCTGAGGTGGAGGAGTTTGGACAGGCATGCAGAACTCTTTAAACAGATACCTTGTTAGTTTGGGCCTTGTTAGTTTGGGTTTTTTTGGTTTTAGACTTCTATCTCTGCGCACGGTTTTCAATAAATTTTTTCTTCAAATTTCTTTATCTATCTTCAATCATTACCTCAAAAACCTTTCTCAAAATCCAAACCGAATAAGATAGACTTATGCAAAGCTAAAAAATACCGCACTATGTTAATTGAAGTATCATCCATGGCAGAGGTAGTATTTGTGAATAGTGATGTAAAATATCTGCAACCCTCGCATTCCATGGCGATTAGGTCTCGTGTTTAACGATGATACATATTCATGACTACCGTTGCACACATCTCGATTAATTTTGAAGTTTGTATAAACTTCTAATAGCTCCGGACAAATTCTAGAAGACAGATTTTTAGATTTTACAAATTTTAAAAAGCTAAAAAAGGAATTAAATTCTGAAAATCTCAAATCTGAGTGTGGATAACTTTTGAGCTTTTTGTACTCCATGCCAAACAAGTCTTTACTCATGGTAATAATTGAAACACAATGCAAGTAGATGTAGATGGATATCTACTCAAGTGGGTGGGAGTCTGGGAGAGGAAATGCTGAAGTAAAGAGGAGTGGAGTCATAATATCTCCATCAGTCAACACTCGCTCCATCGCCATAGTGCATGTCTCCTATCGGAGAGAGAGAGAGAGAGAGAGAGAGAGAGAGACCTTAATAATATTCTTGGTACTCATCGTTCTCAGCCCACCAAATTGTGAAAAAGTATGTATCTGTTGAATGAGTAAACAGACCATTTGGCCACGCAGGGCCGGCCCAAGGTATTTGGGTGTCCTAGGCCTAATTAAAAAAACTGTGCCCCTAAAAATTTTCGTGTTCCTCAACCGAACTTTCTACATTTTTGTTACTACAATCTCCCCGTCCAAAAGAGAATTAATACAAGCTAAATTTAACAATGATTTAGAGCGTCTCCAATCCTGTGCCTTTTTAAAAACAAAATTTGGGTAAAAAATCCTTTGTTATGGCAATGTTAAACCCTAGTGTTACCCAAATATGTTGTTCTTTAAGTTTCCTCTAAAAAATTTGGGTCAAAATGGCTCATTTAACTACTTATAATAAGTAAGAAATTTGATCTCCTGGAATTAATATTACGACATACTCCCCCGTCCCAATTTCTTGGTCCTTCTTTCCATTTTGGGATGTCCCAAAATATTTGTCCCACTTCTAAAAACATCCATCAAAATTGGGTCACTTTCCAATTTTACCCTTAAAAAATACTTTTCCCATCTTAATTGACTAGTCTATTATCTTTTATTTTATAACGGTTTTTATGATTTTGAAAATTTTGTATAATAAAACTAATTGATATCTATCAAACAAGATCCATATTGAATATGTTTTGACTTTCATATAATAAATTAGCCTCACAAATTTGGTCACAGTAATATAGACTGAATTTAGGGGCAAAATAGAAAAGTTAATACAAAGTTTTCACACCTCTTAAAATCCCACTTCCCCAAAAGGAGCCAAGAAATTGGGACGGAGGGAGTAATTTGCTAGAAAAACACTGAAATTTGATCAACAACTTTTTGGTTACTTGGAAAAACTCAAGAACTTGTGTCAGTTTAGAAATCCCAAATACAAACCTACTCGAAACTCTAACAAGAAGATGAGAAAATTACTACCTAATTACTTCGTCTTTAAGCAAATAATAAACTAGACTTAATCATTTCGGTTAGAAGATAAGCAGAATTGGTTTTCTCTACTTTTGGATTTACTTTTATAATTGTTTTTGGATCAGAGAGGTTTGTTTTAGTTTGGGCATTTCGGCCCAATGCACATTACAATTGTTTAGGCCTTTTTAAAAATAAGATTGAGCCTTTTTATTTTTCTCATTGGGCTAGAAATGATCCCTACTCAAGCCTATTACTAAAAACACTTGGAGTGCCCTTATTTTTTGAAGTTTTTTGGATGCCCTAGGCCGAGGCCTCTTGGGCCTTGGGCCTGAGCCGGCCTTGTGTCCACGACTACATATTGATCTTTCGAACTCATTTTGGATGATCGGTCACAATAATTTATTTATTTATTCACAGTTAACATCTTCATCGCCATCTCCGGTCATTACGTCAAACGCAAGTCGTCGGCGACCAACTGCGGTCTTTTCTGGTTAACTCTTTGGCGCCGCCCAATTCTCTTCGACTTTTTCAACACCGTCCATTTTCTGGCGACGGCAAATTTACTAGCAGCCGGCTGCCAGTGATATTGGAGGAAGGGAATAGGCAGAAGTTGGGGTATTTTTGTCAAGGTGGGGCCTGATAGGTTTGAAAATAGTTGGGTGGATTTGGTTGGTTTTAAAATACTAATAATAGACCCAAGGATGGGGTCTGTTGCATAGCTAGGCTGCACAACATGCTCCTCGCATATATAATATAGTTTAGACATTCAAGAACACGAGCTAGCTCCACGCTCTAGCCATCTTAAAATGTTGTTCACCATCACTTCCTTCCTCCTCCTCTTTCTTCCTTCATTAACAAGTTCTTCAGAGGCCCAGACCTGGATCAAAGCAGGTTCCTGGTATTCCCGTAGCCAATTCCCGGTTCCCGATATAGACTCAACTCTGTTCACTCACTTGACATTTGCTTTTGCATTTATCGACACTTCAACTTATGAGCTCTTTATCGTACCCTCTGATGAACCCTATATGGTCACTTTCACCGACACCGTTAGGAAAAAAAACCCATCAATTAGAACACTTCTGAGCATCTTGACGGGACTTTCAAACTTCTCAACCTTCTATTCAATGGCTACCCAACCCTCTCACCGAAGTCGTTTCATTGAATCATCAATACAGAGAGCTAGGCTTTATGGGTTTCATGGCCTGGAGCTTTGTTGCGTCAAACCGGACACAAGCACCACCAAGATGGATACTATGGGAATTCTCTTCGACGAATGGAGAACTGCAATAAATAGGGAATCGAAGAATTCCACCCGATCACCGCTCGTTTTAACACTGGCTGCTCATTATTTGCCTTCAATAAACACCACAAGTTTTCCAATGGAGTCGATTCAAAGGAACTTCGATTGGGTACACATCATAGCGTATTACTATCACTTGCCTACCATGGAAAACTTCACAGGCGCTCATTCTGCTTTGTATGACCCATCAAGCAATATAAGTACTGATCATGGAATTAAGGAATGGATAAGTAGAGGATTACCTGCTAAAAAGATGGTTTTGGGATTAGCATACCATGGGTACGCCTGGACACTTTTGGACCCCATGGCCAGTAAGATTGGATCAGCTGCAACAGGTCCAGCCATTACGGCAGATGGGATGATTTCCTACAAGTATATGAAGTCAGACATGAGATGTGATGGAGAAAATGTAGTGTATAACTCCACTTATGTCACGAATTACTGCATTACTGGTTCGGTTTGGATCGGTTTTGATGATGTGGAGGCTATCAAGACTAAGGTTTCCTACGCGAGGGAGAAAGGGTTTCTGGGTTACAAAGTATGGCAAGTCGACAATGATGACAATTGGGTGCTTTCTAAGGCAGGTAAAATTTTAAAGCAAATTTTAAAGCCAATTCCAATTCATTGGGACTTAATTGGTTCAGTTTATCATATGGTAAGAAAGTTAGAATTTACTTACAGATATGGAGTCAACCATCTCTGTGCACTTCCCATCTGAATGTTTGAACCTGTATTTTGGGGTCCGTATGGGGCTCGGGCAGTACCGGCTCATTGGGGAATCTCATGAACCCTAGGATTTAGGCCCCCCAAAAAACCAAAATTTTTAGGGCCCCCCAATTAGTTAGGACCCCTACATATATATACTAAGTCCAATACAATTTTGTACGTTTGCCGCTAAAAGTGCGAGGCGACAAATGTTCGAATGATAGATTTTGAAATATTGTAGCGGTTGTATAGTGGCGGCTCCAGGAATTCTCGCGAGGGTGTTCAAAAATTCTACTAAGGTCATCGAGAAACCATAACTATACATACAAAAAAAAAATCTACTAATATCAACAAATGCCACCAAATAAAGTACTTCCCGATAAAGGACTCTCGTACATGTTTGTTTTTTAAATACTAAATTAAAGAACTAATCAAGATCTTTAACGGGGTTGAAGCCCCACTTCCCATGTTTAAAAAAGTAAAAATAAAGTACTTCCCTACGAAAAAAATGTGTAATTTTCGGATAAAAAATATACTACTTCCCTACATTATTTTTCGAGTTTCTTTGCACCAAGGTCGGACAGGGGGTCCGGAATGATCAAAACCCATATGTTTCCCGTTTCTATTCTATTCTTTTTATTTTTTATTTTCTCTTTCCCTTATTTATTTTAGGATGGGCTCTAATTGGGTTGGTATTCAAATATGTTGTGGGCTTATTTGTTCAAAAACATTTTGGATAGGGTGTTCAAAAATTGTGGCTAGGGTGTTCAAAATGAGAAAAATAAATAAAAATTAAAAAATTACATGTATCTCTAACTAAAAAAAAAATTCAGGGTGTTCGGGTGACCACCCACACCCTAAGGTGGAGCCGCCTCTGCGGTTGTATATTTTTGGATAACTATAGGTTTGCATTTGTAATGGTAAATCTTCTGTAATAGTTTTTATAACGACACTTTATTGGCCAATTTTTGTATACAAAATATAGGGTGGGCCTCATTTTTTTTTTCCCCAGTGGCTGGACCTTGTTTAATAAGTTCGATTTAGGCCTCCCAAAAGTATGAGCCGGCTCTGGGCTCGGGGGTGCTGGAGAGCGGCCCTAGTGTGCGGCGTCAGGGCCGTCGGATGTGTTTTTAATGGCTCAGAGTTGACACCCGAAGTTAGGGATATTGAATCGAAATAGTCACTTTTAAGCACTAGTGAGATTTTTCCAAACTTTGCTACACTCTTCTTGTCCAGAAAAAATTAGATATGCTGAGAAACTGAATGCAAGAGCCTCTAGAGCATACTTATCGCAAATGCAATAAATCTACCATTGCATCTCTGGGTGTGCATTTGCCACCAAGGTTTTAAATATCGGTTTCGTGAAACGTAACGGTAACGGTTTTAGTGTAACAATTTCGGTAGTATCAAACGCTACGTAACGGGAGCCGAGTGTAGTGGTTGTGAATTTTTAAAAATCATTTTTTCATAAAAACTAATTTTAAATTGCTTAAATAAGCCGCGTATTGGTCGAGTATACGGACCAGTCCGTGAATTGGATACGGACCGACACCCAGAGTTATCAAAAAAAAAAAAAAAAAAAACTAGTATTAGGGAACACAATTGGTTGTTGTCACGAGATTCTCCCCTAAAGTAGTGGTGAAACTAATTTGGGCAATATATGATCATTGTTTTTTTTATTTGGAAGGGATAAGAATGTTCTGTTTCTCTTGTCTACTACTCCTACTAGATTGTCTTCTCACATTTCTCTCCAATGTACAATTTTTTAGCACAAGCAGATGAGAAAGATCCTAGAAACAAGAGACACCCGCTGCTAGTAATCTTGCTTCCAACCGCAGCCACAGTTACCCTCGTACTAGTTTCTGCGACGTGGTATCTGCGTAAAAGAGCACGTAGAAACAAAGGCGAGTTCTTCCGGTTGTGAAAATTTTGTTCCTAAATCATTTCCCTTGACCGTTTTAACATCATTCTTGGATCTTCCACATGTTTTTTTTTATTGGTTACAGGATGCATGGACGAAGAAAAAGAATCGCAATCTCTGTTCAAAACTACTATGGCGTCTGCTAGAAATGCAAATGCTCCTAATTTGCTAGTATTTAGTTTCACTAACATTGTAGAAGCTACCAACAATTTTTCATTTGAAAATAAGCTTGGAGAGGGTGGATATGGACCTGTTTACAAGGTAATATTATTCGTCTTCGAATAAAAGCGAGAAAATAAAACTAAATACATAATGTGGTGAAATAACAGATTAGCGAAATCTTGCTTTGATCGCCTGCAGGGTATATTACATAATGGACAAGAAATAGCAGTAAAGAGACTTTCAAGGACTTCTGCACAAGGTTATGAAGAGTTCAAGAATGAGGTTATGGTTCTTGCTAAACTAAGCATGTAAATCTTGTAAGAGTTCGGGATTTTGCAACTTTGAAAAAGAAGAACAAATGTTGATCTATGAATACATGCCGAACAAAAGCACGGATCTTTATATCTACGGTTAGCAATTTGTAATGCTTCTAAAAAATTATCGTTAACCATAATTGAGTGTGGCTTTAACATGAGGCATCGCTAAGATTTTAACTATTTTTAAATTCATTTCACTCGAGATCTAAACAGGATCACTTTTAGATTGGGAAAAACGAGTTCAAATCATTGAAGGGATTACTCAAGGGCTCTTGTACCTCCAAGAGTACTCAAGATTGACAATAATTCATAGAGATTTGAAAGCGAGCAACATATTGTTAGACAATGAGATGAAGCCCAAGATTGCAGATTTTGGCATGGCTAGAATTTTCCAGAAAGATGTATTGAAGCAAACACTGACCGGATTGTTGGAACATAGTAAGTGAAATACTTCTTGCTGTACACACTACCTAATGTGCTTTATTCTCAACCACTAATCAAGTTATCTGTTTTTGTTTT